>CM076579.1:692450162-692807883 GCA_034641835.2 Pinus albicaulis | reverse complement strand
TATCAAGTGTGAGACACAGTTTATGATAAACTATTGTATTGAAGATTCAAAAAAAAATCCGATGTACTTGATCTGTCTAAAGAATCTGAAAGTAGTTTGAGATCATTCTTGCTTGGGGTGTTTTGGGAAGGACAACGGAGTTTCTTTGATAAGTGATCTTTAGTTTGCTGTTGAGGGTTGTAGGTGAAAAAAAAAACAAAGGATTTTAGGCTAAATTTGACAAAAAATGATGAATAATGAATGGCATGAGCCCATGATGGGTCTTCTGGGATTAGTGAGCTAATCTTGACACAATAGGATGATAAGATAGTGAAAATTTTATCCTAAGGATAATGAAGGCAGTGAGATTTCTAGAAATCACAATGTTTATGAACATTGTTTCTAGAAATCTAGGATAAGTATTTAGTCATCGACTCAAAGAAAAAAATTATTGATGACTAACATTGGCTCCACTTGGGGAGGGCAGCTCCTTTTCAGGAGGTGTCCAGAACTTCAGATCTCTAGCTTTATGGTGACTAGTGCCTCATCCATTAGGCATATTTTTACCTCTTTTCATTTGTTGATGCTTGCTTGAAGCTATGATCTTAGTAATATGAAAAAATTTGATTAGCATTAACATCATCTCTACCTACCCAACCTAATTTCCTAACATTTTTTCTTCCTTCGGTGCACTTGAACTGGCAAACCCTTTGACATTTTTTATTTTCCTTTGAAAGAAAAAACAACTATCTAATATTACCCTTATCTCTTCCAAGGGTTCAGATTATGCTAGTGAACCCTTCTATTCTCTACCTAGACTACTCAACTGTCAAGAATAAGCTATTTGACAGGATTCATTCACTAAGCTACTGACATGAAATTGAAAGCATGGGAAATCAGGATTAGGCAATCTGACTTTCCATGAGTTTTGGCATAAGAACAAGCTGCACATAAATTTTATTTTTGTATAAAAAAAATAGAAAAACAAGGGCTATGATTTATCATTTGCTAAGAAGTCCTATCTTTCTCTTTGGTATAGTTTTAAGCATGTGGAACCAGCATTCTTCATTCCTAATCTATTCTCTTTTGACAAGTCAAGTTTACATGATTTGACAAATTTTTCTTTCACTAACCTATCAGTAAATAAACTAAAAACATGTTCAACCATGATTAGGCTAGATGACTGAACAATACTTCTTTTTCAAAAACAAGTAGTTGCATTTAGACTTGCACACTTTCAACATCACTGTACTTTGGGTATGGGGCTATACCTCTTCTTTTCATATACCGTCTTTTTCATTTTTTTGTTTTTTTTTTGTATTTTATTTTTTCTCTCTTCTTGGTCAAAAAAATCTAAAACTAAGGTAGAAAGATGCTCATAGTGTTGAGCTTATTTGTTTTCCTATCTATCCTAATATAACCTATACATGATATACATTCATCTGGTGAACTCTCTTTTCCAGTACATCCAATCAAGCAGATGATTCCATGAGGGAGCTTGGTTTAGCTCATTGAGGGTGCTGAAAAAATTAAAAGGCCATTCCCACCTCACTTGTGTTTGAACAATAGTGCTTAAAATTTTTCTTACACTTTGCAACAAACTGCTCTTGACATAACATTCTCTTCTTTTACATGCCTCTAATAAATCAGCAGAGGGATCTTGAAACAATACCTGAATGTGAGAATTTTTAAAATAAGCTTGATCTAGGGCTAATTCTTCCTCCACTTGGCTAAGCTTGGGAATTTTTTGGGAAAGAAACTCCTCCTCTTCCTCATGATCATCTGCACTGTCAGACTCATTATATATTTCCATGTTGTCCTCTATTAAACCTAGTTGAAAAGAGCCATAGTTGTTCTCTTTCTCTTGTGAAGGCTCGACATAGGGCTGAATGTGTTCTTTGTTGTTGAAATCAATACCCCAAGATTGCTGACTTATGATTGCATTAAGGTTTTCTTTGATGAACTAAAAGGAAGTACAACAAAGACGTAAAGACCCTTCCCTTTCTCCAAAACTTTCTAAACTTTCTTCTTCACTATCATAGCTGAGTGGTATTTGCTGATCATTGTATTTGAGCTGTTGAAAATGACTGTCTTTTTCCCACAAACTAATCATGGATTGTTCTGTAGTGTTATCTTGAGTCTGGATAACCTAATCATCATCATATTGATCATATTTGGGCAGCTTATTCATAGGAGGAATGTTATCCATTATGCACACTTGATCAGCAGATTGTTCCATCATATGAAGAGGAGAGTATTCATGGCCAATATATTCTCTTTTAGCCATTTGAAATGACTCGAAGCACAAGGGTAGTGACTCAAGAGGTGCTAGCTCATATTCCATTTCTGGTTTTGTAATCCAAACAGTCATACCAAGATGATTTGAGGGGAGAACTTCTAGATTTGAAAAAATGTTTGTATTATCCATTTCCTTCCTTACTGATTCTTTAGAGAATTCTACCTTGTTTCTATTTTCAATTTGCTTGTAATACTCTCTTAATAGTGAATAACAATATGTAGGAAGGCATATAGTACTTACTTGACAACTTTATGCATCTTCTTCTTTGAAACCCTGGTCAGCCAGTATGTTTTGATAGCTATCTTTTCATTGAAATGACCGATTTGGTTCTTCCCAAGAAAATGGTACTAGCTGCTTTGAATAATCAGCACCAACCTCAACCTTGTACTCTTCCTCTTTCCTGCCAATTATATGCATCATTTTGCTGATTGTATCTGTCAACATCTCTAGCTTTACCTCTGAAGAACTCAGTTTCTCTTGAGCTGCTTTGTTCTTCCTTATTTCTTCTAACTTTGCCTCTCTTTATAGTATGATGAATTCCACAGTAATTTCCATATTCTACATTTCTTTCAGGTTTAAAGGGTCTTTTTCCCTTATCTGGAATTCCATCTCTAGGTCAAAATTACTTGGGTAGTGCAAGAGAGCCCACCCCGAAGGTGGCTTTATCTTAGCAGGCATTGCATTGTATACCTTATTGAACCTGGATGAAAAGTCCTGAATTGTCTTCCCTGGTTGTCTTTTTAAATTCTTGTATTCCTCTATGATGAGAACTTCATTTCCCATGATCACCCACCTATCTAGGAAGACTTGAGTGAATTGATAAAATTTGATAATGCTTCCAACTGGAAGGTCCTTAAACCAACTCTTAATTTTTCCTTGTAATGATAAGGAAAACATTTTAATATGCACATAATCTTCTTCTATTTCAAAAAGGTCAAGTAAATTCTCAAGATTTTGAATGTGTTCTTCAACAGTGACTTTTGAGCTTTCTCCATCAAATCTGGGTAGTTTATTTGCAAGATTTGCAGGGAGGGCTTGGAAGATAGGAGGTAAAATCAGAGGCTTGTATCTTTTTGGGACCTTTATGGGTATAGGTAGTGTAAAAATATATTTATGGTATTTTTAGGTTTCAGCAAGAGTAGGAAAGGTGGCTTGAGGCTCATATTTCACTAGGTATTCCACAGGTGAATTTGGGGTAAGCACAGGTGTATAAGTCTGCTCATTTTGAGGCTTATATTTTCGAGACTTAAGATATTTCCAATGATAAATGTAGATCTCATATTTATATTATTGATCAGGCTTAAAGTAGGATAGAACATAGTTATAGATAAAAACAATAATTTCTTGAATCCAACCTAGGCCTGAGTGCTCTTTCTTTCTAGGATGACTGGTCATGTTTTAGGTTCTTCCTCCAATGGAGTCTTTAGGTCTATTGAGAGTTGTGGAGTCGCCAGGTGGATGATGTCAAATATTTTAAGGTAGGTTGTTTTCCACCATCAACAACTGAATACCAATGTGAGGATGTTTGTGTGTTTTTTGAGGTCTTAAGGATGTCTAAGATGTAATTTACTCAGAGGGTCCCACCATGATAGCCATTATGTTAGTGCGGCGATGAGGTGGTAGATTCACCAGATTTTCTAAGTCAAAATTAGGGTCTAAAGAGTCTTAAGAGGTGTTTAGGCAAATATATACTCAGAATTCCCACCGTGATCTACATTATGTTAGCTCCCCGTAATTTGCTAGACTTATTGAGATACAAATGGACAGGGGTAACATCAAACTAGACTTTGGAATCCAAGGACCTAGCCTTCCTGGATTCAAAGAGGTCTCCCTCTATTAGGTGAAAAGATGAAACTTGTTTGATTTTTAAGGTTAGTTGTAGGCTAGTTATGAAGTATTGGGTTTGTTGATTATTTTTGGTTGGGTATGATGATTAGATAGACTAGATATAAACAAGGAAAACTTCAAGTCATTGAGCAATGGAGTCTAACAAGGTCATGATTGTTGGAAATGTTGTCATTGATGGAAAAGGAGCACAAAGGAGCACCACCTGAATCAGAAATAAGGCAAAGTAGAAGACAAGGAATATATCTGCAAATAGTTTCTGCAGAAGGGCCACTTGATCAAGGATCTGGCCAACCTAGAGTATTGTAAGTAAACTTCTGCATGTGTTATGGAAATATTTGATTCAGTATGACTGTGTATTTGCTGAATTAATTTATGTGTGAATTCGTCTTAAACTTTCATGAACTTGGTATGCACAAGACTCTGTAACTTGGTTGAGTCTATGTGTATATTAAAGGATGAGAGCGCTTGAGAAAGGGATGATGGGATCCTGTGTTGAAACCCAACCTTAATGTATTGATGCATTCAAGGAGTATGACTAGTGTGCAATAGGATTCTCTGTAGAAGGGATTGAGATTGTAGTCCGGTCCATGACTAAACTTAATAGTATTCCTGTACACCCCTGGAGGTTTATTGGTGATACTGTGGTCGCGAATCGTGTGCCTATTAAATCTCTGTGTTAAAACTTGAAGCTCTATTATTGATTAATCTCTATGTGGTGGACTTCGAGCTCAAGAAGAATTAGAAGCATACGTGTGAGAAACTTTGTTACAAGGATGAATGATAGAAGGTGTTAGAGCTAGTGGGAGCCAATGGAGGCACTGGATTATGATAGTGAAATGCAGAAGAGCGAAGCTTTGGACACAATTGTGAAGGAATTAGTAAACAATTGAATTGTGTTGAAGATGGAACATGGAGTAAGGGGAGTAACCAAAAACTCGAAGGAATGAACAGTAATGACGGTTTCGAGTTCAACCTAGTGTTTTTCATGCAAGTTCAAGACGGTAAGTTGTATTTCCAATTCGAACACAATCAATGCCATAGGCAGACACGTGGCCTTAAGTGGTTTCGAGATACCGCCGTTATCGCGTGCCATCACGCATTAACCATCAACGATGGAATGAACCCGATATGGGCATGCAATGTTCGATTTGGAGGCAGGTCCATCGAACGGTAGTTGCACGTCAATTAGCACGGAAGATAACTCAAGCGACGGTGCGATAAGTGGCTGGGCCCTAGTTCATCGCATGAATTTTGAGAGTTAAATTTCATATTGTTTAATTGTTCGATTGCCATAGGATCGGAGGGTTGGAGCGCAATAAGACAGCGACCGTTGGATGAGAAGGGTAATTTAATGCTGGGACCCATCGCCATCGCACATTTTTGAGAGGTTAAAAGGAGGGCAGTTTGATTGCACGATTATCATCGGATCATCCCAAAACAAAGCAATAACTTCTCAACCATCAGATGTGAGAGGTAAGTACTGTGGGCCCGAAGATGCTGTATATGTTATTGTGTGGTTTTTAAATCCAAAGTTGTGGGTTTTACTATAATGTTCCAAATATTTAAACGGAGGCCGTATCATATGTTAATATATATATTATGGTTGGATATGAAAAAAATAGAGCCAAGTGTCATATGAAGCAGGGTTCAAAGACGGTTCATTGACCATTGTTTTAAAACCTGAATTATGTGAAAATATTAAAATATTAATTCGACAAATGATAATAGGGGTTTTGGATATGGTTTTCACAATAAGTTTAATTAGACAGATTTCGTATGTAAAATGACTGCATCCATGAAATGGGATTTTACCACAGATTTGAAATAGGTGCGTATAGAAGAGCTGAAAGCTGGGATTGATTGGGTTCTTTGTATATGAGATCATATTATATGCGTGAGTGTTGTAGCTATGGATTCATAACCATTTATTAACGGTGAAGAAGTCTTCATGTCAGGGATTTGTAAGAGGAGATTCCACGTAATTAAATTACCAGTTCAGTAAACAGAGTATCGAAATTGCCCAGATAAGAAAATTGTGTTGGATAGAAAATAGGAGGTGCATTTTTATATGCACAGAGAGAAAAATTCAGGGACTGGGGGTTTTACCCTGTATCATAAAATAGGTATATATACAGCAGATACAAAACTATAGTGAGCCTGGAGAATTTGTACAGAGTTAAACAGAGACTGCAGAAGCGAAGAGGTATGCAGCAAAGGGATTTAAAATTACAATGAACAGGTGAACCTACACAGATGCTCAGGGAAGACAGTGAACAAAGTATGCAGGACAGTTGCATGAATGCTACAGAAAGGAAAAAACTAGCAAGCCAAGGGCTGAGTGAAGTTTATATTTTGAAATTGAAAATGTAAATGTTTTAATTGTTTTATATTGTTTGTGATGCAAAGGCAAGTATCCGAAGGAAAGGAAAAATCCTAATGTAACATTGAAATTTGCACATATTGTTATACTTTTTAAATGAATTGGACAAAGGAATGAGAAGGCAGAAGCCAAAGAGTCATGGTTGTTCACTCCAAATTCCTTGTGGAATACAAACAGTCATGTGATGAACTCTATATATAATATCAACTTGATATGCATAGAGAGGTTAGACAGATTAAGGATAGAGAATGTGGAGTGTAGAAGATTGAGACAGAGAAGATAAGGAAGAGAGAAGCAAAAAGAGATGCTATAGAATAGAGCTTATATCTGAGGTAAATCAACAGACATTTATTTTGATAAATTGAGGAAGTTGGAGCTTCCCTATCAAGTTGAAGCTTGATAGCTGTCAGTTGTAGCTGACTAAGGTTGGAGCCTCCTGTAGGTTGGTGCCTGCAGAAAAACAGTGGTAAAAGGGAGTTGGAGCTTGCCTTTGCATCACAACAATAATAAGATGTGGTTTTCTCCCTTTATGGGTTTCCACTTACATCTGTTGTCTCTATGTGTGTTGCTTATATGTTGATATGATCCACTAAATCTATTTAATTGTTTGTTTCTCTCACAATAAGGTTGATGTCACATTAATTTAATACTTGCTGCAACATTTTAAGACTGTTCACATATTAAGCTTTAAATAAGTTTGATGAAAATTTAAATTGCTGATGCATGTGTTAAACTGATTCACCCCCCCCACCCCCCTCTCAGTTTAACCAAAGATTCAACAATTGGTATTAGAGCAGGTTCCTTTGTACCAGTTAACCACTGAAAGGAGATCCTAGGTCCTCAGGATGGCTAGTCAAGAAGGAAATTCAACCAATAAAGCTCCTTTTTTCACCGGTCCTAATTATTCCTTCTGGAAAATCAGAATGAGAGCATACATAATGTCTCTAGGAATAGAGGTATAGGCTGCTGTAGAATTTGGATATGCCCCAAAGGCAACTGACCCAGAAAGAGAAGCTAAACAAGAATTTGTAGAAAATGCAAAGACCATGAATGCAATCTTAAGTGGACTTTGTGAGGTTGAATTTATCAAAATAATGCACAGTAAGACTGCCAAAGATATGTGGGACACTCTAGAGAATATCCATGAGGGGAATAAAAAGGTAAAGACTGCCGAACTTCAAGTATATAGAGCCTAGTTTGAAAATTTAAAAATGAATGATGATGAAGATTTTGGCAACTTCTTCTTAAGAGTTGCAGAAATTGTTAACAATATGAAAGCTCTTGGAGAACCATACCAGAAAGTATAATTGTGCAAAAGATTCTAAGATCTCTTCCATCTAGGTTTAACCCCAAGGTGTCTACAATAGAAGAAATAGCTGATTGGGAGACCTTGACTATAAACCAGTTACTTGGAAATCTAACAGCCTATGAGATGAGACTCCCACAGAAGAAGCCAAGTACAAGGGAGGTAGCTTTTAAAATAGAAAAGAAGAAAGAAGAAAAGGAAGATACATGTTCTTCTACTGATGAAGAAGAGGCTAAATTTGTCAAGAAAATGGATAGAGGCTCAGGTAAATACAAAGGAAAAATTCCTTTCAAATGCTTTAACTATGGAAGAGTTGGACACTATGCTGCTAAGTGTCCTCACAAGAAAGTAAGGAATCAGGCTCAAGAATCAAGGAAAAATACATATAAGAACTGGCAGAAAGGAAAGAAATTTAGTAGAAAATCCTTCTATGCTCAACAAGACAGCAGTACATATGAAGACTCAAATGAACCCTCAAGTGAAGAGGGAACCTTTGAATTTTTATTGATGGCCATAGAAGAACTTGAAGGACTCCTGCTAGAAGATGAAGAAGAAGAAGGTGAAGTCGACCTTGGGAGGGAGATAAGAAGTGCTCTGGAGGAGATTGATAGACTCAAAGTGAAGTGTAGAAAACAAAGGACATTCTCCTCAAATATGTACGATAAGAACATAATTCATAAGTCCTCATGTAGCTAAAGATAGAGCTTGAAGAAGCCAAGAAGATAGAAGACATGTTACTTAAGCAAATCAAGGAGAAAACTCAGGAACAAGAGAAGTTGGAAGAAGAAGTAGTATGTCTCAAGAAGAAATTAGAAAATGCTCAAAGGAAAGTGGCTATAAATTCTTCTCAAACAACAAGCTCTGGCAAGTTGAACGAAATCCTGGATGCTCAAATATCTCCTATGATAAAAACTGGAATAGGCTATGAAGGAGTATCAAGTAAAAGCAAAGAAAAGGAAAAAAGAGAGATTATTTTTGTAAAAGAAAAGAAGGATGATGAAGCAGCTCAAATAATTCCTACAAAAGAAGAAACATGTAAGGAGGGAGACAGAACCCAAAAGAATCCTCTAATAACAAAGAATGAAAGAAATACTCAGACAACAGAAAAAGATTCATATACCCCTGAGTATGTCAAATTTGGAAGCCATCAAAGGAGATTCTTCCCTCCTATGAAAAATGCTACCTATTATGTCTGCCACAAGCTGGGACACATTGCTGCATATTGTCGTACAAGGAGTAGTAATTCAAACCAACAAAAGATACGAACAATGAAGAGACTGCCTAGAGAAAACAAATGGAGAAGACAACCTCACAACAAGTATGCAGATTGTTTCTATGGCTACTATTTTTATTGTAAGGAATTTGGCCATAAAATCATTGAGTGCAAAAAATATGGACAAATATTGATGCTCAACACCTCAAGGAGGTTTATGAATCAAGGAAATTTTACTCATACTCAAAATTCTGCAAAAATTATAATCAAATGTTGTGTATGTAAAAAAATTGGACATATGCCTTCCAAATGTCCTCTCAGAAGATGTAGTTCATCATCTCACAAAAGATACCAAACAAAAGGATGCTTCTAGTGGAAAAATAAGGTGAATAAATGTGACCTGGCTCTAACTACTCAAGACCTGAAAAGCCAGTGGTATTTGGAAAGTGGCTGTTCAAAACACATGACTGGAGACAGAAGCAAGTTTATAACTTTTGATGAAAAGATATCTGGCAATGTTACCTTTGGCAATGATAAATCAGGAAAAATAAAAGGAAAAGGCTCAGTCAGCCTAGATAATGGCAGAGGAAAGGCCCAAGATGTACTATTTGTAGATGGGCTGAAAGAAAATTTTCTGAGTGTCAGTTAAATGTGTGATAAAGGCTTTGAAGTTATTTTTAGAGCACAAGACTGTGAAATCATATCAAACACCACAGGTAAGACTCTTTTCAAAGGTGTTCGAATAGAGAGTAATGTTTACATAGTGAAAGAGGAAGATGAATCATGCCATATTAGAAAACTTGAGGATTCATGGTTATGGAATAGGAGATTGGGACATCTCATCTTCGATCATATCATCAGACTAAGCAAGAAGAAAGCTGTCAGAGACATGCCAGAAATAAAAAGGCCTTCTAATGCCATATGCAAATCTTGTCAATTGGGCAAACAAACCCACACAACATTTAAGGCCAAAGATGAGTTATCAACAAGAAGACTACTCCATCTTGTGCACATGGACCTGTGTGGACCTGCAAGAACTAAAACACCAAGTGGATAATCCTACTTCATGTTGATAATAGATGATTTCTCTAGAATGACATGGGTGGCATTTCTCAAGAATAAATCGGAAGCTCTGGAAAAATTCAAAATATTCAAAGCTTTAGCAGAAAATCAGACAGGATGCAAGCTAAAATGCATCAGATCAGACAGAGGAGGTGAATTCATAGATTATGACTTTGCAGACCTATGCAATGAACATGGCATAAAGCAACAATTTACTTTTGAAGGAACACCTCAACAGAATGGAGTAGCAGAGAGACAAAACAGATCTGTACAATAGATTTCCAAAGCCATGATGCAAGAGAGTAATATTCCTCAAACCTTCTGGGCAGAAGCAGTACACACAGCCATGCATATCCTTAACAAAGATCACTTAAGGCCAAGCAGTTACAAGACTCCCTATGAACTATGGCATGGGAAACCAACTTCAATCAAACATTTTAGAATCTTTGGAAGCAAGTGTTACATATAGAATAATGATGAAAATATTGGGAAATTTGATGCAAGAGTAGACGAAGGGATATTTCTAGGATATTCTTCCAAAAGTAAAGGGTACAGGTGCTACAACAAGATTCTTCGAAAAATTGTAGAGAGCATTGACATGAGATTTGATGAAGAACTTCCAAAAAATACAAGAGGTACAGACTACAATAGTCCTTCAGACCACGATGAAGAAGACAACCAAGATGATGATGAAACATTCAAGACAACAAAAGATGTTGAACTAAGCTCTAAATCCCTTCTAGATACACTCAGAAGAACCATCATGAAGATCAAATCAGAGGAGACAAGAGAGTAGGGGTCTAGACAAGAAGGCAGCTAACTGAACAGGCATAAGAGGTATACATAGCCATGTTATCACAAATAGAACCAAAGGAATTTGAAGAAGCCAACAAGGACAAGTCTTGGGTGAATGCTATGAATGAATAATTGGACCAAATTGAGAAGAACAATACCTGGGAACTAGTTCCTAGACCCACTGAGAAAAATTTCATAGGCTCAAAATGGGTATTCAAAAATAAAATGAATGAGGAAGGATAGGTAATCAGGAATAAAGCCAGACTTGTCTGCAAAGGATATTCACAAATCGAAGGACTTGATTACGATGAAACATTTGCCCCTTTAGCCAGAATGGAAGCCATCATAATGTTTATGGCCTTTGCATGCTACCAAGACTTCAAGGTATATCAAATGGATGTGAAATCTTCATTTCTGAATGGAGATCTAGAAGAAGAAGTTTACATGGAACAACCAGAAGACTTCTCATTAACAGACAAAGAAGACTATGTATGCAGACTAAAGAAGCCTCTATATGGACTAAAACAAGCTCCTCATGCTCGGTACTCAAGGCTGGATAAATATTTGCAAAACCAAGGCTTTAAGAGAGGAAGAGTAGACAACAATCTATACATAAAATCCCATGAAAATGAACTCCTGATTGTTGTAGTATATGTTGATGACATTATGTTTGGAAGCAACAGAGATGAGCTAGCAAAAGGGTTTGTTGAGGAGATGAAATCAGATTTTGAGATGTCTATGATTAGAGAGCTCAATTTCTATTTAGGACTTCAAATTCAGCAAAAGAACACAGGTACATTCATATCAGAAGAAAAATACTTAAAAGAAATGTTGAAAAAGTTCAAAATGGAAGACTGCAAACCTATGTCAACTCCCATGATCATGGGATGCAAGCTGTGTGTTGATGATGGATCTGTTGACATAGATAAAAAATTCTACAGATCCATGATAGGAAATCTGTTGTACCTGCCAGCATCAAGACCAGACATCATGCTAGTAGTAGGACTTGTGGTTAGATATCAAGCAGCACCTAAACAAAATCACCTTCTAGCAGTAAAAAGAACATTCAGATATCTACAAGGAACTGCACAGTGTGGACTTCGGTATCCTAAAGGCAAAATCTTCAATTTGACAGCATATACAGATGCAGATTGGGCTAGCTGTGTGGATGACAGGAAAATTACAAGTGGAGGTGCATTCTATCTAGGAGAAAGTTTGGTGGCATGGCTAAGCAAGAAACAAACATCTATTTCTCTATCTACAGCAGAAGTAGAATACATAGCAGTGGTAGCATGTTGTACACAAGTCATGTGGATGAAGCAAACCCTCCAAGACATGAAGGTAAGCATTGATGAACCTATCTTCATCAAATGTGATAATACAAGTGCTATAAGCATATCAACATATCTTGTGATTCATTCAAAAACTAAACATATCTCAATTAAGTATCATTTTCTCTGAGAACAAGTGGCTCAGAAGGTAGTAAAGCTGGAGTATGTACCAACAAAAGAAAAAACATCAGATATATTTACCAAACCTCTTGCTAGAGAACCATTTGAATACTTGAGAGATAGACTAGGGGTAGTATTCGTACATGCTACTCTCTGATATGAAGAGAAATCACAGTTTCAAGGGGAGAACAAAAACGAAAATATCATTCCAGGGGGAGATCAGCTAGCAAGGGAAGCATGAAATAGGTCCCCAGGATCAAAGGATTATGGCAAGAGTACATCCAGCATAAAAGAGTCAATGAAAAGACTAAAGGATTAGTATTTTTTTTTCTTGAAACATTATATTGAGCATTGAAGCAATATATTTTTCTCTATAATTGAATGCCTTTCGTAAGTCAGCACTTATATATCTTCAAGGCCTCTGACTTAGGATTATTCATAAACTGTGTGAAGTTTGGTTGCTAAGACTTCAACCAAACAACTTTAAGTTTTGTGGAAGACCATCATAATTGAACAGGTGTGGTACTGCAGATTTGTATTGCAAAAGAAGACCTACTCCAACTACAACTTCCTTAACAGATATGGATTTCAGATGAAGATTATAATATAGATAGAAGTATAGCTGAAGCAAGATTTATATGTCACATGGAGCATTCACGATCCTTAAGTATTGATCCAATGATGCATCCCTAATTATACAAATCTGATTATATGTGGTTGTCATCACCTATGTATAGACAAGTTCAAATATTCTCAAAAGTGTTCTCTCAACAACTCCTGTACAGCAGTTTGGAGTAGCAGGGTACAAAGTCAGAAGAAGAAGGCCTAAACACATCTCAAAGAGAAGAAATGAAGAGATATAAATCACACTAGGAAATGTGCAACCCTTTGCCATTAATGTCAAAGGGGGAGGAAAATCAAGGAAGCATAGGATATTCTAAAAGAAGCCAGGCAGAGGAAGACTTGGAGGAAGCATTGGATTATTGGTGAAGGTGTTGCCATCAATGCCAAAGGGGGAGACTGTTGGAAATGTTGTCATTGATGGCAAAGGAGCACAAAGGAGCAGCACCTGAATCAACAATAAGGCAAAGTAGAAGACAGGGAATAGATCTGCAAATAGTTTTTGCAGTATTGCCATTTGATCGAGGATCTGGCCAACCTAGAGTATTGTAAGTAACCTTGTGCATGTGTTATGGAAAGATTTGATTCAGTATGACTGTGTATTTGCTAAATTAATTTATGTATGAATTCGTCTTAAAATTCTGTGAACTTGGTATGCACAAGACTCTGTAACTTGGTTGAGTCTATGTGTATATTAAAGGATGTGAGCACTTGAGAAAGGGATGATGGCATCCTGTGTTGAAACACAACCTTAATGTGTTGATGCATTCAAGGAGTATGACTAGCGTGGAATAGGATTCTCTATAGAAGGGATTGATATTGTAGTCCGGTCCATGACTAAACTTAATAGTATTCCTGTACACCCTTGGAGGGTTATTGGTGATACTGTGGTCACGAATCGTGTGCCTATTAAAGCTCTGTGTTAAAAATTGAAGCTCTATTATTGATTAATCTCTGTGTGGTGGACTTCGAGCTCAAGAAGAATTAGATGCATATGTGTGAGAAACTCTATTTCGAGGATGAATGATAGAAGGTGTTAGAGCCAGTGGGAGCCAACAGAGGCGCTAGATTATGATAGTGAAATGTCGTGAGAACATATGCAGAAGAGCGAAGCTTTAGACGCAGTTGTGAAGGAATTAGTAAACAATTGAATTGCATTGAAGATGGAACCTGGAGTAAGGGGAGTAACCGGAACCTCAAAGGAATGAACAGTAATGACGGTTTGGAGTTAAACCCGGTGGTTTTTGTGCAAGTTCAAGACAGTAAGTTGTATTTCCAATTCGAACGCGATCAATGCCATAGGCAAACACATGGCCTTAAGCGGTTTGGAGATACCACCGTTATAGCGTACCATCACGCGTTAACCATCGATGATGGAATGAACGTGATATGGGCATGCGCTGTCCAATCTGGAGGCGGGTCCATCAAACGGTAGTCGCACGTCAATTAGCACGGAAGATAACTCAAGGGACGATGCGATAAGCGGTTGGGCCCCAGTTCATCGCATGACTTCTGAGAGTTAAATTTCATAGTGTTTAATTGTGTGATTGCTGTAGGATCGGAGGGTTCGAGCGCAATAAGAAACAGACCGTTGGATGAGCAGGGTAAGTTAATGCTGGGACCCATCGTCATCGCGTGTTTTTGAGTGGTTAAAAGGAGGGCATTTTGGTTGCACTATTATCATCGGATCATCCCAAAACAAAGCAATAAATTCTCAATCGTCAGATGTGAGAGGTAAGTACTGTGGACCCGAAGATGTTGTATATGTTATTGTGTGGTTTTTAAATCCAAATTTGTGGGTTTTACTATAATGTTCCAAATATTTAAACGGAGGTCGTATCATATGTTACTATATATATTATGGTTGGATATGAAAAAAATAGAGCCGAGTGTCATATGAAGCAAGGTTCAAAGATGGTTCATTGACCATTGTTTTAAAACCTGAGTTATGGGCGAATATTAAAATATTAATTCGACAAATGATAAGAGAGGTTTTGGATATGGTTTTCACAATAATTTTAATTAGACAGCTTTCGTATGTAAAATGACTACATCCATGAAATGGGCTTTTACCACTGATTTGAAATAGGCGCGTACAGAAGAGCTGAAAGCTGGGATTGATTGGGTTCTTTGTATATGAGAGCATATTATATGCGTGAGTGCTGTAGCTATGGATTCATAACCATTTATTAACGGTGAAGAAGTGTTCATGTCAGGGATTTGTAAGAGGAGATTCCACGTAATTAAATTACCAGTTCAGTAAAAATAGTATCGAAATTGCCCAAATAAGGAAATTGTGTTGGATAGAAAATAGGAGGTGCATTTTTATATGCACAGAGAGAAAAATTCAGGGACTAGGGGTTTTACCCTGTATCATAAAACAGGTATATATATAGCAGATACACAACTACAGTGAGCCTGGAGAATTTTTACAGAGGTAAATAGAGACTGCAGAAGTGAAGAGGTATGCAGCAAAGGGATTTAAAATTTCAGTGAACAGGTGAACATACATAGGTGCTCAGAGAAGACAGTGAACAAAGTATGCAGGACAGTTGCATGACTGCTACAGAAAGGAAAAAACCAGCAAGCCAAGGGCTGAGTGAAGTTTATATTTTGAAATTAAAAAATGTAAATGTTTTAATTGTTTTATATTGTTTGTGATGCAAAGGAAAGTATCCGAAGGAAAGGAAAAATCCCAATGTAACATTGAAATTTGCACATATTGATATACTTTTTAAATTAATTGGACAAAGGAATGAGAAGGCAGAAGTCATAGAATCATGGTTGTTCACTCCAAATTCCTTATGGAATACAAACAGTCATGTGATGAAATCTATATATAATATCAACTTGATATGCATAGAGAGGTTAGAGAGAGTAAGGATAGAGAATGCAGAGTATAGAAGATTGAGACAGAGAAGATAAGGAAGAGAGAAGCAAAAAGAGATGCTACAGAACAGAGATGATATCTGAGGTAAATCAATAGACATTTCTTTTGATAAATTGAGGAAGTTGGAGCTTCCCTATCAAGTTGAAGCTTGATAGCTATCAGTTGTAGCTGACTGAGGTTGGAGCCTCCTGTAGGTTGGTGCCTATAGAAAAATAGTGGTGAAAAGGAGTTGGAGCTTGCCTTTGCATCACAACAATAATAAGATGTGTTTTTCTCCCTTTATGGGTTTCCACTTACATCTAATGTCTCTATGTGTCTTGTTTATATGTTGATATGATCCACTCAATCTGTTTAATTTTTTGCTACTCTCACAATAAGGTTGATGTCACATTAATTTAATACTTGCTGCAAAATTTTAAGATTGTTCACATATTAAGCTTTAAATAAGTTTGATGAAAATTTAAATTGTTGATGCATGTGTTAAACTGATTCACCCCCCCCCCTCTCAGTTTAACCAAATATTCAACAATGATAGGTTCATTAATGGATTAGGGAGTATTGTAGGGCAAATCTAGCTTGGTTGGTGGATCTTTGGGATTTAAAGGATCATGAGATGAACATAAATATTGAGAAAAAAGTTATGAAAGGGAAATCAATAATCCTTTATCATATACTTTAACAAGGAGGTATTTAAACACAGATAAGAAAAATTTATAACTCATGAGGTAGGGAAAACAATTAAGCTTAATGAACAATACTTAAATTGATCAATATCCAAGATAAACATTCCAGTGAAACATAGAAAGCATAAGAGGTTATCTAACTTTAGTAAATTCACCTTCAGAATTAGAAAACATTTAAGGTCACAAATAACTACAATCAGAGAGGAGGGAACTCCTGAACATCTAAGATTATAGCTATGGAGATCTTTTAAACAATTAACCAAGCAAGTGCAAAGAGTATGATTTGAAACAAAACTTCTTTGACAAACCTAAGTAATGATGCTTTAAAGAGAGACTTCAAGAACAATGCTTTAGTGGAAAAAAGTAAGTAGAGCTAACCATGAATCATGCTCGATACCTAATGTATTAAACCATTCAGGAAATAAACAAAATTATGAGATCTTAGAGAGAAAATAAGGATCCTCTAACATGTCCTAACAGAGAAAAACATTAAGGCAGTAAAGAACAAACAGAGCTAAGGTGCCATCAGAAACATTTCTTAGTCTAAATTCTTTGTCCTACTGCAACATAGAAAGATGGAAACACAATGATAAAATAGAAAACATGAACAAAAGGAAACACTTCACCATCAACCAGGCTCATGGATCATGCAACCAGTCCTCCTCCATCAACAAACAAATCAAGGCATGCATGAGCTCCAAGGCATCAAATTCTTTTCAAAACTCCAAGGGACTATGTATTACTTGAGAATAAGTCATCAAAATCCAACCAAACACATAAGAGCCTCATTCTCTATTTATGGAGCAAATGAGGAGGTGGAAACCATAAGAGGCTTCGAGAAACCCTAATTCTGTCATAAATGTGCTTAATGACCATGCAAGGCCCAAGACACATAGTAGATAAGCTAATAAATGTAAAATATCAAAATATAACTCCTCAAGAAAATCTAGAGTGAATTGTCCAAGAAAATATTTAAAAAACCATTTTTCCATTAATCAGTGTTTTTTGTTGACTTTTTGGCAAAGACAGTCTATTTGCAGAGCACCACTTTTGCAGAAAATAGGCTGTTTTGCAACAAAATTTTGGACCGCTTCCCGATGTCGGATTTAGCTCCATGATAGCTCGTTGGAAATATTGAAGAGTATGATTTCCAAAAATTCTTGCGGTTTCCTAATCCAGCTCCTATAACCCTATCAAAAATGCAAAACCCTCAGACTGTCTTTTGCGCAGCGCCAGGCCTAAAACAGGGGCATAAAGGTGATTTGTGAGGTGTTTTTTGACCTTTTGAGGGGATAAAACAACTCCAAATGTTCTGAAATTTTGTGTGGATAATGTGAAGGTCATGAAAAATAAAAAAAATGTCAAGTTTTCCTCCTGAAGATGTCCCATATTTTTGTGAAGCGCCAGTGGCACTGCGCATGCTAGGCCAAAATTTCTCAAAAAGAAAAATCTTCTCCAAAATCCTTCAAAATTGGTGGAGACCCTCCTTAGATGTTTTTAGATAATTGCTGAGAAGCCTCAGCCAAAATTCCAAGGCTCTTATGCTCATTTTCCCTTTTTAGGTTTTTTACTTTAAGGAGATCCTCCTTGAGTTTGGCGCTAGAAAACCTACTCTTCATCAAGGTCTCTCTTGATCTTCTTGAAGTACATATGCTCATTCTTATAATACTAAATGATGCACTCGGCTCTTTCAAAATCTTTCTCCAACTCCTTGATTTGTGCATCTTTCTCTAGGAGTAGCATCTTAGTGGTCATCTCCTCATCCTCATTATCACTGTCTAAGTCAATGAGCTCAGACCCTTGAGTATTTTTCTTTATCCTTTTACTCCTCCTCACTTTTACCTTCTTCTCAATCTTTTCCATCTTTTCTTTGCCCTTGTCCACTGTTTTGATAGCTTGAGAAGAGGTGGCCCTTTGCCTTCTTGAGGCAGCAAACACATCTCTTTGTCCTCTATAGTATGTGCATGTGTGAGGGGTGATGATGGTGGTTTTGACTATGTTTCCAACATTGTTTTGACCCTCATAACTTCCATTAGCCTCATCTTGGCTTCGTTCTTTACTGAGGTTCTCTCCTTGGTCATCTAGAAACTGATTAGTGTCATGACAGTCATGACAACTGTCATGACTATCATGAATATTTCCTTGGCTATCTTATGCACTTTTCTGACTACTTTCCTCATATTTCTGCTCTTCCCTACTGTCTCCATCATCTCCATTGTGATCTGTTTGTTCATTATGTTCACTGCCTTGTGTTTCATCATTGTTTCCTTCATCACTTCCCATATGCTCTGCCTCTTCTTCATATATTTATGTGTTTGCTTCATTTACTTCTTCACCCTGACCCTGATCTCTATGTGATCCTTTATTTCCACTCCCTGCTTCACCTGATGCATCAAGAGAAGGGGAGGAAGAGATGTGTGCCTGTGGTAAGGGAAATTGTGCAGATGTCAGATTGGTTTGATGAGGATGTAGTGGGTTTGAGAAGAACTCATTGTTTATGAAAACATCCCAAGGTACACCCTGCTGCTCTAGCTGATGTACAACCACCATCTTGATCAAGGAATGGTGGAACAAGCTATACATTTGTTGGGGGTAACTCCTCCTTTGGACAACAAAACACATTTTCATAACACTCCTTTAGAGATAATAGGGTAGGTCAAGTACCTTAACCCCTGTGAAATGCATAAGGAGTCTAAGATGATAGGTATAGACCCTGGAGTACCTCCCCTCACAGGTGAAGTATTTCATGATAGCCAACATCAAGGGTGCATACCTGTGTTTGAGATGTGAGAAAGGAAAAACTGTGATATTTCCTTCTCTATACCTCCTTTTGATAAATGGTAAAAATAAATCTCTTTCTAGCTTACCATTCTTGAACCATTTCTCACCCACTAAAGGGATACTAGTGGCTTAAGATATGGACACTGCTGAAATCTTAAATTTAACCCCCACAAGGTCTAAATGTTTTTTGTGCAAATTAAGGATGAGAAGCCTTGTAAACTCAGGATTTATCTTCACCTGCTTGAATCTTTCACAGAACTAAAAGAACCTTGTGTTTTGAAAGCATGACAAGATCCTATGAGAGGATGTGATAGCTACTATACTTTGGGGTTCCAACCTATTAACTTTCCCTCCCTTGTGCTTTGTTTTTTAAGGCCTTTGATCTCCTTGACTACCACTGTTTTTTTCCATCTCTGACATGGTGATGGGAGACAATGATTTGAAAATTGAGTTTTAGTGGAAAAACCATGTGAGGAATGAATATGAGGTCAACTTTAGCTAGGAAATGAATTTTTAGATTTTGAGTGGTTTTTGCAGCTTGAGGAGTTGAATCATGAATATAGTGACAACCTTAATTCCCCCCACACCCCTGCTATCAAATTTGGTTTTAAGAATGCCAATGTTCCTTTTGATTTTGACCTAGGGTTTCACCCTCCTAAGGTTTTTACATCAACCACTAAAAAACAAGATGCTTTTGGAAATTTGATTTGGGGAATCAAGAGGAAATGTCACTTACCTCTTTCCTCAATTCTCTTCAGTCTCGAAGGCACCTTAAAGGACGAATTTATGAACCGGGGGTATTTCTGGCACCTTTCTGGACTTTGTGTAGCTCCTCTGCTTGAGCTGTCGAGTTAGGCGGTTTGTACAGTGCTTAAGACCTTGAATGGTGGTTAGCGCAATGCCAGGGGGACTGCACGCCTTCTGGGCGAGTTGGGTTGTCTGTTTGCGTAGCACTCAGAGGAAAAAGGCACCTCCTGCACGTTATTCTGGCAAGCTGGGTGAGTCGGGCCGCTTGTTTTGCATAGCACCCAGGCGGAACGAGGCGAAGTGTCGAGCTAGAGGCAGAGTTTTCCAATTTTCGGGCGGACTGGTCCTACATTTTCACAGCGCCCAAGTTTTGTGTAGTGCCAAAGACTGTTTTGCATGGCACCATTCGAAAATGAATGGGGAGGATGGCAGTTTGCAGAGCGCTGACTCCCTTTTTGCGCAGCGCCTAGGTTTTTCATAGCGCCTGAAAAATTTTCCCATAACGACCCAAAAACCCTCAATTTTCTCTTTGGAGCTCCTTCCTTCCTTGCCAAGTGCGAGAATGAGAAAATAAATGAATTAAAAAAAAACTTTATGCTTTTGAAAATATAAATCAAACCACAAAACCCACTTTTACTATGTCTTGGTCCTTTTTGATTTGTCTCATAACTTTTATCTTTTGGAGGGCTTTGAGAAACTTCATCAGGGCACTTTTTCTCTTCTTGTGGTGTTTATCTGCTAATGTCCTTTTCACCCTTCTTCTTTCTGATAACTTGGGTATTGACCCATTTGTCTTGGGCATGCTTTTGTCATAAATATACCTGCCTTTAACCTTCTTGGTATTCATTGATTGTTGGTGACCCGAACACTGTTTCTTCTCCTCTTTTCCTGTTTCTTAAGGTAGTAATAGGTTTGTTTTTCCAATAGTAAAAACAAACCATACTGTGCCATGGGTTTGAATGGGGAATCTTCAGAGACTCAAACTTATGCTTGCCTTCTCTTATTCACTTTGAGGACCTCTGATTTACATTTGGGAGACTATCTCTTTAAATTGATTATTCTTTTCCATTTCTCTTTTTAGTGCAGGTGAAACAGTGCTGTTTTTTGCAAAACCCTAGAGAGGTAGCTTAAAATTCTCTAGTAGCCATCTACTGTGAAGAATGAGGCTCTATCATCTTTTGATTATTTTATCATTTTTTCTAAATTCCTGGGTTTGGGAGCTGCTCAAAAAAAGATAAACAGTGTTATATTCTAAGTTCTAGAAAAACCTATCAAAACTCTTTTATCATTTCTAAAAAACCTTCCATTGTGCATTGATGTAGTTAGGTAACCTTTTCCCTTGCAACCCTAGCATTTATTCCTTGTTTGGACAAGAACATATACTAACCCTAATATTCCTAAAACAAATGCTTGCTGCATCTTTTTACTGATGATCTTCTTGTGATGATTTTTCCTTCTTTTACCTTACCTCATATTTGATATGTTGGCCCTTTTTGGCCTTCCTAGAAGAAAAGTGAGCAAGGGGCATATGTTCCCTTACCAGATTTATGCTTCAGATCGAAGACCTTCCTTTAAAGGATCTCTTTATTATTTTTGGACCAAGTTACTTGTCTCTTTCATTTTTTGAAAGCAGTCTCCTACTAGGTATAAAACAGAGATATGAAGGGTACCAAATCCACCCTATGACTCATAAAACCCTAGGTGTCCTAGTGGAGGCTCTCTAGGATTTGGATTTTGGACTGAAACCTAGAACTTGGGCTCTATCAAGTGCGAGACAGAGTTTATGATAAACTACTGTATTGAAGATTCAAAAAAAAATCCAATTTACTTGATCTTTCTAAAGAATCTGAAAGTAGTTTGAGATCATTCTTTCTTGGGGTGTTTTGGGAAGGACAATAGAGTTTCTTTGATAAGTGATCTTTAGTTTGCTGGGGAGGGTTGTAGGTGAAAACAAAAACAGAAATTTTTAGGCAAAATTTGACAAAGCGTGATGAATAATGAATGGCATGAGCCCATGATGGGTCTTCTGGGAGTAATGAGCTGATCTTGACACAATAGGATGATAAGATAGGGAAAATTTTATCCTAAGGATAATGAAGGCAATGAGATTTCTAGAACTCACAATGTTTACGAACTTTGTTTCTAGAAATCTAGGATAAGTATTTAGTCATCCATTCAAAGAAAAAAATTACTGATGACTAACAACAGGAATAAGGTCATGCAACAACAAAACTAAATCCATGCCATGTGATACCATATAGCCATAAATTAGACGGGATGAACTTATGCGAAAATGGAAAGGATTTAACCTTACTTCTCAATCCTTTTATTTATTGAAATTTGGAGAGATTCTTATTCATAATCTCGATGAGTGGTAACATATAGTTAAAAAAAATTATGGTTGTACTTGGATTATTTTGCAAATGTGCTAAACTTTTTAAGAAAGTATTTCAAATTTAATGAATGGATTTCGAATTTAGTGTATAATATCTTTTCATTTATACAAATAAATTGTATAGTTATAATAATAATATTTTTAATTAAAAAATGATAAAAATAAAATAAAATTTACAAAATAAAATAAAATAATTTAAAAAAATAAAGTTAAAATAAATAAATATTATTATAACAGAGACTAAAAGAATAAAATTAAGAAATAAATTAATAAAAAAGGAAAATAATGAATAGGGAAGGAAAGGTAAAAGAGAGTAAAAACCCAAAGAAATGTATATGAAAAGAAAAAT
The DNA here is from genome assembly GCA_034641835.2 of Pinus albicaulis. Classification (NCBI taxonomy): domain Eukaryota; kingdom Viridiplantae; phylum Streptophyta; class Pinopsida; order Pinales; family Pinaceae; genus Pinus; species Pinus albicaulis. The sequence goes on along the minus strand of CM076579.1, from coordinate 692,785,084 downwards.
AAATAAATAAAAAATTATGGAAAACAAAATGGGAGAAATAAAATATTAATCAAAATAAATAAATAAAATAACAAAGAAAAAAGTTTCAACAAACATAGAAAAATGTAAAAATGGATAAGAGGAAGAAAAGTGTGAAGATAAAAAACTATACAGGAACAAATTCATAGGTTATGGAAAGGGAAAAGAATGGGGAAAGTGTAAAGGGGAGGGAGGGACAAAACTCCCTATTTACAAAATAATTGATAGTAAGTTGTAATGATTATCTAATTTTGCAATCAATTATTTTAATTAATATTATTGAGATATTTTTAATCTATATAAAATATGGAATAAATTTAATGAAATAATGTATAGATAGTAAAAAATAATGTGATTTTCGGTAATTTTAATTGGAATTTTCAATAATAAATCATTTGGTGGTGTGATTGTGAGATACTACTTGAATGATTTCTTTAAATTTAAATCTTGTGTATCTATTGATTTTTCTTATATATAAGATAAAATTTTCTAAGAGAAAAATACCTCTTAAAATTTAATAAACAAAAATATGAGTTTTATCTTTCACAATATTAAATATGTTTTTGAGAATTTTAGAGAGCTCAGAAATGTTTTATTTTTATTTTTTTAAAGACAATTTTGGGAATTTTTCTCTAACATTTTGAATAGAGGGGAAATAGGTTTGAACATTTATGGTGAAGATCCAAAGAAGGAGCATCTGGAAAACCGTGGTAACCAAATATTAAAATAGAAATTGTTTAAGAAAACTTTTCTTATATAACTTTTATCTTATTAAAATGATTTTTATAATATATATATATATATATATATATATATATATATATATATATATATATATATATTATGGAGCTTGTGCGCATGGATGCTTTGAATGGTTCCATAGTTGCATGGTCACATTGGTGCCCGTCTCCGATTGCATGCAATTAGGGCAAAGTCTGTAGGCTTCGCTGCATTTGTCCCCGATTTGCTATATACTACCTCCACGGGAACAAGAGTTGCCTTCTCTAATTTTTTTTGGGCACTGTCACTGTTTTACCTGAGTAGTATTGACCATTACACTACTATGCTCTACCTACACCTGCGGTGATGGAGGATGAACTTGTCGATTATACCTCAGATTTGTTTAAGAGGGTGTCGATCTAGACTACCTCCCTGCCGCATCTTCCTCCACTTTCCGCTCCACCGACATAGACTTTCCCATCTTCCTCGACAAGTGGACCTAGGGTTTCCATGTGCCCTAACCTCCCGTTTGAAGAGCCTCTGTTTCAGGGTTCCCCCCTTCCATCAGAATCCCCTCCATCCTCCCCATTTGAGCACATTCCTCTATTTTCTGATTATCACCCACAGGAAACATTGACCCCTCTCTCCCCAGCGTCTGTCCATTTCATTTCCTCGTGTCTTCAGACCTCCGCCCCTTCCCCGAACTTTGAAGGTGTATCAGTATTCATTCCTCCAGCTTCATTATGCCATGGACCATCCTATCATCCCTCTGATGATTTCGTCTCATCCACTATTCCACGATCAGTCTCTTGCCCACCTCTGTCATGGTTTTTTGCTGGCTATAACCTTGAGGCTCCACCCATGGACGAATCCATGCCATCTGAGGTCCAAGGATGTGATCCCAAGTCTGATTCCCATCCTCATGTTAACCATCCCAAAGGCCCTCAAAAATCTCGGTGCATCAATTTTGGATCTAGAGGTATAGACTTGATCTTAGGTGACAGTCTCTGGATGGGAGAAGTCATAGACACGGTTGATTGTGTCTTAGTTAGACATGTCCGGGGACGCAAATGTAACCTGTCACAACTTTGTCTTTGGACTTTGGAAATTTGGGGTCAAATATTTGAGTATCTGCCCGTTGTAGTCATTCTACCACATGGATGGTTTGCGATCAGTTTCCAGTTCCCTGATCAAGTTCAATGGGTTCTATCTCACTTCTGGCATATTGAACAGGCACCAGTTATTCTGAAGCGATGGAGCCCTTTTTTGACCCGAAACGCAAGCATTTTGGAGTTTTCCCTATTTGGGTTTGCCTTTTGGGCCTCCCCCTGCACTTTTGGTTTGAGGATACCTTCATGCATATTCGGAATGCACTCAGCACATATCTGAATTATGAAAAATCCTTCATGGCCACAGGAATTATGACGATGGCTCATAGGCTGGTTCACATGGAAATGAGAGAGGATTTAGAAGAATCCATTAATCTCAGGTGGAAGCAATTCTCCATGGTACAGGTTATCGATTATGAGGGGGTCCCTTTCCACTATCATTGGTGCCATGTTGTGGGACACCTCTATAAGAATTAGGGGAATTTTGAGGTCTAAAGTGGGCCTCCTAAGGAAATTATAAAATAATAGTAGAAATAATAAAATAAGATTTGATTACATCATCAAATTTTAGAGGGAAAAAAGAAAAAACTATTTTTTCAACTTGTATTTTCAACTTATCTCCCAATGTTTTTACTCGAATTTCGAGTAGTATTACTTGTTGGATGCAAAATTTAATTCCTCATCCAAGGACTACCCATGTTGCATACTTTCGATGGATCCTGCTACATAAAAAATGAGAAATACATTAAAAATGTGATTGCAATCATGTTTTTTCATATATTTTTCATTTTTCGTGTAGCAGGGTCCATCAAAAGTATGCAACATGGGTACTCCTTGGATGAGGAATTAAATTTTTCATGCAACGAGTACTCCCGCTCGAAATTTGAGTAAAAACTTTGGGAGATAAGTTGAAAATTATAGTTAAAAAGTAGTTTTATTATTTTATTATTTTTTAATCTTTTCACCCTTTTACTTTAAAAATGGTGAATCATCCCTCATGGTTGACATCAGCATCTTGAATCCTATTGGTTCTTATAAAGTTTTTTTTGTTGTACATTTTTCTTAGGAGGCCCATTTTAGACCTCAAAATTCCCCTAATGGAATGCTGCTTCTGAATCAATATGTTCCATGTAATTTGACTGCGCTAGGAAAGGAAGTGACTCCCCCCAATCCTAAATCAGCTTGGAAGATTTCCTTGCGTGGATGAGCTCAGTGGACGAAAGAATAAGCAGCTGGATCAAACTTTGGTGCCCCTCGGCTTCCAACTCCACGGATTACTCGATCCAAGGTGGTTGCTTCCATTCTTTCATCGGGTATTTCACTGTCTCTCCCCCTCGCATTATCATTTCAATCAATTTAATATGTTTTATTTTGGCTATGCATATCCCTTCTATTGGCTCGACTATTCCATATATCTCTTTTCCATCCCATATCTCCCCCCCATCCATCTCTGTCACTCTCCCAACTATCCCCACATCCTCCATTCTACCCTCCGCATCTGAGTCATCATCTGACTCCAGAGGTTGTCACTCTTATTTCCTCCGGCCCCTATGTAAAATATCCTCTGTATCATCTGGGGGGATGGCTATCATTCCATACTTGCGCCCTTTAAAACCTACCAGAGGTAGTCACTCATTCATTTCTAGAGCCATCATCTAGGCTGGGTAGGATATGGTAGACGACCGTCAGTAAACACTTGATCGAGTTCTTAGAGCACAAAAAACCCTTCCCAAAGTTTCCCCATGAATATAATATCATTCAATTGCCGCGAGATGGCAAGCTCCGCAAAAATTCTTGCCCTCATAAGGTTCTTTGATTCCCTTCCGGTTGATGCTATTTTCCTCCAAGAAACCCTTAGCTCTACTGCCTTGGCTACACATGCTCTCCAAGCTATCAAATCTGATTAGACCTTCCATTCCCTTGATGCCCGCGATCGATCTGGGGGAATTACATTGGGCATCAAGCCATGCACTATAACTATTCACAATATTTTTTGTGGGGGTGGGGGGGGGGGGCATGGATTCATTAGGGCTAATATCTTATCCACCGACTTTGGTCGCAAATTCCGCCTTTTGAACATATATGGACCTTGTATTTATATGATCTGATTCTGGGAGCATTTTCTTAACCTCTCCCTCCTTGACTCATAGAACCTCATCATGGGACGATATATGAACTTCTCTCCTAGCCGAGAAAAATCTTGGGGATACTCTACTCAGATGGACCCCTTATTCGACTCTATTGGGGCTCTTCCTGAAGATCACTCATTGGTGGATATTCGATCCCATCGGCTTCAACCGACATGGCACAATTGAAGGGTAGGGATGACCTATTTGGCTAGGAGATTGGACATGTTTATGATACATGAGGCTATTGCAGATAGAACCTCCATTTTCAGACAATGGGTTGGCTCCGACGACCTTTTTTATCACTCTCCTATATATCTGGAACTTGTTGGAGAGCTTGAAAAGCCCAAAGACCCATTCAAATTTAATGAGTCCTGGATCAATGATGCAAACTACATTAGCTTGATTTCCCGCTATTTGACCACCCACCCAAATCCCCCTGACCTCGATCCCTCAACTTCATTTGTATACAAGATGAAAGAAGCCAAGAGGCTCACTATCTATTGGTCAAAGGAAAAAAATATCAAGCATGATTAGGAACTAGTATCCATTGAATCAAAGCTTGCATCCACTAGTGAATCACCAGACAAAGGATTCACTTATGATGAATCAAATGCTCACCTAACTCATATGGAACATGAACGTACAAGGATATTGAAGGACCAAGAAGAGACTTGGCACCTCAGGAGTCGGGCAATTTGGCTACAGGTTGGAGACGAGAACACCAAATTATTCCATCAATTTGCAAATTGAATAAGGAACATTAATACAATATGGAAGCTAGAATATGAATAGGGGAACTAGGCACAAACCTTTCAACAATTGGAAAATATGGGCGTCTCTCGCTTTAGAAATATCCATAAATCTCCACAGACAACATCACTTCCAGAGATCATTAAGGTTGCAGGATTATTCCCATGATATGTGGAGCCCCATGATGATGAATCCAGGACTAACCCTGTCTCGATGAAGGAGGTCTAGGATACCCTTAAATGGTTCAAGAAATATAAAAGTCTGGGACTTGAAGGATGGCCTATAGAATTCTATCTAGCCTTCTTTGAATTCCTTGGACAGGACATTTTCAATTTTGTGGAACACTGTAGGCAGACAGGTCGTTTAAATGACACATTCAAATCTGTAGAAAATATATAAATTAATCATGCATATGTCCTAGATTCCCCTGATCTCACAATATTTAACTTCTTGCAAAATACATAATCATTCCACTATTATTCTTTTGCGGAAAATTAATTGCACACACATGTGAAGCATAAATAAAAATAATCGCACATAACACAATTGTTTAACGGGAAAGCCTGAAGCTGAAAAACCCAACTATAATATATTATGTATCATGGAGATCAGATGACAATCTCATACAAAGCTTAGTACATCAAGCTCTCAGTAATCGTCATACACTAATCAGGAAAAATCTGCAAATCCATGCACCAATATCTGCCCTCCTGCTAGCGTGCCTCCACTGCGCAATCCAAGCTGATTACAAAGACCAATTCGATGTAATCCCACTCTCCTTGACTATGTTATTATCATTGGCAACTTCAATTTATATGTAGAAGCAATTCATGCATCACTAGTAGTCACAACGGATAGTCCATCTTGCCCTTTCACCTATCTCTCCACTGGGTCTCCACTGGAACTGACATGCACTGTAGTTAACTGTTGTATTTTTTCAGTTGATTAATGCGTTATTATTTGTGAATTAATTAAATAATTAATTCACTCCACTCTCACTAGTGTATCATTCAGTTAGACTAGATACAACTAGCTCAACTGAGTTTAACTCCATTAACCGAGTTAAAATGAATAACAACTCCATGAACTACTCTTCCAACTTTGTTATAACTTTGCCACTTCAGTTCTAACTGAGTCCTCCATGCATGAACCACCAGTAAACCGTAGGAAGTGCATAATTCCTTCAGCCCACTAATTTGACAAATCTGTATACTGAAATAAAGTGCTCCAAGAGAATAAGTTGTTGTTTATTGTCGGATTATTATTAAGAGATAATAATAATCGGCATGCATCTATTTTTAGGTTGAAGATATATAAATAAACTTCGCCCAATATTCTAAAAATAGAATCTCATCTATTTTTCACATTTGACCAACCATCTACAAATAGCGTCCTGCTACATATAGAATATGCTCACCATGTCTAAAACTAGACATACACTTAAAAATAGCCTGTGTGGGTCCCACCTAGTTTAGGTGATTATTTTCCAACTAGGATCAAGGATGATGTTTCAGGATGCCTCCTTCATTATTTCTTGTTAAAAAATTCAACACTCCCTCTCAACAAGAAAGGACTGTATTTGCATGCGACATGCAACTCCATGCATTCGACTTGCAACTCTTGCTGCAACACTTCTGAAACTAAAAGGCTCCAAAAAACTCAATCAATCTAATGCATATATCATCAAAGTCTTCGACTTCTGCTTAGCTACTGCACATGTCTTCAAGAACCACTGCGCTGTTGAAATCTGCACCCATGCACTCTGCACTTGCTGTCAACTCTGAACCGCGCTCCAGTATCTGACACTGTCACTTTGATCTGCCTGCATCAATTCAACTGATCATGCTACTGTTGCTCTATGGGCACCTCGTAGCTAGGTTCAATTCATGAGATCCACACCATCTCAATGAATCTTGCCCAAAGATGTATTCACCACCATTATCACTCCATAAAGCTTTCACTTGCTTCCCCGACTCCTTCTCCACCAATGATTTGAACTCATAGAACTTTGAGAACGTTTCACTCTTCTTCTGCATGAAGAAGATCCAACATCTACGAGAATATTCATAAAAAAATATAACATAATACCTGTGTTTTGTTGTTGAAGCAACCAAGAACGGTCCACACACATTTGTGTGAATTCTCTCCAGGATCACCGAAGCATGGTTCTCCTTCTCATGAAAGGTGGTCTTCACAAACTTACCGATAGTACATCCCTTGCACTAATCTGACCGCACAAGAGTACCCTTGGGAAGTCCAGTAGAAATCTGCTGCAAAATATTCAAAGCGCCATGGTGAAGATGGCCCAATCTCCTGTGCCATAATTCGCCCTCATCCCGGCTCACCACTTCTTCTGCTTTGCCCACCATTGTAGGGAAGTCATCTACCTCCAACTTGTAGAGATTCTTAATTCGAACCCATATCTTCTTGGTTTGACCTGTTTTTTAATGTCGAAGAAAGGCTTTTCCCTCACTGAAAACAACATCATAACCTTTGTCTTCCAGCATTGCGACCAAGACCAAGTTCTTCTTCAGACCTGGAACATGCATAACATTCTTCAACAAGAATGGATTACCAGACTCCCTCTCAAAGGTAATGGTCCCAATTCCAGTCGCACTGTACCAACCATCATCGCCCATCTCCATATGCATCTGGAGGTCCTTCTCCTCTAAGTCACTAAACAACTCTTTGTCTCCTGTCATATGGAAAGACGCACCACTATCAAGATACCACACTGATCCCATACATCTTGAAACCAAGCATGCGATAAAAAAGAAATCAAGTTCAAATTGTGAGGCTAAGGCCTCTCCATCTGTAGCTCTAGCAGCCTTCTTGTTCCTCTTCTTCTGTGGACAGTTAGTGGCAAAATGCCCATGTTCGTGAGAGTGAAAACACTTCACTTTGGACAAATCCTGCTTCTTGCCTTTAGCATCGGATTTTGAAGGAAATTTCTTCCCCTTCCCTTTCCTTGCTTTGGCAACCAAAGCGTAATTTTATTCATCTTCATTCTTCGATGAATATCCATCCCTGGTACCTCACCTTATCTCCTCCTGCACAAGATCCGACCAAATTCGCTCCCATCCCGGCAATTTGTCCTGTCCTTTGACAGAGTCTTCGTAGCTATGCCAACTCTTAAAAGGCCCAAGGAGAGCCAAGCTCACCAAATATTCATCATCAACAATAGCTCCCACACTTACCAGTTCATCCTTGCAGTGGAAAAACTTCGTGAGGTATTTTGGAATACTGTTGCCCTTCTCCATTTTTATTTTTTTGAGCTTGTCTTTAAGTGCCAAATTCCTCTAGTCACTTCTGCTTTGGAACAAGTCTGTCAAAGCCTTCCACATTAAGAATGGAGTGGCTTTCCCATGAAGGCTGGACACAATATGGTCCTTCACACCTTCCAACATAATTCTTCTCATCTTTGCTGTCTTCTTTTTCCATGCATCAAGTAATGCAGCATCGTTAGATCCTGGCTTAGGAACATCGCTATCCATGAACTCCTTCAGTCCATTATCCCCTAGCACTGCCTCCATCCTATCCTTCCAGGCTATGTAATTCGAGCTCCCATCAAGGGCATACTCAAATCTCAACCTGTTGAAAAAATTTCAATGTATACTCAACTTCTGCACCAAGAATATTCTATAGAAAATTCGAATTGTTCACCAGCACAAGCTCAACAATTCTTCACAATTGCAATCTTCAAGAATTAACAATGCTTTGATACCATGTAGAAAATATATACATTAAGCATGCATATGTCCTAGATTCCCCTGATCTCACAATATTTAACTTCTTGCAAAATACAGAATCATTCCACTATTAATCTTTTGCGGAAAATTAATTGCACACACATTTGAAGCATAAATAAAAACAATCGCACATAACACAGTTGTTTAACGAGAAAGCTTGAAGCTGAAAACCCCAACTATCATATATTATGTATCATGGAGATCATATGACAATCTCATACAAAGCTTAATACATCAAGCTCTCAGTACAATACAATCGTCATACACTAATCAGGAAAAATCTGCAAATCCATGCACCAATCTCTGCCCTCCTGCTAGCCTGCCTCCACTGCACAATCCAAGCTTATTACAAAGACCAATTCGATGTAATCCCACTCTCCTTGACTGCGTTATTATCATTGGCAACTCCATTGTATATGTAGATGCAATTCACGCATCACTATTAGTCACAATGGATATTCCATCTTGCCCTTTCACCTATCTCTCCACTAAGTCTCCACTGGAACTGACATGCACTGTAGTTAACTGTTGTATTTTCTCAGTTAATTAATGCATTATTATTTGTGAATTAATTAACTAATTAATTCACTCCACTCTCACTAGTGTATCATTCAGTTAGACTAGATACAACTAGCTCAACTATGTTTAACTCCATTAACTGAGTTAAACTGAATAACAACTCCATGAACTACTCTTCCAACTTTGTCATAACTTTGCCACTTCGGTTCTAACTGAGTCCTCCATGCATGAACCACCAGTAAACCGTAGGAATTGCGTAATTCCTTCAACCCACTGATTTGACAAATCTGAATACTGAAATAAAATGCTCCAAGAGAATGAGTTGTTGTTTATTGTCGGATTGTTATTAAGAGCTAATAATAACTGACATGCATCTATTTTTAGATTGACGATCTATAAATAAACTTTGCCCAATCTTCTAAAAATAGAATCTCATCTATTTTTCACATTTGACCAACCATCTACAAATAGCCTCCTGTTACATATAGAATATGCTCACCATGTCTAAAAATAGACATACACCTAAAAATAGCCTGTGTGGGCCCCACCTAGTTTAGGTGATTATTTTCCAACTAGGATCAAGGATGATGTTTTAGGATGCCTCCTTCATTGTTTCTTGTTGAAAACTTCAAAAAACTCAACCTTTATTGCTCTTATCCCCAAATCAGACTCTCCTAGCTCATTTTCTGATTACGGCCCATATCCTTATGCAATTTCATATATAAAATCATTGCCAAGATCATAGCCAATAGGCTCAAACCCATCCTCTCTGAACACATATCACCTGAACAGTTTGCTTTCCTACACCACTGTCAGATCCACGAGGCCATTGGTACTACTCAAGAAGCTTTACAATCCATTAAGACTAAGAAACTCAAAGGAATTATTCTCAAAATTGATCTGGCAAAGGTCTTCGATTACTCCAATTGGCTCTACATTTGTATGCTCCTAACTCACCTAGGGTTCCACATTCTCTTCATCAACTAGATCATGTGCTACATCACTAATGTTTCATTTAGTGTACTTATCAACGGATCGACATCCCCTTTCTTCCACTCGGATAGAGGACTAAGATAGCGCTGTCCTCTCTCCCCCCTCCTCTTCCTACTGATCATGAAAGCTCTCAGTCAATTGATTACTCATGAGCATCACTCTGGCAAAATCTTGGGTATGAAAATCGAAGGTGGTTGTACCCTATCCCATATACTTTTTGTCAATGATGTCCTTATCTTCCTCAATGGGTCTGTGGGGGACATCACTTCTTTTTATGCCATATTATCCTCATTCAACCTTGCCACTAGTATGATATGCAAGAATCACAAATCCACTCTGATAGTCATTGGACGTTCACAAAAAGAGAGGGCTCTGGCCATTCAATGATTCCCTTTCATGACCCTTGATTTCTCGGAAGGTATCAAATATTTGGGATTCGGGTTAAAGCCATCTGCCTACCATAATGATGATTGGTTATGGCTCATTGCAAAGATGGAAAAGAGAATATGTCACCACTGTTGGCTATCTCGGGAAGGAAGACTGATCCTTATCAAAATTGTCTTGGAAGCTACACCTGTGTATTGTATGTTTCATGCATGGATACTTAAAGGAATTCTCTCTAATATTCAGTAGCTCTGTCGTAGATTCCTCTGGATGGGGAAAAAGAAAGGTCACACATTTTCATGGATTAATTGGGACAACATTTCTTTACCCAAAAAATGGGAAGGCTGAGGCATCAAGAATGTGGAAGCTTTTGATAAAGCTCTCACTACAAATATGGGATGGCAGATCATGAACTCTCATAATATCTGGAAAGAGGTGGTCACTGAGAAATACATTAGACCACTTTCACTTATGGATTGGATAAGAAGCCCATCCTAGAACACGAGACACATCTCCTCGATTTGGAAGGTTGTCCTCAAGTCTTTGACTTTCATTAGAGAAGGTTTGACATGGCATATTAAATCTAGGAACTCAGTTTTCATTGGCTTGGATCCATGGTCAGGAAGTGGAGATGCATACCTCCTTCCTCTCGAGCTCATTGAGCACATCAATAGATCTGGTATCACTTACATTGCCCAGATTTCTGACCCAGATTCTTTGAATTTATTTGCACAAGGTTGGAATTCAACTATTAAGCTCAGAATACCTAATCATTGGCAAGAGGTCTAGCACCATTATATTACATCTCTCTCTGAATCACATGTGCGCATAACTCAGGGTGAGGAGGAGCTTATTTGGAAACATGTGGCCCATGTAAAATATACACCAAAGGATGGTTATCCTTTTATATATTCAAATAATCGCCCTTTGAACTCCAGCTGGTGGTGGGGATGCATCTGTAAATTAAAAGCTATGCCCAGATCAATTCTCTTTATTTTGTGTATACTTCGCAACATGTCACTGACTGGGGATAACCTGCAGAAGCGATCTATTCATGGTCCTACTTGGTGTATCTTGTGCAAAATTGCATCTGAATCCATCAATCATTTGTTTTTACATTACCTTACAGCTCAGGCACTTTGGCAACAAACCCTATTTTCTCTTCAGATTACACTCTGATGGGATGGGCACACCTCCCTGGAGCATGGCAGACTTGGTGGTTTAATGCACCTGTCCATAAGTCTTGTAACCTCCCCCTCCTTATTAGCTGGGGACTATGGATCATTCATAAAAAATGCATATTTCCCAATACTGCACCCAATTGGTCCCTCACATCAACTCACATCATTTCCACCAATAACAGTCTTCCAAATGATGAGCCTCTCACCCCCCCTCGCATCCTGACCCTGGAATCTATTAAATGTGACCTCCCATGGGCCTACTTTGATGGTTCTGCCCAGCATAATGGTTTTGTGGGTGGCACCATCCTCCACATAAAAAATCATCACCATTACAAAATTAAAATGGATTGGAGCACGGTACCAATAATTTTTCCGAACTCATAACCTTGAGACACCTTCTTCAATTTCCCATTGAACATGGCTGTCATCACATAAAGATTTTTGGAGATTCAAAGATCGTCATCAGCTGGTTAAACCAGACATCTGTATGTCACGTCCACACACTCCGTCACATTTTGAAGGACTCTTTGCACCTGAAAGCTCAATTTGATTCTATCATATGTTTCCATATTTTCAGGGAGTGCAACCATCTTCTGACGCACTATCCCAGGAGGCCACACTCTAGCCTCGGGGGATCTCGTTGATTGAAGAACGCATTGGAAAAGAGAATTTCAGTTATTATCATTCATAGATCAACATTTGGCAGGGGGAAATTAGCCCGATTTTTCATGTTTTTTGCAGGCTCATGGTTATCATATGTATTTATTACTCTCTGTATGTATTGACTCTATATCAGCAGACATTGTATTGAACTTTCATAAATCCCCAACTTGGGATCTTTTTGGACCTATATTTTTTTATGTGACCACAGTCACAATATGATGAATATGCCATAGGCATCTACGACATGTGATTTTCTACAATATAATGAAAATTATGATTTTTTCTTGGGGAAAAAAAAATTATTAACTTCTATTAAATTAGAAATTAAATTTCACAAAATTAAATTAAATTTATATTTTAATTAAATAATTATAATATTTTATTTTGTGAAGTACATATTTATAAAGGATTTGAACTTGGTGATCTTTACATAAAAATAAGTTAAATTCATATTTTAATCAAAAATTTATGGAAAATTTTAATTGGTGATTATAACTTTTCGTATAGAACTTCTTAACAAAAACACAGATTCACCATTATAATCCAAAGCCCTAGTAGTTATACTAATTTTATAATTGATAAAATTAAACTTAAATTAATAATTTATTTTCTTTTAAATTACTCATCAACACTTCACAAGTTAAAAAAAATTTATATTTGAAGTTGTTGGAAGCCTTTTGTTCCACTCAAAAATATATTTTTTGTTATTGTATAGAATAAAAAAAATACATGTATGTTGTAGCAACTTGGTGGCTGATATTCAAAATTTTTACCTTTATAAACAACATTCTATATTCAAAGAAAAGAACTGACCGACAGTAAAAAAAAAACTACAGGAATGCCTTTTGTTATAATTTTGATTTATTAACAATCCAAAAGGCAGATTTTTGAAATTGCTCATAATCCTATAATCCTGCTCTGAGATAGAAACGACAAAATTACCAAAAACGTTGAGCATAGAATGTATGACCTGTAGCTCAGAAAAAAATAAGATTTAGAGTATGTGATTGTTAAATAAAAAATGTCCTGAAGTGCCCAGAATCTCTATTCTTAATACTCTGTGGATCTAGAATGTAAGGAGACCGAAGATTAGCATATGTTCTTAGGAAAAAGCTTCCCTCCCATTCTTCATATGATATTAAATTGAGGCACTCATTGATAATTTGATATTAAATTGATATCCTGGAAGTGTTCTTGCATTTCCACAATTATGCTTTAAATATTTGAATGCTTTAAATATTTTTGAGCTTAGCTAAAGACAACAGGACCAAACTGCAATCAGTTTGTCTTTGGTATTCGTCCTAGATCCGATTCCAATTTTGAAGTGAATATATTTGTTTCTAACAACTTTATCAGTCCTCCAACATCGCATGAATTGCCGGATGAACATGAGAGATATTTGGGAGAGGAGAAAATCTTTAGGCTTTGGATTTATGGAGAGGAAAACAATCCCTGTAAAGAGAGATTATTTTTTAGGCTTGTAGAATGATGGTAATGCTTTCATTCCTGTGGATAACTCTGTTTCTAAGTAACCAAATTCCCCCATGCCACAAAAATAGGGAGCGCTCAGATATATTGATATTTCTTCATCCATAAATGGAGCATATTTTCAAAGGTGTTCTTAATCATATTTTCGCTGATGTTCATGACTTGGAGAACAATAGTCCATATTTCTCGAGTATAAAGACAATTAAAAAAAAAAATTGATCTATAGACTCTTCATTTTGTTTGCAGAGGAAATAACCATTTAGCCCCATGAAACCTATTTTTTTCAAGTTATCCCAAGTTAAAATTTTATTGTGGAGGACTAGCCAAGTGAAACACCTTAATTTGTTAGGAATGCATATCTTCCAAATGATATTGTTCCAACATCTAGAGATTGGAATGACCTCTGTGTGTGAAATCACGTCATAAGTAAGATGACTATTTTGTTGGGTGTGGAGCGTGATTATCTTCTTTATTTAGAAGTATCACCGCATTGGACCTGTTCTTAACGGGGTGGCAAATGCCCCCCGTTGTTTAATCGTTGCCATGGGGGGAGGGGCGGTGACGACCTTTGGGAGCACGCCCCCAGCGCCCCCGAAGCTAAAAATAGATGTAAAATTTCCTTATAAAATATTGTAATTTCGTAGTCAACCTCAGTCGTTCATTAAGTAGATGATCTGACAATATAAGTTATGTTTAATTTAGGGTTTTTTGCCCTAGAAGGCAACCCCTCGTTTGTATGAGGGTATTGTATTGCGGCTGTTTATGGTATGTGTATTATGAGTGAGAAACAGAAAGGGGGACTATGAGAGAGAATAGAGGATATTACAGCGGTTCTGTTGTAGGTTTTGTCTCTTCATCTTGTTGGATAATATAAAAGAAGGACTGGCTGTTCGGGGTGGATGTAACCCAAATTGGGTGAACCAAGTATATATTTATCTCTCTTGTTTTATATGTTTTCTGTGTTTGTATTTCCGCATATTTTATGTATTCCATTGCTCGTAATATATAATTTTCTAACATATTTACCTTTCTGAATGTGGAATCCCAACTCCAGACCAGCTTGTCTTTTAAATTGCTAAATCATTTCTTCTTGAACTCGTCTCCACCTCATTATATTATCATCTTTGAATTATATTATTTTATCTTTAATACCATTATCATAGTGGGCTTGAGCAGGCTGGAAGCGAGAAAGAAGGAAGGCCAACAACGTAAGAGTTTGAGCGGGCAAGAAAGCAGCAAACAGGTAGGAAACATGCAGGCAATAATACCTGAGCAGTGAGAAGCAAGTAGGCAGCGATACACGAACAACAAGCCAGGAAATAGACAACACTCGAGCTACGAACTAATTTTGGCCCGATTTTATAAAGATTCGTTGATCTACGACCACAAGTAAGGGTTTATGTTTTCTATAACCGAGAGTGTTTTTGTGGGACCACTACATGGAACTACGAGAACAATTTTGCCCCATTTTCCTCTGTCTTTTTTTTGAAATAGAAACTTTAACTTTTACTGCATGTTTGGGTTGAAGAAATATTTTTTAACTACAAATAGAGGGATTAGACAACATAAAAATGTTATTTAAATTCATTTCCATGCCTAAAGTAGGTCAAGGCAGTATTAAAACAAGAGATTCTAGTTCTGCTGCTAGTAAAAACCAAATTTCAGTGGAAAACATAGGACCTCATAGTCTTGGATTAGTAAAATGGACTCCAAATTGTTGTGAGATGGTGAAAATGCCTATAGAGACACACCATGACTTAGAATTGAAACCCCTTTTACCATAGTGTTAGCAAGTTAGCACAAACAACTCAACCGATAACTGGATCTTCGTAAATGAGAAACAATATTTGGGGATATTAAAGTGTACACAAGCTAGTAAAAGGAAACAATTGCAGGAAAAAATACTCATTATGATCTTACCAAAAGTAACAAAAAATAACTATGTGGAAGCAGCTACAAGGGGCCATTCAATAGTGAAATAGATTGAACATGGATGTAACAAAGTCAAAAAGAAGGTGGCATTATCTTCTCAGGAAACATACAAGACAAAAAAAACATAATTGAAACATGTGCATTAATCAAAGGGAAGATTAAGGATGGAAATCAAAGCAACAAAGACTTATATAGTCCCGCAACCTCACCTTTAGTATGGTCTCTAGAACTATATGTAAATGAGCTCATGACTATGAAAAATAAGTTTGAAATTTTCGAGGCAAAGGTATAGCAAGAAGACAACCAGATAAAGGAAAACAAAAAGGCTAGAGGGAGGATTGAAAGAGAGAAAAAGTTGTTAAAAGAACATGTAAGAATCCTACAAAACCAAATGGAGAAATGGAAACAAGATCTAATCAAATTAATGCAATAAATGGAACATATAAAATCAAAAGAAAAAAAATGTTTAGATCCAATGGAAGTGGCTAGCACAATTCAGATGGAAAATTTCAAGTCACTAATGGTAGACATGGAAATAAGAGAAAGAAAGCTAATGGAGAAAATAAACGAGGCTAAATCTTGGGCCCATGTGGTAAAAGAATCGACAAGTGAACAAAAGGAAATTATAGAAAAATAAATCAAGAGAAAAATGAGAGAGGAAATGGATAGAGAAGAAAAGTGACAAATATCATCATCAAAGGTTTGAAAGACTTTGGGGAAAAGGAGAGAACATATATTCTAGCAAGGAATTTTCTCAAGGATGAGATGCACCAGATAGACGAGATTCATCAAGCAATTAGGATAGGAAAGATTATGGGAGTAGGAATTAATAGACATGAAAGAGTTAATTTAAGAAGCATGGAGGACAAGGCAGGGATCTTAAAGAATAGAGGGTTTCTTAAAGGCACTTGTATCTACTTATATGAATACTTAACACTCGCCCAACAAGAAGAAATGAGGAAATAATGGGAAAAAGTAAAGTCAGCAAGAGAGGTAGGAAAGTGGGCATGGTTGAAAAACGGAAATGTCCAAGTCACTACTAGATTAACACACAAGAAATAGGAATTTGGGGCCTCGCGACAGTACCTAGACATGGTAAGTTGGAATTACATAGGTTATCCATGGAGAAGGGGACCAAGGTTGGGACCCATAACTAAGGTAAAGACATTATTTGCTTTATGGAAACACACGAACACAATGGATGTATAATTCCAAACTTTGAAGGATACACTAAAATATATTCTTGGAACAAAGAAACTAAATCAGGTAAATGACATGGAGGAATAACAATCTTAATAAAATAAATATGGACGAGGATTATAAAATTGGAGAAAGAAGACCCAAATAAAAAAAATTATATGGATGAAAATAACAAATATGAACACAACAATATGGATAGTTGCTTGTTATTTTGCTCCAAAAAGCTCAAAATTCTACAAAAAAAGGAACCTAGATAGTGAAGACTTGTATGCAACATTAAAAAAAGATATTTCAAACTTTAGCACTAAGGGAGAAATATTCCTAATTGGTAGAAAAACAAACAATCGATCTATTCTGTTGGACAACAATATGGGAGAGGATAAAAATCCACTATGGCTTAGAGAGAATCAAGAGAACCCTTGGAGGAGAACATCACAAGATGGGAAAGGGAAGGTTTCACACTTTGGAGCATAAATATTAGTCCTTTGTAGCCTAAAGGACATGGTTCTATGTAATGGCATGAAAATTTTGCCGAAGTCGAATAGTATTACTTGTAAAACATACAACGGGAAAATCATAGTAGACTATGTTATATGCTCTCAAAGGTCTATTTCCAGGTTATTGAACTTTAATATTGGGTGTTGCCCTATAGAGCTAGACTTTGAACATTTACCTCTTCTTATTAAGCTTCATATAAATACATAAGATCGAAAGGGGGAACATCCCTATCATTCACAAAAGAAAGTTTATGATCATGTGAGAATTATCCTAAGCTAAGAAAATAAAAATCTCTTTAGGGTTTCTCTTAAATAACACCTAAAGCTGTAAAAAAACAACAATAGGGGTTGCAAGGACAACAAAAGAGACAAAATATACATTTGCAATAGTATTTCGATTCCCTTAATACACAAAGATTTAAAGGTATGTAAGAGATCTAGGCCTTTGAAGAGGATCTCGAGCACCTTCCCAGCTAATCCTTGGTATGATAAGGAATGCAAGGATTTGAAAATATTTCTGAAAGAATATTCAAGAAAGGGAAACAAGATTATATATAAACAATTAATAAAATCAGTGAAATAAAGTTATGTGATTTCAAGAAGGAAGGAATTTTTCTCTTTGGAAAAATATTTTCCAAAGGTTTCTGGAAGGAACTATAGAAAAATAAAAGAAAATAGAAAACAATATCAGAGAGGCTCGGTGGTTATACTATGCAAAACTTATATATGAGTAGACAAATGAGAGAATTAATCATCCCATAATTGTCTCCTTGTTACATAGTAATTTGTCACCGTCCTTGCAATCCCCCGTCCCGCACATTGGAGGGCCTATTCTGTGACCTGTGAGTAGTGACATGACCTAAAACCACTTTCATGGCATCCCCATTGACAAGGACAATCATTCCCCTGAAGACAATTTCCTGTGAAAAGCCCTAAAAATAGCCATTTTGGCCTTGGCGTGACTCGCCAATTCAACCCTCGTGCCAATGGGGGAAATCCACCAAAGAGGGCGTGGCGCTCTATCGATGTATCACTTGCGGGCAGTAAGGATTATTTTTAAAAATAAATGGTAGAAGTTTGATTCCAACCAACTCTTGAACGAGTCTCTAAAATGAGTTGGGAGGTTTGGCTCCGGATCTCCATGTAGGGTAAGTGGTTTTCCACCTATCATGGAAGCTTCCTTGAGGATAGGGCCAATCCCACCATTGTAGGGATCCCAACTCCCCTTCCACCATCTATATAAGCTTGTCATTTTCCCTTTGCACGCTAGCATGAATAGAGCTGAATCAATAGTAAGGAGATTATCACCAGACAACCGAAGAGAGAGAGACTTGTCCCATTCTCGACAAGCTTTACCAAGACGTACTCCTCTTTCAACCCGCCAAAGGAAGATCCAATGTCAGAGCTCAGGTTGTATCTTTCTCTATTCTGATTAATAATAAACGACTTTGATTATGGTTCCAGTCAGATGTTCATGTTTTATGTTATGAGTTGTATCTTCTCTGACTGATACATAATTGCATGTATTAGGTTTTACGCTTGTGTGTTTGTTGTTTCTTCTCTTATGTGTAGGTGTTTGATCGCACCAAGCGAGAGAATTGTGATTTACCAAAGCGAAGGATGGAAGCACCATCTTCTTCAAAAAAAACAGCAGTGTAGGACTTAAGGTAGGCCTCTTGTCGCATCTCGGTCTTTTGCAATTAGGAACTTGCGTCTTAGCGTGACTCAGTTGTTGCTAGACCCGATCTATTCTAGTAGGGATCGCCTCTGTCCGCGGAGGGGATTTACCTCTCCAAAAATTTGGCGACTCCGCTGGGAATACATTGATTGGATTTTGTCTTGTCTTTTCGGTTGATTTTGGTCTTTGCTTGCTTGATCAGCTCTTTTGGTTCACTCTTTTCTAGTGTTGAACTTTTGTTTAGCTTCACCATCCCTGATCTGCTCCCTGATTGCTCTTCTTCATCTTTTGCATTAGTAAACTCGACTGGCGCGGTTTTTTCACTGATAGTCACGCTAGCTGGCGCATGTTTCCAGTTTATCCCCTGTGCCAATCCTATTCTGGCGCTAGTTGCAGCCTGACAGTCACGCCAATCCTGTGAGGTGCTAGGGTTTACTTATTTTTGAGCTTTTTGAGCTTGGTCTATGGTTTTGGTGTCATTTTTTGGACTGTCTGAGTGTTCTGGAGCCTTGTTTGACTGAGTGTGACCTTCATCGTCTAGTTGTTTTCCCTTTACTATCAGTTTTACATTCTAGCCCTAGGGCATCTCGGTGCTATAGTGTGTCGAGCCTCCCGTGGGAGTTTTTGGTCCTTGTTTCATCAGTCAATTTCATTATTGCTTCTCTACATTCGTTTGGTGGTTGTCCATAGTTTTGTTGCGTTATTTGATTGATTGGCTTCTTCTTCATTCAAATTCCGCTTTGTCTCGTTTTGGGCCTAGATTACACGGTTCACTTGAGTCTTTGGGATTCCTCTTTGTTTTTAAGGACTTCTTCATCAATTTGAGGTCTAATTGTGTGTTTGGCATGAGTAAACTTGCTTGTTTTTTCACTTTTGCTATCTCTTCTCAAATTGTTCTTTTCATTTTGTGTAGTGCACTTCGCTCTTAAACATTGAAAATACAAAAAAAAAAATCTCTTTTGCTTTTGATTAGTTAATGTAAATTAAATCTTTTCTATGTTATTAGTGATTTGTAACTGTGAAAGAAAAACTTTTAGTTTTCATTAGCGTGCATTAGAGACACTAGTGGTTGTTTTGTGATCATTTTGTTATTGTGTGAAAGCTCTCAACCTTCCCGTAGTTACCTATTCATCGAACGAAATGACACATTGTGGCATGTAGTGTGCATTTAGAATATTTTGAGACATAACATTCGGTAGGGCCTGGAAATTGAAACATAATTGAAGATCTACACTAAAATTTATTCAATTTACCTTAAGGCAGCATTGAAACATTAAAGAAATATTTAGAGGTCTAGGCTAGTGACATGTTCCGGCGTCGTTAAACCTAGTCGCTGTCGTTCACCTCTTGACTTTAGACAGCGCTAGTACGGACTTATGCTCCCCATACCGTCGCGTATATAAAGGGAGACCCCACTATGTTGCTATCCTCTATCCGTCGGAAGCCGAGTCGCCGCCTTATACCCGTGATATACCAGACACATCATTCGGGGATATTGCCTGCACGTACGTCAAGTCATTGGTTGATTTCTCTTTCATTTTGAAACCAAGGTGTGTATTGTAGTTCACGGATATCTGGTACACCCTTTGCCTAGATTACCAGAGTAGTCATTTTGATCGTTTCTGACTCTTTAAATTTAAAAGGATCTTCAAGCGCTTGTCCTTTCACGCTTGTTTCAAAATTGAAAGAGATAGAGTCACCTTTCATCCATTTCTCGACTCTAAAAACATGAAACGATGAAGTTTCTAAGTTTCAATGTGGTAAAATAAATCACCTGCGATCACACGCCCTTTTAGAGTTTGCTTGTTGGTCGTTTGATTGTGTGCCTTGATTTTTTAGCCCATGTGTTTTTGTTTGGTCTCTTCCTCTTGTCATTACTGTCACAGTGGCAGAACCCTTAGTTTTTTCTACTGGTAGTTCGTACACAGATGATTCATCAAAGGTCTCTCAATCCTCTGCTAAACCTCAACAACCCATTGTCTCCGAGTTTCCCTATGGGGGACCGGTTCTATCTAAGCTTCCCTTTGGAGGACCGGTTAAGTTCAGTTTGCCCTTATCCAATGCTTGGTTTGGATTTGGAGTAGGGGAATATTTCCCTCCTCTTACATCGGGTTCACCTTTTCTAGCTACTGTTATTCCTCCTAGTCCTCGACGTCTTCTAGAAGATCTAGCGACAGGCTCAAATATGGGCTCCTCCAGTCCTTCTCCTAGTGAGGAAATCCCCACGTCTGGTGAAGACTACCAGTTGTACCAAAAGACAACCCCGAGTTATCTGTCATGTCTTCGTCAAGTCCTTCACTTCCAGCAGGGTATAGATCCTTAAGTCAGATTATGACCGTTGTCGCCTCTATTGGAGTGTCAAATCCTTCTACGAGGCCAATTATTCCTTCATTACGGATGTCCCCTAGGACACCCCTCACATCATCTCCTCAGGTCGCTTCCATACCTGTCTAGCCCACTGTCTGTATGGCCACATCTACACCCGCTGTTAGTACTCAGTCCGTAAGGACTACTTCACTTCTCGAAGATGTCTACATAGCATCTGCTATTCTAGAGAACATTTCTCCTGAAGAGTATAGGTTGTCCTTACAACAATCAAACTTCTAGGTCGGTCAATCCTCCCAAGATCCCAACCGTCCTTATTTTTCGCATTATGCATAGGATGGTACCCCCGTCTACATTTTTCCATATCAGTATGATGAGTAGGGAAACCCTCTACATTTTCCCGCTCCAGAGGCTTATCAGTATGTTCAGGGTTTTCTATCTTCCCAGGCTGGGCAACCTTCCAACCCTCAAGGACAACGCTTCCAGGGCCAACCTTCGGGCCATCCTAGTTATCTTTTTGACCCGCAAGGACAACCCTTACAGGGCCAACCTTCAGGCTAGCAAGGGTTGTTATACGGTCCACAAGGACAGTCCTACAACCCTCAATGTGAACCTATGCAACATCACCCTGTAGTCCAACCGGGGCAACCTCAAGGACTCATAGGGCAACCGAGGTACCAACCAGGGTCGTTGTACGGTCCTGGGGGGGAAATCCAACCCTCTCAACCTATGGTGCAACCTTTGCAACCTCAGTTTCCTATTGGTCCGAACGTTGCATAGCTAGGGCCCTCTTATGGTCCTGTTGTAGGTCAAATTGGTTATCAAACACAGCCTGGCCCTATTCCACCACCAGGCCAACTGGCTCATCTGAGGCAGCCTGGTGTCCCTCATCAGCCAGGTCAACCTATTCAACCAGTGCAACCTGTTCATCCAGGTCAACCTGATCAACCAGGACAACCCGTTCAGCTAGGTCAACCTGTCCAACCAGGCCAGCCTACACATCCTGTCAACCCTGCTCAACAGCCGATTTACTTGATGTCGCAACCGAATCCATCGGTGCACCCTACTTATCAGGCTCAACAGGGCCCCACTTATCAACAGGCCGCTCAACCCCAAGGCTGTTATTATCTTCAAGGTCAATCTCAACCGATTTACAACCCGGCCCAAGGGTCTAATTATTATCTTCAACAACCAAGCTATACCTATACTCAGAAGTCAAATCCATATAATGCTCAAACAGGGTCGACATATAATCAGGGTCCATACCCTAGTTATCAACCCCCATACACTGGTTATCAGCAACCATATCAAACTAATTATATGGCCTATACCCCCTATGGTCAAAATCCTCTAGGACAGAACCAATGGGGGCAAGGATATGCTCAACCAGGGTGGAGTACAGGTACATGTCCTTATCGAGGGCCTGGTATACCTTTTAATCCACAGTTTCTGTTCCTGGCTACCTTGGAATTACTAGACATTTCTAAATTGACCAATGATCTGATTCTTCACAATCCTTATTGGCCTCTGGTTCTGACCAAGGTGCCTGACAACTGTCCTAAGTTTGAAGTTAAAGCTGGAGAGGACCCCTAAGCTCATGTAATGACCTACCATCTGTGGTGTTCGTCCAACTCTTGGGTGGATGATTCAATTCGTTTACGCCTCTTCCAGCACACTCTTACTGGTGTTGCCGCTAAGCGGTATATAGAATTACCCCGTAGCATCTTTCAAGACTTCAATATGTTAGCTATGGATTTTCTGACTCATTTCTAGTTACCGGTACGGTATGAAGCCGGGACGCATCTCCTGACTTCTTTGAAGCAGGATAAATCCACCCACATATCTGATCATATTCATGAGTGGCGACGTCGTCATAGATTGATCAAGTTTTATATACCTGATCAACTACTAAGTCATTGGTTCACCACCTCCTTCATTAACAAGATTGCTCAAGGTATTGCTATGGGGGCATGTGTGATTGAAGAACAAGCCGTCACGTGGGCCCAGTA
The DNA here is from genome assembly GCA_034641835.2 of Pinus albicaulis. Lineage (NCBI taxonomy): Eukaryota > Viridiplantae > Streptophyta > Pinopsida > Pinales > Pinaceae > Pinus > Pinus albicaulis. Next base: position 692,761,740 of record CM076579.1, on the reverse strand, counting down.
CCTTGATCTAGTGTTCTCTCAATCTGGCACACTTTATGATATTTTGACTAATGCTCCGCGGCCAATAACCTCTAAAGCACCACCTACCCCAGCGGTGGATGGCGTTATTGGTTTCGTTTCTCAAAATTCTCGGAAATCCTCTAATGGGAAGCAGAAATCCAATTCTTCCAATAATTATGCTCTTCTTGCCCCTGTAAATTCTGGCAAGACTGCGGAGGTCAATGCCATCCAGGCCGACCCTACAGAAAAGGCCTCCAAAGAAAATAAGAAGGGTAAAGGAAAATCCAAACTCGATGCCCCAAAACCAGAGTCTTCTAAACCTCGTACTGATGATGGTTCCCAAAGTAAACCGAAGTACCCCTGCCTTATCTGTGAAGGAGACCATTATACCAAAGATTTTCCACGACGATCTAAAGTTAGTCAACTTCTAAAAGGCTCCAAAGGGACTCCGGTAGTTCTCAAAGAGCCATTTTCATCTCAGCAGACCGAGATGGTTGAGCAGCCTTCACCATCTGTACCATTTAGGTCCTAGGTCTTTATGATGAATGGTGCTGCACCTGTCTCAATTGCTACACGTTCTAAGGATTATGCTGGATCACACCAGGCCACTGGGAAGGAATTTGTGGATGGCCCACCTCCCCCACCTGTCTCTGGTCCTTTAGAAATTGAGAAGCCCAGTGCTGAACCTATTGTGAGGCCACCTTCTAAAGGTGTTCTACAAAAATCTTCCTACAACCCAAACGCCCGTGCTGCTTAGCAGTACATTATTGTTGAGGATTTGGCACAAGCGCCTTCTGCAATGTTTTCATTGGAAGTGCTTCAAACTTGCCCATCGCAACAGAAAGCTCTGTTGTCTGCAATCGGTGGAATCGATCCCGTCGATTCTAATCTTCTCACCTTCGACCTAGAAAATTTTTCCCCCCGACTTCCGCATCAAATCGCTCTTGTTATCCAAGTCAGGATCAACGGCCTCAACATCCATAGAGCCATTGTGGACGAAGGTGCTTCCACCTCTGTTATGTGATCCACCTGCTGGAAGGCCATTGGCTCTCCGGCTCTTACATCATCTCCCAATGCCTTAGAGGCATTTGATGACCAGGAATCAAAACCCCTGGGTGTTATCGAGAGTTTTCCAATCACGTTACAGGGGAAGATAGTCAACGTAGAAGTAGAAGTGGTTGATGCCAAGCTTAACTACAATCTTCTTCTTGGCCGCAGCTAGACCCACGCCATGCTATGCATTCCGTCCACCCTCTTTCGGCTTCTGAAGTTCCCTCATGAGGGAAAAATCATCACTGTGGATCAGTTGTATTTCTTCACCTCATCCTCTGAGAACAACATTCCTTATGTGGATCAGATCCCCAATCACCCCGATAGTGTAGGACCCGGCCTCTTCAAGGACCCCGTCCTCATGGGTTTTTTTCTCACGCCACCACCACACACTGTTAAAGTTAATATGGTCTTTAGGTCCGACGAACCTTGGATCATCCCTTCGCCTGAGCAGGTGACCTCTTTCAGAGAATCGATGCCATTAACTCCAGTTGAGATTAATTATTGTGAAATCATCGTTGCATCCGATCCTCCTTCTGAACATGCTCCTTCGAGCATGGCTCTGGATATATATTCTCAATCCCCTTGGCTCGGCGATGCAGATTCGCCTGACCCTTTAAGAGAAGTTTTTCCTTCTCTTGAATATCTGCCATGGAGCGATGGACATCATCGTTCCTCATTCATGCCTAGCCTAGGGGAAATGTCTGATTTTCTAGAGCGTTTTGCATTTCAGGTTCCCACTCCGCCTCTTCAAACACTGATATTGACTCATGAGGTCCTTTCGCAGGGAAACCTGAGTAATATCACTCAAACCATGCCGATTGACATCTTCGTCCAACCGGGGGTAGGCGAGAATATTCATGTGGGAGTGACTTGTTCTCCCGAAGAGATACAAGTTTATATGAATATTTTTTGTGAATTCAGAGATGTTTTTGTGTGGTCCTACAAAGAGATACCTGGGATTGATCCCAGCATAGTCATGCACGAGATTCCTACCTATCCAGGTGGGAAACCCGTGTGTTAACGCCTACGCCCAGTGCATCCCTGGAAAGCCATAGCTATAAAGGCAGAAGTTGAAAAAATTCTTAACACGGGATTTATCTATCCTATTCCCCTCACAGAATGGGTTTCAAACATTTTCCCTATAGATAAGAAATAGGGCACTATACAGGTCTGTGTTGATTACCGATACATCAATCGGGCCTATCCTAAGGATAATTACCCCACTCCCTTTATAGATCAAATCATTGATGAATGCGCGGGGTGTGACATTTATTCCCTTATGGACGGCTTCTCTGGGTACAATCAAATCGATATTTTACCCGCTGATCAATACAAGACTGCCATTATCTGTCCATGGGGTACCTTCACTTACAAAAAGCTCCCGTTTGGTTTAAGAAATGCTGGGGCCACCTTCCAGCGTGCTATGTCCTATGCTTTCCATGACATATGCCATATTTTTTAGCCATATCTAGATGATTTTCCAGCCCATTCAGCTCGGCGTGAGGACCACCCCAAACACCTCCGCCATATTTTCCTCCATTGCAGACACTGCAATATGAGGCTTAATCCTCATAAGTGCGTCTTCTGCATGGATTATGTCCGTCTTTTGGGATTCATTGTCTCCAAAGATAGAATTCTCCTTGACCCTCTCAAGGTCGAGGCCATTGTTAACCTCCCATCCCCTTTCTCGTTACATCAACTACAGAGTCTGCAGGGGAAAGCTAACTTTTTACGATGCTTCATTCTGAATTATGCAAAAGTGGCCAAGGGCTTTACGCGCCTTTTGAAACGGGATGTTCCCTTCCATTGGGACGAGATTTCTCAGCAATATTTTGATAAGCTTAAAACATTGCTCATCAACGCTCCGCTCATATGTCCTCCCAATTATCATCGTGATTTCACCTTTTATTTGGCTGCTGCGTTTAGCACGATAGCTATGGTTTTAGTACAGGATGATGATGATGGAAATGAACACATATTTTACTATCTATCTCGGAATCTCCTCGACACAGAAACATGCTATTCTCATGTCGAGAAGTTGGTGCTCGCTGCGGTTCAGGCCATTCAACGATTCTGTCATTACATCCCGTTGCGTACTGTAACCGTGGTTTTTGATTGCAACCCCATGACGTATATCTTGTCTCGACAATTGCGGGGGGGCAAGTACTCCAAGTGGATCGTAATCCTTCAGGAGTTCGATTTAGAGTTCACCACTGCTAAATCGAAAAAATCATTGGTTTTTGCTGATCTTATCTGCTCTCTCCCGAAAGACTCCGTTCCTGCCAATCTGAGGATCATATCCCGAATGAAACACTCTTTCTCATCAACACTCATGACCCATGGTACGGTGACATTATCATGCATCTTCAAACATCCACATTCCGGTCTGAATTGACAAAAGATGCTCGACGACGGATTCGACATCAATCTCAACCATACCGCATTGTAGGAGATACCTTGTACCGTGTCAGCGTTGATTCTATGCTCTGCCGATGCTTGACCCTAGAACAGGCTGAGAGAGTTTTGAATGACTGTCACAGTGGTGCCTGTGGTAGCCACATATCCGGATATGCCACCGCAAAGAAGATTCTGCGTGCGGGTTACTTTTGGCCGTCTATATTCAAAGATTGTATTGTTGCAGTCCGAAAATGTCATGCGTGCCAGATATTTTAGCGCAAGATGCGCGCGCCACCCCTACCCTTGCATCCTGTCATTACCGTGGGCCATTTTTCTAAATGGGGCATATATTTTATGACATGTAACCCTCAGTCGGCCAAAGGGCATTCTTATATAATTTTTAACGTAGAATACTTCACTAAGTGTGCCGAAGCGAGGCCTACATTAGCTACCGACGGTAAGACAACTACCCAATTCCTTTTCAACCATGTTATTATGCATTTCGAAGTCCCTTAAGCCGTTTTCACCGATCATGGCACTCATTTTCGGGATTACATGATGGCTGAGCTGACGTCAAAGTTGGGCTTACGCCATGATAGCTCAACGCCATACTAACCCCAGGCGAATGGCCAGGTTGAGGCTGTAAAAAAGGTTTTGGTCACAATGCTTCAACGAACGATTGGTATCCACAAATCCAACTAGCATCTCCAATTGTTCTCATCTCTCTAGGCTTATCGAACATCTATAAAAATCGCAACCGTATTCACACCTTTCCAATTGGTGTATGGTTTGGAAGCGACTCTCCCGATGGAATGCGAAATTCCTTCCCTGAAGTTGGCTGTGGAACTATTTCCTAACACTTCTCCGGAGGAAGAACGTCTCTTGTATTTGGAACGATTGGATGAAACCTGCCACTTAGCTACCTTGGTTATTGAGGCACAGAAAAAGTGATTCAAAGCCCATTTCGATCAATCAGTTTCTCCACGTTCTTTCATTGAAGGGGACCTCGTCCTCCTATATGACGAAGCACATGATAAACTTGGAGCAGGAAAATTCCAGCCCATGTGGCATGGGCCCTATATAGTTAAACGAGTATTAAAAAATGGGGCCTACGAGCTTATCGACTAAGAAGGATTTCCTCCGGCGCAACCTAGGAATGGGCTGTACCTCAAAAAGTACTACGCTTGAGTTATTCTTGTGTGGTGTATGTGTACATAAGTGAGTGTTTTCATTTTTTTGCATGTGTTGTGTGGTGTGCTTTATAAGCATATTTTTCCTGATTGGGTCTTCCTGATTGTGCAGATGTCTATTACTCCTTGTGTTGGTTTTGCGGATGGTGCCTCCCGCAGTACCAGGAATCTTCCTTTGGCAGCCTAGGTAATCTATGATCCTGCTGGCGAGTTGGTTAATTTGAAAAGTGTTTGTCTAGGGCCTACAGCAAATAATGTCGCGAAGTATAGTGCCGTTCTGGAATTATTTAACGAGACTGTTAACCTCGGTACTCATGCATTACTTATGTATCTGGACTCACAGCTTGTAGTACTACAACTTAACAGTCATTATTCAGTGAGAAACCCATCCATTTTATGTTTGTATCTACGTATTCGTTTACTGGAAAGAAATTTTGATTACATTATATATCAACGTATGCCCAAACATATGAATGCGTTAATAGATGCAGTAGCTAATTTGGTTTTAGATAGACATTTGTGCAACTTGTAAAAGCATCACCACATGTATATATGTCGAATAGTTTGCAGTTTGTGTACATCACATAAAATAAAAAAATATACATGTCTTTTTAATAATAGCCAGAGACAACATGTCTCTAAAAAATATGCATATAAAAGCCCTAGATGGATAATCAACGTGGTGCTTGTGGTAGCATGTCACCGCACGCACCAATCATCTCAGCAATCGATGGAGGCGTCTAGGCACCCCCACAATGTGTCGCTGGTAAGCCATCGGGACGTCTGCTAGCCGTGCACAATCTGGGATTCCTCGGGTGATACCCTCCAGGTTCTGGACTAACTCGCTCCCTTCACCACCCTCAGCTTGAGGGTCATGTGCGAGAGGGGCCCTCTGTGCAATGGGCGACATGCCCGTGGGCCTCTCTAGGCCAACATATGCATGCACATAGAACTATCGTTAGAATAGGCATGTATCACAAAAAATAAAATCAAAAAGAATCATACTGAGCTCCTCATCCCAGTCCTCCCCCTCTGCGAGTGGAAGATCTAGGTCTCCCGTGAAGTCGGTACCAGCGTAGGGCCAATCCTCAACTACAATCAGTTGACGTCGTAGTCATACAAAAAAATCCGGCCTCCAGGACATCTACTGGCCCCCTCCTGATCTGGGCATGAGTGCTGCCCATCGAGCCATCCTCAGCTCCTTCAATGACAGCTCAGCGACTATCGCCCCTTGGCCGTGGAAAATTGGTAATAGTTCCAGAATGAACGACACTAGAATGGAACCGTATCCAAACTGTTTCAGTTTGGCCTTCTTGCACTTTTTCAGCTGCCATTTGATGTTTTTTGTAATGGCAGTGGCCCAATCAAGAAGTGTAGCATTCATGCATTCGAAGGCTAGTAGGAGCTGTGCTTTGGTTTCCTCGTGTGGTACCTGCAACCCCGTAGCCCGCGTAATGGTGTGAAGCACTACTCGAAGTGCTAGATCACGGATTGTGTGGATTTCTACCTTCCCACTGCCTGATCTTGTCTATGCCCCTGGGCACACTCTCACCATTACCATCTCCATTTTTTCTCCAGAAGGTCTACTGCCTGTCATGATTGGCACTGGGCCTCTGCGTGACAATCCGGTTTTGAAATAAACATCAGAGACCTTAAGTTCTAGTACTTGGTCTCAGAGATTGAACACTTCTTCGTTCTTGTCCCATATGCTAACCAAATATTGCAATAGCTTAGGTTGAGCTCTCAAACATGGTGTGAGGAAGAACTTCTTGAGACCACAGTTCTGGAGGGCAGTCATGCAAGCTTCATTTTTCATGGCCATTTCATCCTCTTCACCATGCTCCCTCTCCTTCCACTCAATCACCATTGTGGCTGGGTATATGCACCAACATGGTCAAAAACAACTTATTAGATCTCTGCAATGCTTAAAAATTCGTCCAATTTTCTCACATTTTGATAAATTAAGGTGGAAATTTGAGTTGCGCCATAATTGCAAAAAGGAGCCAATTGGCACGAGTCCGTGCCCGATACCCGCACCCATTGGCTGAGCCCTAATTTTGCAAAGGGTTCCCCCAGATATCGAACACACAATAGAAATCTACAAAAAATGAATCAAAACAAAGCTAAGAGGAGCGCCTCTTACCTGGAATGAACGAGAACCGGAATGATGAACTGGATTAGTCACAATCACTGCCGCAAGTTTACACACCAAAAGCTCACTGTTGCTCTCCAAATGAGGTAAAAAGTAAAAGTGAATATGTTTTACTATTTTTGGCATATTTATAAATTTTCAAAGTCAAATTAGGTTTTGAAAGTCATTTTTTCCAATATTTTACTATATTTTGTCGAAAAATGGATTTTACGCTCACTTTCATGTGTAGTAACAAGTTTTTACACAGCTTGGATAGTGATACGAGTTGTATTTTTCACTTTTTCGGACTCGGTAAAAACATGAAAAATTCATTTGTGGAGTCATCTTTCAGCTCTTTTCTGACTCTCTAAACATGAAAATATTGCCGAGTCGCTTGTCATTTTGATCTCATTAAAGTGGCTGCAAAATGACATCTACCCAGTATACATTTACCCCTTTTTCGAGCTGGGATATATTATTTACGAAAAAGAAACACCCTAGCCTATCTCGACTAGGAGGTTTTCTCAGACATAGTTTTCTACCTTTTCGGATCTGAGGAACTATTTACAAAAAGGGACTGTTGGAGTTTAATTTTCTGTTGTCTTTTCAAACTCTCTAAACATGAAAAGACACCAATTTATTCCTTTGTTAGACTCGTTAAACCCTGATGACATCGGATTCAGTCGTAATGACGATATTTGAGTTTCTCCTTCCTAGGGCTCGTTAAATATACTAGGATGAATTCGTCCAAAGGAAAAAGTTATATCACAAGCATATTCTATCCCCTTCAAGCTTGTCTTCAAAAATAATTGGGGTACTCGCCATAAATGGTGGGGAAAAATGGGACTAGCATCGTCGTCGTGTCGGCAATATGTCACTCTTGAACATGGTACTTGTCTGCATTCGTGTCGGGTTGTGGACATCTCATCTCATTCTTTGTTTGCCTCCATGGGTTTGGGTTATCCTTTTTGACCTCTCATCTGCTCTTTGCCTTGTCATCATGACCTATCATCTTTTGATGTCAAATACTGTCAAATCCACTATCGTGCCACCGATATGTTCGAGAGAAGTTGACCTCTGCAAGTTTCAACCTTCCTCTGATTCTCATCTAATCCTAATTCACAAGCATTATATTCCTTTGTCTCGTGTCGATGATGTGGGAAACACTATGGCCCACCTTCGATCAAGGTCACTTCCTGTTGACTTCAGCTCATTATCCAGGAAGTTGATCTAGAGACTCCCTTTCAGTACCTTGGAGCCTGCATGCCTCAATGGCAGGTTCTTCACATTCGACGCAAGGTTTTCATCATTGGCCTTCGATCAGATGATTCTATGGGTGTTCGATGCCAGCTCACTGTTCACATTCCGTGGATTGTACCTATAGTACCTTGAGGGACATTTTCATTATTGGTGGTTCCTCTCGCGTCTGTTAAAAGCTTTCATCATTGGCTGGTAATCAGACGATGTTCTTGCATGTTCGACTTTAGCTCACTTATTCACACACTTTAACTTTTACTCTGTTCAGGTCGAGATGGAGCGCAAGACTGTGGATTTTGTCTGTTAGAATCCAGGCTGCGATTTTGTGGATTATTATGATTGGTTACATGACTCACTAACTGGATGGCTGCGACCATACCTGATTCTATTTATCGATCCTTACTGGATGGCTGCATCCATGCCTTGGATCTTGATTATTGTATACCTTTTTATGGATGGCTGCGCCCATACCACATATATCATGTATTTGAGATATCAGTTGTAATTGTCTACGCAAATTTTTCGACGGCAGTGTTTTCAGTTGGACACGTTCTCGTAAATCATTTCACTCCTCTCTCTCTATTGGGCCTCATGCTTTAGGGGGAATTTGTTACACATTAATTCATCACCATCCCTGAAATTCCCCGTCCCGCACATTGGAGGGCCTATTCCATAACTTGTGAGCAATGACATGACCTAAAACCACTTTCATGGCATCCCCCTTGACAAGGACAATCATTACCCTGAAGACAATTTCCTGTGAAAAGCCCTAAAAATAGCCCTCTTGGCCTTGGCGCGACTAGCCAGTTCAGCCCTCGCGCCAATGGGGGAAATCCACCAAAGATGGCGTGCCAACTGGTGCTCTATCCCAGTGTATCACTCACGCCGGACTTAGTAAGGATTGTTTTTTAAAAATAAATGGCGGAAGTTTGATTCCAACCATCTCTTGAACGAGTCTCTAAAATGAGTTGGGAGGTTTGGCTCCAGATCTCCATGTAGGGGAAGTAGATTTCCACCTCTCATGGAAGTTTCCTTGAGGATAGGGCCAATCCCACCATTGTAGGGATCCCAACTCCCCGCGGCAGCTATCTTTGAATAGAGATGAATCAATGATAAGGAAGTCTTTAATGTCGGGCAGAGAGAGACTTGTCCTATTCCTGACGAGCTTTATAGAGACGTACTCCTCTGTTGACCCGCTGAAGGAAGATCCAGCGTCAGAGCTCAGGTTGTATCTTTCTCTTTTCTGATTAATAATAAACGACTTCGATTATGGTTCCACTCAGATGTTCATGTTTTATGTTATTAGTTTTATCTTCTCTTACTAATAAATAATTGCATGTATTAGGTTTTACGCTTGTGTGTTTGTTGTTTCTTCTCATATGTACAGGTGTTCAATCGCGCCGATCGGGAGAATTATGATCTGCCAAAGCGAAGGACAGAAGCACCATATTTTCCACAAACGATAGCAACATAGGACTTAAGGTAGGCCTCTTGTCGCATCTCGGTCTTTTGCAATTAGGAACTTGCATGTTAGCGAGACTCAGTTGTTGCTAGACCCGATATGGGCTAGTAGGGATCGCCTCTGTCCGTAGAGGGGATTTACCTCTCCAACATGGAGGAAGGGATTTATTCTTAGAAATTATAGTTCAGTTCGGTAGGTATAAAGTGGTAGAACATATAAAAAACCTTATGTTACGGGCCTAGAGAACAGAGCGTGAAGTTTTTCATCTCATTCATCTCTATCTATAACTATTCCCTATCGAAAGGGAAAAAAGCGAAGGTCCAGTTCCTGTCAGCATTCATGCATGAATCCATCCATGTAACTCCAACTCAGCTTGTGGTTAGACCCGACATACAGGGTTGGTGACTTTATGAAAGGTGTTATTTAAAAGAGGTTTATGAAAGAAAGGTAAGATATCCATCCATTCTTTTCCATGAATGTTAAAATTGTTCGCTTGCTTCTTCCTTCCCAATGACTGAATGAATGCAAAAAGTCGTTATCAATCCTTAAAAATAGTGCGTACTAGCAGAAGTACCTGCATGCCTTTATTTGTACCCAAATCCCCTTAACCTGAAGAAGGAAGTGGGGTAACTGTTTCCTAGCCTCGGTTAGGTGTTGCTTGGGAGCACCTTATTGATTGGCAGGGTGCTGAGAGTTTACTGGAGATAGCTAACTAAACTCTCCCCATCTTAAGAGCAGGGCTCCCCTATCCCGTTAATATAGATAGGTAGGCGCATGGTTCTTATCAGCATTTTCAAGGTATATATATGAGTAACTCCAAAACAGGGATGCACCAATATTACATATGTAATACCGACCGATAACCTCCTCTTAAGGAATAGAAATTGGAAGTTTTTCTGAAATCAGTTAGGTTTCAGGTGAGGTGACCCATCGTATCTTAATATCACTATCCAAAGCCCTCGACAAGGAAGAAGAATATGACCTTTGAATGGGATGGTGGCTCAAGATAAGCCTCATGAAACCCTTCTTATATTCCCTGAGGACCTATGTGAAAACGCTCCTTAAGGGAAAGCTTTATTTAGCGACTCTCAATAAACCAGTCACTCTCAATTTGTTTGTCTGGCTGGTAAATGGCTTGGGGCGTGGCTCATGCTAGATTCATTGTATTCTGGGTCAGAGAAATGAACCTATTCGAAGTGGCTCATTTCATACCAGAAAATCCCTATATGGGTGGGTATGAATGCTATTACTTCCCCATTAATCTCTCTACGAAGGATGGGAAGTTGGTCCATCCTACCTAGTGGGGAATCAAATGAATCAGTATGTCATGTAATGCAAGGGCGCACCACCTGGGACAGAGGAATTAGTGACAGAAATATAATAAAATGGTTTGGTTTTTAGCCTGAAGAAGAAAAGAATAATGTGGGAGATTATCAATCCCATTACTCACTGCTTGCGGATCAAACTCCATGACACATTATTGGGGGCGGTGAAATACTTTTCATCCAGTGTAGGGAACAAGAAAGGGAAGGTGGACAGCAGCACGACACCTCTATATGGATGAGAGAGAGCATTCTTTAACCGGTGGCTTGGCTTTCTGATGCATGATATAAAATGCAGTCCCATACCCTCTTAATTCATCATGGATGGAAGGGCTCACCTTACTTGCCTGCATGAAAGGGGGGTTACCTGTCCCCTACCCTACATGGAAGGAATGGTTGTAAACAACACCTGACCTTTCCCCTATTTATTTGGCCCCTAAAAGTGATATAAGGGTTTTACTTTACTTGTCTCATTAATTAGAGATAGCATAAGCTCCAGACATAACTCCATAGAAGGCCTTGGCATAGATCATTTGACGAAGTGTTTATTTCTAGGGAAAACAACAATAAACTAACTATTCAACCAGATGGTTTTTATATTCCCTCTTAAACCATCACCGAATAGGTCAACTAGCTCAAATAAATATCACTATCAATGGGGGGAGGAAAAAAACTCCTACTGGATGGTCCCTTGACCAACTTTGATTTAATTAGTGCATAAACAGAGAAGGCGTGTTTCAAGTGAATTGCTTGATCTTGGATATGCGAGTAGGAGATATCCCTTTCTCTTTTTGGCTGATAAATTTCCATTCGTTGTTCCCTGAGGTTCGAGCGCGCCTTAATATATGGATGGAGTAGAAGGATATGCATGTTGATACAAAAGGTATAGGGTAAGGCATTTTTATTCAACCGGATGAAACATGTAGGCATCTTGAGAAGGCACTTCGCTTTAGATCACTACTTTAGTATTCAGGATAGCCTCACACCAATTCTGGGGTCTCAAGGAATTTACCCGTCGTCTCATAATATTTCTATGGAAGCATAAATATTTATAACCGCAATCTCCTTCTTTCCAAATCATCCTTCCAAGAGCATAAGTGGTATTATTTCCTACTGACCTATAGTATAGTAATGAAGTCTCCTTCTACATCCTCTTTGGTACATAATACTATTATTAGTATATACCATGTAACTAGAGGTAGAATAGAGCCCCACACAATAACATAGAAGCTTTATATATAGTTATCTAGTTACCAAAATTATACCTGACCGATCTGAGCTTGAAATCAATATTGAAATAGACTCTGAATTGATGATTATTTCATTAAGATATCTATAGAGAAATAATAGAACATATACTGTATGTCGGTGTTGTATATTCTCTTTCTTTCTCTCTAGTATATATCATTACTTAAAGGCCTTTATATCTTATGTCATAGACTCAGATTCTACTTAAAGCCCGTTGTATGCTTACAGAAAAGGAACAAAAGATAAGCCAAGGAGAAGAAAAGGCGAAACAAAGTGAGGTTCGTTAGCTTGATAAGTGTAGTGGAAAGAGACATCTGTCCTAGGGCACTAACTCAGGTGTTGTGTTCTCTCATTATTATCTCTCTACTTACCGGCATGAATCATTACTAACCATCGTATATTTATAGTCATATAAGGATGACACAAATCCATAGAAATAAACACCAATGTTTTAGGCTATTATATTTGTAATTATTTAGAAAATGTAGGTATAACCTTGATTTACTTTATAACATAATAAAAGGTATGTATTTCGAGAGTGGTATTAGAATCAAACCGCCATGAAGTGGCTAACCAAACCAATAGTGATAGCCAACCTAAGGACCGTCTTTCCTCGAATCTCCCAATCCCAGCTAGGTATAAAAACACGAACCAATCTCGATATTACTGAATCATGTATATTAATTAGGTATAACATAACCTTACGGAATTAAGAAATAATATCACCTCACCTGGGTCAAAGATAGAATATGAAGGGGTATAACCAGTGGCACTATCACTGGTAGGAGGCGAAGTGCACCCACCCATTGAATTACTATTGTTATTGCAAAAACACTGCTACTAGCATCCCTTACCCCTTACTCAGTGGATTAGGTTCCACACCCACTCCAAGATGGCTTTTCTCTTCATAATGGCTGGTTGGAGAGAGTCCTTCTCCTGTCAGGCACCTTCCCTTAGTTACGTGATAGGTCCTACAGATAGCGATTCAGGGCCAAGGAGATGTAGAGAGGAGCATAGATATTTGAGGAGAATAAATAGAAAGGAGGGTGGGAACTAATATAAGGGACGTCTGCTTGATATATATAAGGGTGGGTGATGTATGTGCCCCCCCCCCTCCCCCACCTCCTCAATACATTAAGGATATAATGAACCTACCCAATAGAGGCTTGTCCCCCAGCTGGTGGGCAGGTGGCTCATCAAACAACACGAAAAAAAAGACAAACCGACATTGAATAGTTCAAGTGGATCAAGGTGTCAACATAGTGGCCCTCTTACGAGTGAGGGGAAGGTGAACCTGCCTGAAAGGTATGAAAGAAATAATCCTGTAGTGAAGGTGAGGGAAGAAAATAAGAGGGTGGTGTGTATTTCTCTCTTAAAATAGCTCTACCCTTCATTAGTAGAAGCCATGAAGTCCAAAACGATGCATGCCACTCTCCCTTTGATTTCGGGTGAGTAACGCTGCCAAAAGCAAACGATACTCTCAGGGTCTTGATGCTTAGGTGCCCATGCATGGGGATAAAATAGTATTACATATAATATTTTGTGCCGTAAAAAATGAGTTTTTGCCAGTCTTTCAGTCAGGTTCATTACAATTCTTCAATCGCGCACACGCAGTTGAGAAGAATTCGTTCGGAAGGTGAACGTTTCACTGCTTTGGTTTGGCCCAACCTACAGTTGAGTAGGCTATGGTCAGCAACTTATATATATATGTGTGTGTGTGTGTGTGTGTGTGTGTGTATATATATATGTATGTATGTATGTATGTATGTATGTATATATACATACATACATATATATATATATATATATATATATATATATATATCTCTCTCTCTCTCTCTATATATATATATATATATTAGGGGGGAAATGGCCAAAGCCCACCCAACTTACATAGGAGCGGGGAAGGCAAGAAAGGAGCAATAGATTGTGGTGATACTTGAAAGCCTACCACCCATTCATATCAATTGGGATTCGTTTGATGATTTTTGAATTGGGATCAGGATCGAATTCTTATTATCATTGAAATCATGGTTTTCCCTCACTAAATAAAGGTCAATATTGTTACCCTGGTTAACCCTTTATGCATTGTATTTCCAAGGAGTGGATAAGTACGTTCCACTACATTTGCTTCCATAAGTTTGGAACCCAAAAAAAAAGAGTCATAAGATTTGTGCTACTAAACAACGGATATCTGCTTGACAAACTACTAATCCCACTAGAGTGGTATGGAGTTTCTCGGTCAATGATTAGTACTAGGTACTCAATTTACTTAGTCAAAGTATAGGAATCCCAACTTCGCATTACTTCAATATGAGTCAAACATGAATTTGGAATAGTAAGTGGATGGAGAAAAATCACAATCACGTATTCTATTTTCCTATTCATAAATGAACATTGAACTACTATTGGATGGATGTTCCTAGTCCATAATCAAAGGAGCATAATTGACGTTGAATTGAAAGGATGTTTAAGGGTCCATATCGAGAGAACGCATGAAACAATGAACGAATAGATTGATTCACCTCAACACCCATACTTCATGACCCATCCTATTGCCCCATTCTCTTGATTTTATTTCTGGTCCTTCCTAAAAAGCCTAATGACCTAGCCTAACTTGTTATTGAGTCAGTTTTTTCTAGGCATGGTGGGTAGGGTCTTGTCCTTCCTTCTCAATAATGAGATATCGTATCGTCATAGAAGCCAATTTGTAATCTCTATTTGTATACAATGTCGTGGTTTTCGATTGAAGTGATCGAAACTAGTAGATCTACTATTTGTTTGGTCAATCGTTTCCCTCTGGCCTTACAACCTAATCAATATACCCAGGCAAGCAACTAATCTTGGGTTCATAGAGTAAGTAAGATTATTTTAGTAGTAGCGAAGTGAGTAATAGGGAGGGGGGATAAATTCACTTAAGTTAGATAGGAGTGGTTGAAAACGACAAACTGGAAGCAGTCAATCTGTTGTTGGAGGATAGTATGCTCTGGTTCCATCATGTCCTCCCATTCCAAGTACAGGGGTAAGAGTCAAGGTAGTAGTCTAGACAGACTCACTCATACTCTGTTGTTATAGAAAGAGTAGTTACCCAATAGATAGGATATTTGGAAATGGGGGAAGGAAACTTAAGAGTTCATGCCCCATTAAGGAGTTCGTGGGTGGGTCAGAAAGACCGCATCTTTACTTTCTCTCTCCAACTTGTTCTAGCACAGTAAGGAAACTCTCTCTCCAACCACTTAATTTTTCCCATTGCATATTCAAGCAAGAATTCAATCAATAAAGTGATGGCTCTATAGCTTATACTTTCTTTTCCATTATAACGTATATAGATAGTAACTCACCTTTCCTCAATTATAAAAGTAGAGGCTCCATATCCAATTAAATTTCTTCTCCATCTTCCCTACTCATCTTTCCTTCTTAAATTAGTGGCACTCTAGATTGGACTTAAGGTAGTGGCTCTATAGCTAGGTCTTTATTTTAAATAAAAATGTATATAGAAAGAAACTCACTAACTACCCCATCAGAGCATCCTTGAATTGGCTTTCCTCTCAGTAACTACAAAATTACATATATAATAATGGGCTAGCTAAGGTAATAAATCGTAGGAATAATGGTGTGAAGATCTCCTCACCCTTCCTTCCCATCTTCCATATTGTCTTTTCCTTATTTCAAGCCATTAATTTACTCTCATATTGGAAGCTACGGATTTTCAGGTTGGTCGGGTGAGCCACTTAATGTCCCTCGAATTAATCGATTCATCTATCATCATGAAAAACATCCCACTAGTCGACTTATCCACTCGTACCCAACTTAGTCTGTCCCATCTACGTTACTAAAGAAATGTACAACAGTGAATCAAAGGCGCTATAAACTCAAACCCTAGAATAAAGCACTCTCTGAGGATCTGGATATCGAACTATCACTCCCGGACGACCACAAAAGCTTGCAGGTAGGTATTCATTCGCCATATCCATCCATCCCCTAATAGAAAATATAATCCAATTCATACATGACCCTCCCTCAATTCATCAGGTCTCCCCCCTGATCATAGCTTGTTGCACCTTTATCTCTCTTCTCTCTCTCTTACAATGCTATCTTGCACCTTTATACTCCTCACATCGCCTCTTATCTTACCCCTTTCATCTCAATAGGCACTTATCTCTATTCTGCTCCCAGATGGCACCTACCCTTACTTCCATACTCCTTTCGTCCCATTACTAGTCCTCATAGATATTGATTAGCATTCTCTCCTCTCATGCCCCTTATCCCTTCCTTCTCTCCTTATCCTTTCCTTCCTCTTCTTGTTTATTCGGCCTTCTCCTTTCTTTAGTCTTGCCCTCCCTACCTTTTTTTCTATTGATTGGGTCCTTCTTTAGTCTTTATTCCTTAATACTACGAGGATAATCGTCTTTATTTGGGTCTTATTTCTTTCCTTCCTTAGTTATTGAGTTATTATCCTTTATTTCCTTCTCTTCTATTCTTCCTTTCTATATAAGGTATATCAGTTCAACCTTTATATGATAGGGTATAAAGCTGGAGTCCCCTATTATCAGATTTATTATTGATTGGATAAGAGCAACAACCAACCAGAAACACCATGAGGAGGGAAATATCTTCATTACCATTCCTTGTTGAAAGATAATAGGGGATTTCTTAGTTACAAACTTTGACTACTAGCAACAAGAGGACAATAAGAATATCTCTTTGATACTGCATTTACAATAGGAGAGAATATTCATATTTATGTCACCTTTAGAGCTTTGACTCAGCAGTAGGTGTTGTTTGGTTAATCACTATAGCTCGGTTAGTCTTTGGACCAACTCCCTAATCCTCATCATCAGTAGGGAGCAACAACCAAGGAAGAACCAGAATAACCTATTTACAGGTTACCATTTTAGATATCATCACTAGGAAGGACCATATCATATTATTTAGATATAAATCACTGGGACCATATAATCTTATTTCTATTTAAATCACTAGGAAAGATCAATCACTGGGAAACAAACTCACATATAATCTTCTTTGTATTTCAATCACTAGGAAGATCATAAATCACTGTAAGAAGACTAGGTCCTACATTACCTTACACTGATTTCATTTCTTAGCTATTGGATTGGATAAGAAGAGAGTACATCATAAAAGTAACCACTTCCACCCTGAATCTAGGGTAGGCTCGGTTGGTGTTGTCTCTTGGTGTTTTTCTTTCAGTGGTTTTTCCCTTCGTCGCTTCTAATGGCTATGGAGGCCCTTTACCAAAGTAGAAATACACATTGTTTCAAGGGAAAAACCCTTACACTTCCCCGATGCATATCTCCATAACCACCTGGTCAAATATCTCCTCTTGGCCCTTTGAGTTGAATGCACTTAACTATCACTTTCATCAGAATCTGAGACCTAGATACTTATATGAAAAACTATGCCACCTAGATACACTTTGAGACAGGATACGAATCAACACCACCCATGAATATCTTATTTATTACAATGTTATGAATCACCACCAAACCAAATATATTATTTAGATTCAATTGCTAAGAAACGGGACGAAGACGAGTTACATAGCTTAGCCACAACATGAGACCACAATTCATATTCATCAGTATAGCTATCATGGAAGAGGAAAATTCATCAACATAGTTACTGTAACATTGAGGAGAAGCAAGAAGACCAATAATTCTAGTTGACGTTGTTCGTTCATTATGAAAAGAAAGAATCCAACATTCACTCATCAAATAATCAACATTCAAGATTAGATCCTATCATCATCAACATTCCAGCAGATACTCATCTTGGTGAAGCATGCATCATATTATAACATTGTTATTTCGGATCTATCACAGAAACCTCATTATGTACTGTTACTATTGATTATGATGGGATAAGTGGTGTATGTGTCGGGATTAGCTTGGTTTAGGTAATAAAATTTATTCATGTTATTTCGTTGCTTGGTCTTTTGGTCTTGCTTGTACTACTTATACAAAATAGCAGGCTATGAATTTTACCAACAACAACTATATATTATGATTTGATACTTGTACTTGCAATGATTTCTCAATATTGGATTAGCTAGTCCTATTGATTATATTTCTATTTTGACTTGAAAGATAGATACTTGAATTATTGGTATGGATTTATGTATTATTTCAAAAGAGTAGTAACTCTTCTTAATTCAGTATGGTTCAATAGTAGTTTCATTAGCAACAGATCAAAATGCTTTAAGGAAAGGAAACCAAGGAATAAGAAAAGGGAGATGAAAACTTATATAGGCTGCTAAGGCAAGGTGCATATATTATTATCTAGTCCCAGTAGGCATTGAAGCACCAATAATACACTTAGTATATTGATGCAGTAGATTGAGCAGAGGGTATGTAAGATCCCTTCTAGTTGTTCTAGAGCCTATTTAGGAGCCATCATAGATCTTTAAAGTATCTCGTTTACCTAGATCTAAATGCATAGCCTATCTAGTTTTTAAATCAAGGATTATAAGGGGGAGATTAATGAGCACCAGTTAAATGGGTTGATTCACCAGGGAATGATCCAGCCCGAGAGCATGGGGTGTATAAAAAGGTAGGAGTAGGAGCATGGATTCCAGTCTATGAATGATGGTTTTGATTCTGCTTTGGGTAACAGGGTAGCTGATCTCACGTTGTTTTGCAATGAGCCAAGACCCTATGATGAGGTTTGAAGGTTAGAGGTTCCTGGTTCCATAAGTTAGGGCTGAATAAACTACAAGATATACTTATTATATTGGCGGGCTACTAAGACTAAACAAAGGACCTTTCACTATGTATTTGACAAAAGGTAATTATAATATTATATGTATAGAATCGGGAGATCACATATGTATGAAGGAGTTTTAAAACTTTATAATATCGCAAATTTGTCTAAATTTTGGTGTCTATTGGTTAGTATCAAATATCCCGGGTGAAAAACCCATGGGTGGTCAAGATGTCAGTGGTCCTTGGTAAGATTACGGGGGAGGGATGTCGAGCGAGTCGATATGTGCTTTATAGTGAACATCATAGGTCCCACATATGACTAGTAGGGGGAAAGGCAACAAAGACAAGGGCAGAGACAAAGGTCATAGAAGAAAATTCATATGTGGTAGATCCAACAACATCCATTGCTAGAGAGTAAGATTCTGATGTTCTTGATTGTGATAGAGATTATTACTTTATAGAGTGAGACCCTCATAAGGGAGATTATGATTCAGATACTTGTGGTCCAGATTCTTACCTTTATGAGTGAGATCCAGACCATCATAGCCAATGAAGAAAGCACCAACAACTTCAGTAGCATTTGAACCAGAAGCATAACTAGCACCACCTAGAGAAGTTTACCCCATTGATACCATAGATGCATAGGTAGTTGACCTAGAAAAACTCCTTACACCAGTAGATTCGATTGTTTATGCCCCTTTAAATGGTTCAACCATACTTGGAAAATTGTTAAACGCAGAGGAGAATATGGATAAAATAATTCACCCTGTCCTTACCATTAACATGTCTCTTGCCTTAAAACCTCCTGAGGAAGACACAATGATATCGAACTTTCTGCAAAACCTGTACTCCTGTACTTTTTGTCTTCGGGATCTTTTTATAATGCAATATTGGAAAATAACTAGAGTCCTCATAGAGGAACCTGTATGGTGAAGTTTGTGTCTAATAGAAGAGATTAAGTCTCCATTAAAGGTATTATATATCTCCCTTGGTAAAACATTAAAAATAAATGCTAACTTTCCCATTGACCAAGAGCAATAGCTGAAGTGTTTTCAAAGCACAACACAACTTTTGCATGGGACTATGTACATATGAAGGGCATTCACTTTGAGATTTTCCAGCATTTAATCTACATTAAATATGATGCCACTCTAATTATACAACCACATATAAGGATGAATCTAACACGGAGGGATATTGGAAAGGAAGAACAGGAAGAAAGCAAGAATATTGTAAGCTAGCTTCTTATCTTAATGAAATATAGAAAAGAAGCAAGGGGAGTTGAGAAGGTCACAAGAAGTCACTGGTCGAAGGTGTGGACCAATTGAAATTGATAACCATCTTCCCCCCTTGCAATGGATGAGTGAAAGCTCTATCATGCATCTAGTCAGGTTGCCAAATGAGGGAATATGACTGCAAATGAGGGAGACTAATTTGATAAGAGATACCAATAGGCAGAACCATGTAGGGAAGGAAGCGTTAGTGATTGATCCAAAATCCATAGAGTTAGAGTTATAGTTTTGATCCTCCCTCTTGATCCATAAGCAAAGGAAAAAAATCATACCGCTTTCTTCAATCCAGAAAGAAGCCTATGGGGGCGAGCTCTGTCAGGCTCCACTCGAACTTAAAGCCTGAAAATATTATGACTTACAACTGTAACCTCCATGAGATGTGGGAGTGATTCTATAGCATGCATTATGATAAATATAGTCTTCAGGGAGACAGCTTACTTGATTACTCTAAGAAAGGCAGTTCGGATCTGGTAGGCAATGAAGGGAATAAATAAAGTATAATAGCCCATTCATGCTCGCAAGAAAGAACACAGTAAGATCCTTAATTCCCACAACCAAGCAAGAGGGAAGCTTATTTCACTCACACAATCTATCTTATAAAAAAATATAAGAACAATATTTCTAGTTAAGAAAGGAGAGAGAAGCAAGAAAGATGCTATCACTTAAATGATAGAAAGCAAGCAATAATATTGTAAGCTCATTCCAAGCGTCTGGTTCTGATCCTGTAATAAAGAAGAGAAAGAAAGCCCTCTCCCAATGGTTCTTTGAGTTCCTCTCTTTTTGCCCCCCCCCCTTCTTTAGTTGAGAGAGTAGGTTCCTAACCTCTCCTATTATCGAGAGTTCGGCTAGCTCACCCTCACCCTTATGAGTGAGAAATAAATAACCTTGGGTCTTTGGAGCCCGCTTAACGCTGCCTCACGATGGCAGCCTTATATTGAGAGCCTTTAATGTAACGACGTGACCTTATATTGAGAGCCTTTAATGGAACGATGGTGGCCCTTAATTGAGAGTCTCTCAATGGCATGATGGCGGCCTTCGTACCTCAGGTTAGCGGGTTCGTATAGGGGGGGGATGGGTT
Source organism: Pinus albicaulis (assembly GCA_034641835.2). Taxonomy (NCBI): domain Eukaryota; kingdom Viridiplantae; phylum Streptophyta; class Pinopsida; order Pinales; family Pinaceae; genus Pinus; species Pinus albicaulis. Next base: position 692,740,588 of record CM076579.1, on the reverse strand, counting down.
GACCCCAAAATAATTTCTAGTTGAGAACTTTGTAACAGGGAGTGTTGGTTATCCCTCATATTTCTTCCCCACAATAAAAGAGCTAGAAGGGACTTCATATTTCTTCCCCTCAATCGATCAATAATTTAGGACTTTTCATTGTTCGTGATTCCAGTTATTACTCGAGATATGTCAAGTATGATTTGATTTCGTATATCTCTCTAGTGACCAAAATCAAGATTATTATATATGTAATTATGCATTTATGTCATCATTACGCTTTAATGAACAATGTTGCTATTATATATGTAATTATGCATTTCAGTCCTATCCCTACGGTGGAGCGATGCTTACGCATCCTCGATGCATTTCAATTAGTTGAGTACACTTTCAAAATGCATATATTATATATGTAATTACGCTTTAGTGTCATATGGGATCATAGCTCAAATCATCGATTGTACCCATAATATAGTATACAAATATATATATGATATTCAATCAAAAGGTATAACATGTGCAAGTGGAAATTCTTCAATAAGAAACATACCTTTTGATGTTGTTTCCCTACAGTTTGGGAGTGGAGGTATCAGTCAAGAATATAATGTTGTTGAAGGTATGTGCTAATTAAACTATTGGAATTATAGCTTTAATTGGGTTCTCATTGGTGGGTCTATATATGTTGTTCGATCTCCCCAGAGTAGGAGAGCTACCTACGAGAAAGGCATAGAAACACTCCCAACACACCCATGAATAGGGTTGGTGTGGGGCTAGGACGGGTAGGTTTATCAGATGGGATGTGATCCCTATCATTGGTTGGAGGTGATATTGAGGATCGTGGGGTTATTTAGATCCCATTCATTCATTGCGTGTTTGGGATGCCATAGAATCTTGAATCATCTATAGGATGTCATCAGTATTTCTTGCATATCCAGTACTGGTTGGTGAGATGCCACTGGATGGGGGAGAACACCAACCAGAGAATCCCCATCATTCATTTCCAAAGGCTTGTTTTGAAAATGTTGACGGAACTAAAACCTGGCATCAAATCTTTAATCAACTCTTAGATCTGAGAGGAGGGAGGGAGAATGAATATTCCCTCCGATCGGCTTTCGTACCTTTGGGATAGCACTTTTGCATCATTTTCTGAATAAAGTGTAGAATAAGGCAACTGATTGATCCACTAAACCCCCATCCTATCATGTTGGAAAGTAGGTAGGGATGATGCCCACCCATGAATTGATATTAGAAGCAGCACCTCCATGAACAAACATGGTGTTGGTGTCAGTCTGCTCCAATATCTCCCCTATCTAAAATATACTCTGTCAATTTGGGTGTGGGACCCTCTCGATGCTGCTTCTACACAAAATGAACTCAAATTATCAAGCTACTTTTGGAGGGCTACAACTAAATGGGATAACAGAACAATGTCCTGAGGTAATTGATAGCAATCACGCTCCTCCTGAAGTAGGGGGAAGAAATAGTATCATCCAAATGCCCTTGTGCTTGAAAAAACATAGATATTTATGAAATAAGATCACAACAACAATTGTTTAAGTAATCATGGATCCTTATTGACCAATTCTGACCAAAAAATGCATTCTCGGGTAAAAATTAAATCAAAAGGCATAACATCATTGTTATATATTGACTTCTCATGTTTCACCACCATTTGCACTAAGCTCCTTCCTATTATTGCATATCAACATAAGTAGACATAATCATAAAAACATGAAAAACTTTGACAATTACCGAGTGGGTAGGCATAGAATTGAAAACTAAGCCCTTTAGTAATTTATTTCCCATGCATTACTTAGGTTTATTAGGGCCTTTTAACACTTAATGGGATACCATCTCCTCCATATAATCCCCCTGGTATTTATAAAATATATATACCATTTCGTGGTTTCGTTCGCACCTTATCTGTATGGAGGGCGAAAACACCTTTCCTTGAGCCATGTGTTTACCCAGCCGGTGAACACTATTGTTTGGGGCTAAATAGGTATAGGTATTGTGGTAGGTAAAGGAGGATATTTGGTAACAGTAAAGGTAAAGGGAAAGTAGCTTCATCTGCTCCTGGGTCTATAGCTGTACCCACTAAGTGTGAATTCAGGAAGTGTTTGTTATAGGGCTTCGTTGCTAGAGCTGAGCTTAGTTAGAGAGACTCTCCCTATTCTATGGTGGTCCACCTTGGACAACTAACTAAGCCAACAATATTCAGTCAAGAGACATGGAAAGGTCATTTTATTATTCGGGCACAACTCCTGGCATTAGTGCTGCACTTAGGTCTACAAAGGTTTTTATGGATCAACTAATTAAGAATCTGGGATGAGCGAATAGATAGGAAATGCTTGAATGAATGGCAGAAAGAGAGTAGAACTTAACTTTGGAGCATGCAATAGAATAAGGGAGAATGGGTTGTTGCAGTGAACTTAAAACTTTTATAGACTTCTCTTGTAGCTACGGGCTTCTAGATAGAGAATTTGAGGAATTATGACCAACAATATTTTGCTTATTCGATACTGATTCCTGTCTTGATATCTCTATGTCACTAGAAGCGTTCCCATATACAAATGACTGCCCACATCAAAACTCACCAATAGGAAGGATATGCCCCTATTTAAACACCTTACTCTAGAGAATGAAGAGAAGTCCTTAACGAAAGACGATGAGGGGACAGTGAGAATGAAGATTATGAATAAGAAGCTCAGTCTTCTGGTTAGAAGGAAGAAGATAAAGCATAAAAATGATTATGATGCTTATTAACCTTAAAGAGAGATGAGTAAATTAGATCCCAGAACCAACAAAAAGGGTAAGGGCATGGTGAATCATCAACCACCGGTAACCTTTGAAACCACCTCAGATCCAGGAACTTAAATTCACCCCTTATATATAGAGAGTGACCACTTGATCCACATTATCATATTGTTCAATCGGGCAGTTCTAAAGCCCTATGAATCGACCTCAATTTCAGTGGTGATCACCTTCGAACTCTTATATCCAGGAACATGAAAATCTCTCATTTGAAAATTCAAATTTTATTGGGTGGGTTAACGGTCGAGTTATGCTTCACATCCTCTCCCTCACCATATGAATAGTGAGTCGCTACTCGGGCTTTGGTCGAGCCTGTTTGTGCATCATCAATTGTATCTGGAAGCTCGTCCCCATGTAGAGACCTCGCCTGATCCACTGGTGTGGAGGTCTTGTATTTTATATACCCCCAAGGTTGAGTTAGTGTGGAGAGTCTATGAATGAGTAAGATAATTGCTAGGTTAAGTTAATAAGTGTTAAGTTGTGACCCACATTCATCAGTAACACATAATTACTAATTACTGTTACATGTTGATTATGTAAACACATGGATATAATAGTAAGATTAATTATATAGAAAGGTTAAGCAATTAGAATAGCTATGGAATATGTCTACCTATTATTGGATTCATACCATTATAAGAAGCTCACTTATATTATCCTAGACAGAGCCAGTCAGGATATGGTATGGCAAACATCTTTATTGTGTTTCACCCAACAACCATTATAGATGTAATTACATGATGCATTACCATAGATTGAATGACTTAGAGGGTTCTTTCTAGACCAAAGAGATGTGATTTCACCTCCTGTGAACATGGCTCCCAAATGAATGTCTGATTCAAGTTGAGATGGGTCACTTATTCTCTTCTCCTTCCTCCCCCAAAGCTTTAACACAATCTAGTTATTTACGTTATATCACTATAAATCTTTCTTTCCCTATTATCTATGTTATATCCCATATATTGATCCATCTTAGGTCGCTCACCAATGGATACACAAGCTTATAACGCACCCTGCTTGGATTAGTTTGTTGAGCTTGAGGCATTGGGGTGAAAATAAAGCTTGATTCAGATGCTAAACCTCTAGCTGGGGACCTCCTTCCGTCTTAATTTCATCCCTTAGCTCTAGTTCTAGGATTCCCCAAAATAGAATGTAGAGGGGAGAACAACCCGAGCAAGCATGCCATAGCTTACAATTGAGTTTTTTGATGGAGTTACATCGACGTCAACTTCTACTTCGTTTGTCTCTTAAGGCATTAGATCCAAGATCAATGGTGGGGATAAGATCTGGGGTGGATATGCCTGAAGAATAGCAGCTATATATGGTCGAAGCTCTAACACTTTACCCCATGTAAACATGACATACGCTTCAACCCTTCCTCCTTTAGGTTATTTCGTTGGTTGGATCACCACATCTTGCCCCGGAGTAGCCAAACGAAGTTGAAAAAGCCTATGAAAGGGTGGGCATCATCTGGAAAAAAAATTGCACATGAAAAGAAAAAAAAGTGATTTGCAATACATTTTTTATTTTTCATCATCGAATTATCGCAAATGTAAATTGATTAAACAATTATATCATTGTCTCTCATATGGAAGAAGTGAGTATGGTAGTTGTGTGATCTTCGTGGGATAGGAAGCCAGGTCTGTAAATTACCTGAAAAATGTATTCTTCCATACATAGTTGTTCTATCAAGTCAATTGATTATCCCCTGAAATATCTTCCTAGGGTCAGTCATACGGGTATGCTTCCATTCCCCTTTCGAACATCGAAATGACTGTGAAAGTGAAACCTAATCTACTACAATCTATTAGTGATATTTCACATTTGTGTCTCACACTTGAACTCGCATATCTAAGTTTTCATTGTCCACTTTCATTGTATCTAAAGATGCACTGAAACATTCTTTTATCATATAGCAACCATACCCTTTATTATCATTTCTCTCAGATCACCAATAGAACCCATTTTTTTCGATCTTTGTGAAATATTATGGTCATCCAAAAGAAAGGGTTTGAATTTTTTGAAATGAATTTTTCGGGTCGGGTGGTTGCTTCAATGCAAGGTGGGGTAGCTGGTAAGAATGACCCTTCAGTCAAGTATGGTATAAAGCTTCGCTTATAGGTGGCACAAACGAATTTATTGCTTGAACTTGCTGAACGCCTTTGGGGCAGGGGGCTTGGCACCTGTGCATAGCCAGTAGAATATTAACCAGATTGAAACCTAGAAGGCATAAGAAATTGATTGAATACTAAGTAAGCATGTGAATCCTGAAGACAGTGCCTCCTTCCTTACCTCCGTTGGCACCTAGTATATTACCTTTATCAGGACTAGGTTCAAAGTTATTTCCACCTTCATTAGGTCCTCTATAAGTTGAACTTTCAATCTACCCAGCCAACTATGGAAACCAAGACAATTTCATTTCATTTCCTCTGAAAAAATCTTCGCTTCTTTTGTAAATGTACCAGTAGAATGTATAATTTCTCCGAACTAAGATTTATTCTTTATCAAATACTCGTGTAACCAAACGAGAAAATTTCTCACCTGTGTTACAGTTGTTACCTTACGAGAGAAAGTGCTTGAGCAATGTTATACCACCAAAAAAGTTATTGACTGTAAACGTAACCAAACCCATTGATCTATACGAAATATTGCCTCATTATAACAGTTGGTTTTTTATTATTATATAAGCGTGAATATAAAATCTGTTTCATTAATGTGATAACACTCCAAACAAAGCTAAATCGATGGCATCTAGTCTAAGTATCCAGTTTCTAGTTTATTTCATGTTCAAGCTGGCTGCCCATTACTCAGTTAAGGTGTTCAGTTCAGTAACTGGTGGTGAGGATAGGTCACCCGGGGGGGTTGCCGGGCACTAACGATGATATTGATCCGTTGGCATCTCGGCAACACAAAATGAGGGTGAGAAAACACTCACATACTGGGTAGATTAGAAGCCCAAAAGAGATTTAAATCAATATGAAGGAGGTTAGGAGCCAGGATCACAATGCGTGAAGCCCCATGAGAACACCTAAGTGGAATAAAGAAACAACAAAGAAGAGTACACAACAGTAGTACCTATATTTGGATCTAATCCAGGCACCTTTGCTTCTACTTCTCGATCTATTTCTACTAGAGGATCTACTATTTCTGGTGCTGAATAAAGAGGTTAAACCACTCCCCTAATTGTGGGATAGTCCATTGGCCGATAAGAGAGAGGCTTTCCCTTTAGCTAATATCGTTGAACTCCTAGAAGGCTTGTTGGATTATGTGGTGGTTCATCAGATAGAATGTTGAAGATTGCAATAGGAAACAGTGAAATTAGCATCCGAAAACATCAACCTTGATCCTAGTGAAAAAATAAGCACCTACACTGGGTGGGGCCCACACAGGCTATTTTTAGCTGATATGTCTATTTTTAGAATTTGGATCAAAGTCTATTTTTAGCAGTAATTTATTTATAGATGGTTGAGAAAATTATATGGATCGATGGGCGTCTAAGTTTGGAATTCATGTGAGAATTTGTTTCGTGGAATGCATGTCTAAAATTATAATGCATGTCGATTTTTGTTAAGCCCTTAAAAAAATTAGACAATAAATAATTATCTATTTTCAATGAGCACTTGGAACTAGTTAACTGAAGTTGCAAATCAGTTAGCTAAGTGGATTTCGAGTTGAAGTGGTTGATTGGTGGACCATGCAGTAGAATTTGTTGTAACTGAGTCATACAAAATTGTAACAGAGTTGGATGTGTAGTTATGTGAGATGTTATTTAGTTTAACTCAGTTAAGTGAGTTAAACTCAATTGTGCTAGTTGTAACTAGTTGTAACTAGTTGTAACTAAAGATACACTAGTGAGAGATCATTGAATTAATTATTTAATTAATTCAAAAGCAATGGTCTCACATGCAACTGAAGAAATACTATTGTTAACTACATGCATGTCAGATCCAGTGGAGACCTAGTTGAGAGATAGGTGAAAGGGCCTGGTTGACTATCAGTTGTGACTATAGTGGTGCATTCAATGCATCCACACACACATTGGAGATTCTTATGAGGATTTCACAGTCAAGGTTGGCCATATCAAAATCATTCAATGGTTCTTGACTGTTAGTATGAATCCTTTGTCGATGTGTACAAAAAAAGACCACTTTAGCTACGCATAACTAATAGCCCTAACATCAAAAGTGGTTGCCAATATCTTCAGATCTGCAATTAGTTGATCAAGAAAAGAGCTGCAAAAAACCAGATCTATGCATGGAAAGACATTAAGCAATAAAAAGAAGGGTTTGCTCCATATATCCAATAGACAAGACAAGAACAATTTTTGAAAGAATTTTTTGTATTAAGGGCACCTGGGAGGAAAACAAGAAGATGTTTCCAATTCTCCTCAATGGGATGGGTTCTTGGAAGTCCTCGGCACTTCAGATCTAGCATTTCTCTCTCCTGTTGGTGTAGAAAACCCAGACAAAGATAGAACTCAAAGGGAGCTCACACAACAAATAATGGAAAATATGACAATGATAATGGCTCAAAGTCAGACCAAGAGTTTAGATCCAGAGTGATCTAATAGGCAACAAAAGGTGAAGAATGGTAGGAAAAAGCCTCCTATTTATAACAAAATATTGGGTCATTCTAGATCTTGGTGCATGATTAAAATAATGTTAACCAAATCTAGATCCACCTTTTATGGAATATTTTATTATATTTGTTGGAGGGAAAATGTATTTGACTTGGGTCAAATCCCTTTATTTGTTAATAATAAATAAATAAATGATTTATTTATATTTTTAAGGAAGTGGTTGAAGGATAATTAAATAAATAATGATTTATTTAATTATTTGTGGGTGATTTGCTCATATTTAACAAGGAATATTATCTAAATAAGATTTAAATAATTATTCCTAGAAAATAATAAGATAAATAAAGGTTTATCTAATTAATTTCTTTGTTTTGGGTTAAACATGATTAGGAATAATAATTAAATTATTGTTTAATTAATTATTCCATGAGGAAAATCAAACAAATGTAGGTTTGTTTAATATTTCCTTTTGGGGCTTCCTGTTTAGACCATAAACAACCTAATAAATGTGGTTTATTAAGTTATTTTACATAGTGAAAGCAATTTTACTTAGGGTAAAATTGGTCTTACATGGTGTACTTGGGTCCATCTAATGATAATAGGTTAGATGACCAAAAAATGGTGTAACAGATTGCCCCCCAGCGTGTGAGTGTCAGGAGAAAATCGTATGACCGAAGTACGTTGTAAGAACTCAATCACCAGACAACAAAAGGGAAGTCAGAGAGAGAAATGCAAGGTAGATAGTGTGCTGAAGAACTAGACCCTAAGGAGACGAGACTCGCAGGTGCAACAAGTCTCTTTTTATGAGAGGGTACCTGTGCTAAAGGCGGCGGGGGAGGCATACCTATGCCCGCCGAGACAAAGTACAAAAGAATAGTGTGTCCAGTAAACAAGGGACCGAACCATAAAGTATAGCCAGCATAATCATGAGCCAGATAAAAATACAATGAAGAATCCCACATACATGTTGTGCCTGGGATAACAGCCAGGACTTATACAATAATATCTGAGTACATGAGATACAAATACAACCCAAATGCCCCCTATAAGCGGGGAAGGGCTCACAAAATCTGACTGATACATGCAAATCAAAGAGGCGCTGCAAGCGGCTAAGGCCAACATCATCAAATATATGGAGCTGCATCGAAGGCTGCAATGAAGAGGTCATCCGGGCATGTGGGGGGCTACCTGCAGGGCCACCCCCTCATGAGGGCTGAGACATCTCACACACACCTGGGAATCACCAAGAGTTGTTGCTGCATCACTGAACCATCAAGTATACGGATCTCGATCATGCTGAAAAGAGCTGGAGTGGAGAAACAATCAAGTCAAAGGGAAATGAGAGAGCCCTTTGCCTGATCCGAGGCACCGAACAAGAGTGGAAGCTGGAACCAAGGTACACCACCCTCTAGACCTGTCTTTTGGAATGAAGGAGCTGATGTCGATAGAAGGAGGTCTGCCATAGGTGAGGCAATGAGAGATCCTCAACGAAGGCACGAGAGAAAATAGTAGAGCGACGGACAGACTAATACCAATGATGATGATGGAATGGAGGAGACTGAGTAGCGAATGGACGACTTCCCTTGCTAGAGCATAAAGGGCATGCATGACATGGCAGCGACTGACACAATATCATTAGGGATAAGGGACAGTGGGACTGAAGGCCATAATGTGCGACACAAGGGAGAAACCAAGCAATGAGGGATGGAAGACTATAGCGGGGTACAAAGGGACTCGAGATCGACTCCATGAATGCGATGATGACTCCACTTGGATGCTCTAAAAAAGGGCATCTAGATGGTGCTGCCACACAGTAAAGGTCCAATGGGGGACCTAGAAAACATGAGTACGAGATGGTATCTCATGACGAAGATCGACACGAACAAAGACAAGTACGGAGGCAAAGTGGTGCCCCAAGTACAAGTGTTGGAAGTGAGGAAATTCGGTTTTGGGGGTAGGTGAAGTGACCCATCTTGGACAAAATGTGTCTTGGTGAAGTATCAAATCACAAAAAACTAACAGATACCCATTTGAGGGCTCGGTGAGAGCTTTCCAACGGTGCAGACGGTTTGTCAAACGGGGCTATGGTATGGTCGCAGCAGGCGAAAGAAGAAACAAGGGTTCTCTTTTAATAAGGTAGTTTTCCCTCCAAATTCACTCATTTTCTAGTGTTGTTGTGGTGAATGTAGAGAGGAGAGAAGGCCCTAAATCTTGCGGCGAGCGTAGCGGACAAACCGACCGTTGGAATCGAGATCCACCTGCTTGCATCGGCCCAAGAGACCACGAACTGCATCATATTCGGCCTGATTATTGGTGGCAGGACCAATGCATACCTCGTTGGAGAGAATAAGGGCATGCAAGGGGGTGAAAATGGCCCAACCTGCCGAGGCTAGATTCTGGGAGTAACGAATTGCACCATCGGTGTAACCGATATAAGGTGAGGACATAAGGTCTTGCGAAATGGTGTTACAAGACAACAAATGGAGGGAGGAGGGACAATGACGGCAGCGTGAGTGTACAGAAGACATCGAGCGGCAACTGCGGGGGGGAGTGCAATGAGCAGGATGGCTATGACTCATATACAAGCTAGAGGGTGGTATAGGAGGGATATAGGAGGTAAGGCGGGGACTCGGGCTACAGAGGTCAGCAGAGATACGGGTGGAGTTATCTCGAGCATCCGTGGAGGAAGAGGGGCTCGCATACGGATCGTCACGGGGAATGACGGAAGAACAGGGAAACAAAGGGTTAAAAGACGGGGAGCCCAGGGTGGTCGCTGAAGGGGGGTCAAGTGAAACAACAGTGGGGGATTCAAGGGGAATGTGCTCCAAGGTACGCACAGAGGATGATAAGTAAAGAATGGTCGTAGTAGACTCCGTCATCTGGACATCAGGGGGGGGAATGTCGATGGGAGCGGGGGGATCCTCAAGCTGACCCGAAGCATACTGCGCGAGTATGGGAGAGGCGGATTGATTTTGTTCAACCTCATACTCTCGGACTACTTCTAAAGAGGCGCGGTAATGCGTTAGGTGAGGACAATGGTGGGAGTAATGGCCATGGATACCGCACAAAGCGCAGGGTTTGCTAGTGCGAATAGTTTTTGGGTTCTTGGTTACGGACGAGGATGGAAGAGAAGGGTCGGAGACCGTAGACTCAGGGAACGCGACTTTAACCATGGGTTGAATGCGGGGCAACTCGGGACAAGTATGGGTGGCATGACCGACGACATCACACAAGGTGCAAGGCTTTGCGGGCGGGGGAGGAGTGGGGTCAGTCGGGGTGGCCTTGTCTTTGGATGCCCCCTTGCGAGCTTTGCCTTTCTTTCCTGGAGCTGTCACCGCAGGGGTAGGGTCCTGGGGAGGTGCAGGGGGCATGGTAGCAACGGAGGAAGCAAGGGGGACTGGTTGAACCGGTGTCAAAGCGAGATAGGGTTTGGGGTGACCAGGAGGGGTAGCGGCTGGAGGGTCAAGGTACCAGACAGGTATACCCAGGGTCAGGTTAGGGAGAGAGAGAGTGGCCATGACGGGGACCAAATAGACTCCGGGAGGGGGAGCTAGGAAAGGTATCTGACTCGCGAGGTAATGACCAGGAGGGACGGCTCCGAGATGATTAAGGCCTAGGGGAACCGATCTAGGGGGATAAAGGGGTTCAGGGATACCAGTTGTAGGAGAAGGGCCAATAGGAGGAGGTCCAGCTGGCGGAGATGAAGGGCTAGGAGCGAGTTGCGGTGGGTGAGGTTGAGTCTAAGGTTGCTGACTAGCCGAAGCGGGTCGCTTAAGGGCAGCCCGAGACGATTGCATCATGCAAACATTCGACAAGCTGGGATCAGAGATATGAGGAGGGGGGATGTTGACGCATCAGTATTTTTTACATGTTGGTGATGACTATATCTTCAGCTGAGTTTTCTAGAAACTGATTTCCTTATGTCAATATGTCATCCAGAAAACCCTCCCAAAACTTTTTTCGCCTTTCTACCTATTCACTGGCAAAACCACAACCTCCTTGTCAACAATCCTATCTAACCTCATCCCTATTAGTCTGCCCATCAGCTTTAAAAGGCAAATCCACATCTATTTCAAAGGTCTCCCCTATGTTAGGAAGTGGCGTTTAGGACATTTCACCTTTGGCAATCATCAAAAAGCCAAAAAAGCCCTCATCTGCAGCAGACCTACCATGACTGATCCCTTAATTTGCAAATGAAGTTGACAAACAGCCTTAAGTCATGCCACTCATATTCCCTAGGTCTCAGCACTGCATGAAGCCCATTCTCAAGCTGACTAGTAGGTTTTTCACTGTGTTCTATGGTTCTACAAAGACAGGAAATATATTTCATATCATGGAGTAAATGTTTGAGTTTACAGTTAGAGGAACAGTTGCTTCTAAGTGTATTATGAGCCTGAGATGAAGCTGCAAAACAAAGGTCACTCGTCAGGACCTTACAGCTCTTTCCAGCATGAAAATCACAGTAAGAAAGGGTCGCCATTGTCTCAGCAAAATGGTAAATTGTCAAGGCCCAGGACCTCCTTCATTTACAAGCAGAGGGTTAGGGCGCCTCCTTCATACATAAGCAGAGGGCGCAGGCCAGTGTTGACTCAGAAGGTTGCAGAAGTCCAGGTTTGCCTTTGCTGAAACAATGAAAAAACATCTTCGGGTTTCATAAATGTAATTGCTGACCATAACAGGAATATAGTGAAAGTATGATAAGCTCAAAGGAAAGGGAAGTTGGCCTGATAAAAGAGCTCATTTCAAACTTGCAAACCATATGGATTTTTTAACTCTAGAAGGACCTGTCACCAGTAAACATCCAAATCATAAGAGGCCTGTTTTGTTCAAAATCAAATAGAACAGAGGGTAACCAATGTCATTACACAAGCAGGAGAAAGGTCTTGGTTTTTTCAGGAAAACACTGACCTTCATAGTCACAAAGGCTATTTGTCAAAATAATCAATCATGAGATGAACAAGCCAAATGTCTAATTCACCCTTAGGAAAATGCAAGGAGACAGTATTACTCTGGCTAGGGTTTCTGCTGACACACAATGATGTTTGCAAGTGAACATAGTCCAGTCATGAAATGGTGCTATTAACAAAAAGGGGTCTAATATACTGATCAGAACAGAATAAAGACTGTGTGCCCAAAAACCCTGGTTTCGTATTTTACAATTTTGTCTTTTCAAATGAGGAGGCGAATGGGTATATGATCCTATGATTAGGCAGAAAGGAATTTGTTTTTGATGAACTATCACTGTTTATATTCCCTAAAACAGACACAATGGTCATCATCCTAAAAGACAGTTTCAGCACAAAGATATAGTATAGCAAAAGCAGTGACAGGGATGTGGCACAGTGAGTTGTGAAGCAGAGAATCATGTTATAAAAAGAAACAGCTAGTAGAAGACACTTACAGACCAGAAAGAAACATGTAAATCACCTAAGGACCAAGATTGTTAAACTGATTGCAAAGGCACGGGTGGTCTCCTGTAAGTAATAAGGCAGCTTTCAAAATACCTTTGACAGTTTTTGAATGACCTTTTCTTTCATTGACATTGTCACCTAAATGCCAAAAAGAGGGACAAAGTCGAGGTTTGAAATATCTCTCTTATGAGAACATGCATGTAACTCCACGAATAGGCAAGGCAAATGTGATGAACTATCACTGTTCAAAAAATAACTTGATGCAAACACTTTTTTGTATCATGTAGTGAATTGCCACTGTTTGAACGAAAAGCTTCACTATGTTCAAAATAGCCATAGGGTCTTTATCTTTTGAATATAGCCGTTGAAGAAGTGTCAAAGAATGAAATAGAGGAATAGTAAGCCACTTGTGAAATCCAAAAAACAAATTGCCGCAGCTCCCAAGCATCACAACGTGTTTTCAAGCAAATTGAGGTTTTCTGCACTGTTTTAGGGCGGCGTGACGGGCCTGGAAAGTGGCGCGACGTGCCTGGGCGTCGTTTTGCGAAGAGTTTTAACGTCGGCGCGACGTGCCTGTAGGCGGGCGCGACGTGCCTGTAGGTGCCCGCCCGACCGCACGACAAGCCCACCCGACGGCCTTTTCTCCGGCGCGACGGGTTTTATCCAGAGGTTGTCGCGCCCCTTTTTTAAGCTGTCCAGGGTTTCTTGCACCTTTCAAACGGGCAATCCATCAAGGTCGAGGTATTTTTATGAGCTCCCATCGTGTGCAAGGTTTTGATAAATGATAAAACTGTTTGAAAAACCCGTGCCTTGCTATTTTGCTAAACACAAAAAAACAAAGGCAGTTTCCTACACAGTGAGATGAAGTGATTGAAATATGAGGTTTTGTGACTGAGAACCCGTTGTATCATTTTCAAAATCATTATATCTATTAACAGCAGAGTTTTCAAGAGCAGAATGACTGTTGCCTATCTTACAAACACTCCTTGTAACAAACTGCCCCTCCTATTTCACTAGATTTCACTGCTGTAAATTTATTGACAGAGAATTCCTAAGGGTGGATAGGGCCATTTTTCTAGAAAGCAAGGTTTATTAGTGGTTGAATCTGAACTTGGAAGGCAGAGGTACAAAGGCAGTTTTTCTTGTTCTCTTAACACTTCACAAAGAAAGGAGCCTTTTTCTGAAGAACAGTTTGTTAGTGTTTGAAATTTGATATTAAAGCAGAGGTACAGGTTGAAGACTTATTGACAGAAAGCTTCCAAAGATGACATCATAGTAAAGGACAGAGATTGTTGATGGCTAGATTTTGACATTAAGGGCAGAAGTACCAAAGTGGTGTTGATTTTCTCAAAACTTCACAAGTGAAAATGGCCACTATCTAAAGGGCAGAGTGCTTGGTGTTTTGCATTTGATATTAAAACAGGGGTATAGATGTGTTGGTGAACCTTTTAAACTCACAAAGCAGAGAGTTTATTTCCTAAAAACCACTGTTGCACTGATTTCACACCTAAACTAAGTCTGCCTTTTTTCATTACACTACATTGTATCATTCTGAAGATTGTTAAACATAGTTTTCTGAAGGTGAAACAGGGCTATTTTCTAGAAGGCTGGGTTGTTGATGATTGGGCATTAATTTGATGATCAAGTTTACATTGAGGCTAGATGTATAAAGGTGGCAATTGATTTCTCAAGAGTTACAAGTGAAAGGTGTTTTCCTTAACACTTCACCTAACCAAAAGGTCTCCTTCTTTCCACTGTGTGGTCTTCACAGAAATCTGCTAACAGAGATATTTTTCAAGGTAAATAACCTAAAAATCAGGGTTATTATTTTTGAAGTTTGGTATTGAAGACCCAAATGCAAGTGTAAGCAGGCCTCTAACAAAGTCACAAGAGGGGATTTGTTCAAGACTGTGCACAAGGAATCTACAAAGCAGTTCTTACACATAGTGTCATTGTTAAGAAAGATACATAGCTGAAGTGTGTCCAGATTTGAAGAACTATTGTTAATAATTGTAAAGGGGGTTTATTCAAGGAAGCCTTGTTGCATTCTATTCAAAATCACAGGGTCCATAACTGTCCAAGCAGTTTGGTGGCTTGTCTCAATCCAGGAGAGCATTCTTCATACATTGAAGGCAGTGTGCCTCTTCCAAGCCTGATTCAAGTCAGAATGCCTCCAAAACGAGATCACAAAGGCGGACAACATAAGAGATATGAGCCTATCTCCATAGAAGAAATCAATGCTCATCCCTCAGTACTTTTCAATTTCCATGAAGTTGGCTGTCTTGATTTCTGTCAGAGAATAGAGGAAGTCAAGAGTTTCTCTCCACTTACACATTTGTGCGCTTTGAGATTCAAAGACAAACACTTCCAGTTAGCAGGTCTTGACTTCAAAATCTCTCCAAGGTATGTATCCAAAGCTACCAAGATCCCGTATCATGGTGAGAAGTGGTTTAAACAAGCGCATCTTGATTTGGAGGATTATAAACCTTTCATCAAGCCGGAACATAGGGAGACCATCACTGCTATTTTTCCTTTCTCCTATCTTCTTGACAGTTATGCTCCACTGATGAAGGCCATAATGATATATTTCACTTGTGAAGGGAGGTTTAGCCAAATATTTTCCTATCATGTTCGCTTGTTGATGCATTTTACCAGGAGCAGGCAATTAAACCTTCCATACTTTTTGTCCAAGAGCATAGAGAAAATGGCAGCTACTGTCCAAAAGAAAGCTCCACCTCAGCAAATCCCTTCTCTCTTTCACCATTCCTTGATCAAGATCATCTTCTTGCACCAGTTGGAGAAGAAAGGGGTTTCATGGGAGTCATTCATTAGCCATGACGATTTCGCCACTGTCCCTCCTGTTCATGTGTCTCCTACTCAGCATGTCCATCGCCCAGTGCCTTTATCTAGTAGGCCTACCCCTAAAAAACTCAAGATGATCATTGGGCAGCCAAGTACACAAGGAGAAGGAGAGGGCAGTGAGCCACAGGGAGAAAAGGAGGATGATGAGCAGCAGCAGCCAGATTTAGAGGGACAGCAGCAGTTGGATATCATTGGACAGCAGTTAGAGGTTGATGAACATCATCAAATTCAGGGAGAGGGACAGCAGCAGATAGAGGTTGAAGAGCAGCAGGTTGAGCAAACACTTGAAACATCTTTTGAGCCACAAGCTGGACAGGATGTTGAGGAAGGACAACAAGCTGAGGCTGCCTCCTTGACAGTGACTAAAACTGTTCCTAAGAAGGGGAAATTGCCCAAAAGGACAACTCCTAGCTTGCCAAGGAGAAAGAGCGCTAGATTGACCTTCAAAGGCAAAAGTACAATTGGAGAAAGCGCCAAGCATGGAGGTAAATCAGTTGTCATCCCTATCCCAAGCGATGACAGCGACAATGAGGCACGCATCCTTGAAAATCTCCTCATTCACAAAGAAGGGCAAATTGAGGTGTTACAAGAAGATCTCCAAAGGGCAAGGAACTTCAATCATTTCTTGGAGGTTGAGAACAAACAAATGAAATTTCATGCAGCCATTCATGAGGCAAGGGCCATCAAGTACAAAAAGGAGGCAGAAAGGGCGCAAGTAAGAATTGAAGAGCTTATTGGAGAATTTGATGATGAAGAAGAGGAGGACCAGCCTAGGCGAAAGAGGCCTAGAACCATCGGGCTTAGGAGAGCCTTGGAGAAACAGAAGGCTGAAGAACAAGCTCAATTCGAAGCTTTTCCTCTCACTACCCTCTTTGAGCAAGAAATTGAGGAAAAAAAGGAAGCTTGGCTTGAGAGGGCTAACCAGCATTTGGAGACAAAGCTTGAGAAGGCAAACAGGGATCTTGAGCTACAGAGGAAGAGAACCCTTCACTTTCGGAAGCTAAACCAATTCGCCAGGCGCAAATTGAAGGTGGCACAAGAAAAATTGAAGAAATTGAAGGAGAGGCGCCTAGCACGGAAAGAAGAAAAAAGCATATCAGCCCTCGATATTTTAGCTTCAGCT
Organism: Pinus albicaulis; assembly: GCA_034641835.2. Taxonomy (NCBI): domain Eukaryota; kingdom Viridiplantae; phylum Streptophyta; class Pinopsida; order Pinales; family Pinaceae; genus Pinus; species Pinus albicaulis. The sequence goes on along the minus strand of CM076579.1, from coordinate 692,723,820 downwards.
TCGGAACATGTCTCTATGGACCCTTGAGGGTCATACATGCCAATTTTGGGCCTGTTTCGAAAACTTTTTGTTTTTTGGCATTTTTGGGGTTTTTGCCAAAAACTCATAAATGCGCCATTTCAGTTTGAAGAGTCGTCAAGGGAGGAGGGTGATACCAATGGATTCCATAATTTCATGAGCAGCTCTCCAACGATTTTCAGGGCATTTGAAGATCATTCGCCCCTCCAAATTGGCGAAAAACAGCCTCATTTTGCACATTCTGCCCGCCCTATCAGCAGCCTGCTATTTTCTGGGTTTTTGCACACAGGTACAGTTTTGAGGGACTTTCAGAGATCATATTGAGATGATTCCACTTGCATTGGAAAGCAGACACAGAGAGCTTTCCAACGAGCCATCATGAGCCTCATTTCGACATCGGGAAGGCTTCCATTTGCATCCAGCAAGTCAGGGGACCTTTTTCAGGCATTAATATGAAGTATTTTTGCAATTTTTGAACTCCAAAAATCTGCTTTTCCCAAATGTGCGTTAGGCTATTTTTATCATGGGAAAATCATGTAAAGTCAATATAATTTCCATTTTTAGCAATTTTTTAGATATTTTATTAGATATTTTGTGCCTTGGGCTTTGCAAAGCCACAAGGGCAAATTTAGATATTTTGACTTGGCCAATGGGATAGCTAGTTGCTCCATGAGGTTTCCCTCCTTCTAGCCTATTTATCCCATACTTCTCATTGTAAATCAGAGGCTGAACTTGAGAGAAGAATTAATGCATTGGTCATATGAGCTTTGAAGAATACACTTGAGTTATGATGTTTGGATTGCCTCTTGGATGCTTTTGAGGAATGTTTGAAGGCTTGTTGATGGATTCCTTGACATGGTAGAATGGTATAGTGCTTCTTAATGTTGTTTTGTCTTCTAGTTTTCACTCATATTTCATTTTTCTTGCTGCTATAGATCAGTAAAGATTGATTTTGAGACATGCCCATGGAGGCACCTCAAAATCCCTGAATCTTCTTAGCTTGATGTTTTCTTCTCCCTTAGTTATGCTAAAGAATTCTTAGCTGCTCTTTAGTAACCTAAGGTGTTGTTGCTAAGTTTTATTCATCAGTTCCATGTATGTTGAGTAGGATGTATGGTTTACCCTACCTACCTATCAGCTGCCCATAGTTCTGTCCATAAAACTTTCTCTTTGACTGATTTGTTGATCATTTTGTTGAACCAAGGAGGCCTAGTCCCGATCTAGCCCTTTGCCTAAAACTATGAAAACTTATTTGTCCAAGTGCCCAATGACTTAGAGACTATGTTTAGGAGTTCCGGCATAGTTTATGAGTTGTTAGTTTGTCTCATGTGTTTTCCCCAAAGTCTGATAGCCTTTTCCCGAAGTTAGAGGGTCATATACCTCTATGTATGGCTGGAATGTTTGATTTCTATGTATTGATTAGCTTATAGTTATTCCTAGCATGATAAATGGCTTGCTATTACATGTTTATGTCTGCTATTAACTAGTTTGCACTTGAAATCCCTTGTTTTTCACCAACTTTTCAATCACACATGAAGCATAAAGATATAATACAGCAGCAGCGTAATCCACCAGAGGCTGGGCCCTTAGCCGCCAGCAGATGCTGCTGGGTTACTTCAGGATCAAAGATGGAATGGCAACTAGATTTATATTAAAATATCAAAGCAGAGTTACAGTGGATTACAACAAGAAGTCTCTCAATCTCTCATCCATTATCCATTCTCTCTGCCATCCTCAATTCTAAATCTCTAATTCATCCTCAATTCCATCATTCGAATCCCCAAAAATCATACTCCAATCATCCATCTCTGATCTCTGTTTTCATTTAAATAGAGAGAGATCAGAGAGCAGTTACAATAGAGATAACTACAACATGATTTCTATTACAAAATTGGATTTTTTCCAACCAATTGATAAACAAGAAGATATATTTCCATCCATCTTTCAACAAGAGCAAGACGAATTTGGCTTTGCAGCTGAGATTTGGAGGACGGCCGCAACAACAGATCTCAGAAAATCGTGCTCAAATAACCCTTCGTTTCTCTCAGTAAAAGCCGAATTTGGGCAAACTGTTCTTTGTTAAAGTTAATTGGGTCCGTTCTGGACAAAAGCCATGTTCCAGATTTTCCAGATTCTGCTTCATTTGCTCGAAATCTCAACCGCAAAACCGTCACTTCTTATTCCAGCGAATTTCTGAGTTGACACTTTTAATGATCAAATCTTCAATCTGGAAATTATCTTGGAGGCTAAAAATGGTGAATAATGTTACAACTGATTTATTAAAACTATCATTGATAAAATCATGCATAATCATCAATTTATTAGAAAAGGAGAATAAATAATATTCATTCATAGAAGCATAAATCATCATAAAATGGATTTATATAATAAATTATAATAAATGACATGATGAAGAATAGTAGAAATGGGTAGAATAAATGTTCAAAAGTGATAATAATAATGACATATTAACGGCCCAACACACGGCAGATAGTAGAGCCTTCTTTTGGGAAGGGCACGACTGGAGGAGTTCCAGTGTGGAAATGGTAGCAGGAGATTGCGCCAAATCATCTACTATGCTATACGAATGAGCAGCTCGACCAGAAGTAGCATTTCGACGTAACGGTCCTTTAGGAATCCATGGATGGACCTCAACTTTGGGTTGAGGGATATGTAAGGGACCATTGGGTGTTGAAAGAGGCTCTGTAGAACTGGAAGAAGGGGACTCGGGGGCAGACTGAGCAGGAGGCTTGGGGTACTGGCGAGACCGAGTTTGAAGCTGAAGGTCGACGGTTGGGGAAGGATTAGAGTGCATCATAAGGATATGGTAATTGGAGGAACCAAAAAGAGAAGGTGGAGTGGCGACCTGGCTGTCAGGCGGTTGGTAGCCACGAATCCTTGCTGAGGGAAAGGATTAGTAAACACAGCTGGTTGGGTAGTGGTCACATTAGGATGAGCATGAGGGGAGGCATGTTGTCCGCGCAATGTGGATTGAGACTCCCACATCTGCCGCATCTGGGGTAAGAGGGGACAATCGTGGGTGTAATGACCATAAACACCGCAGCACGAACAAGGCTTATTTGTCCGAAGCGGCCTGTCCGGCTTGGGCTGAGTGCCCTGTTGTTGGTTGGCAGTGTTAGGGTCAACACCTTGAGGATTGGGTCCACGAGTACCAGGGGCAGATTGGTTTGGATTGCCTCTCCACCTTCTTTGAGAAGAAGGGGGATTAGTACTTACTGTTTATTAAATAGGCTTTGGAGGGGCTGCTTGGATGAGAGGTTGTAGGGTTTGGAGGAGAAGCGAGGAGATGGCTGTGCATATCTTTGGAGGAGAGTGAGCGCACGGTGAGATGAGTAATGGTTAGGTAGAAGCTCATTGGGGAGTGGCAGGAGGCAGGAGGTTGGGCAAAAGGATGAGGCAGGTCGTATCCTGGATACATGCTACCTGGAGGGGGAAAAGTGCTGGAGGTGCTGGCCCCTCCCGGAGGGAGACCATAGCCCATAGGAGGTTGGGCGTATGGATGAGAAAGAGCTCCAACGATACCATCAGCAGAATGGGAGGCCCTCGGGGTGTTAGCACCACCGGGTCTGGGAAGGTCAGGAAGGACGGTATAAAGCTGTAACCCGGTGAGCATATATCAGGTCATATTTCAAGGCTATTTGGAGGGCGGATTCTTCGGTTTGAGGGAAATGGGAGGCGACATCTTTGCCAATGGGAGCTAAGAGAGAGCGAAGGAACCAATCCATATAGATCCGATCTTCGAAGGGGGGAGCTCGACATAAGCTTCGTCTTCGTCGCCATTCCTGGACATGAGCGGAAAGGCGAGTCGAAGAGGTTTGCTTGAAAGAGGTCAAAAGCTCCGTACCAGTATCGTATCGGAGAGGGAGCTGGAAGTAAGCTAAAAAGGCTTGGGCAATGGTTGCAAAGGTGGTATGGGAAGAGGTGGCCTGGTCAACATACCATTTAGAAGCTTTTCCGGTAAGCGTGCGTTGGAACAGCTGAAGACGGATGGAATCATCGGTAATGGAGTTGGAGGAACACCACATGTGGAAAGATCGGACATGGTTGGTTGGATCTTCTCCAGCAAGGCCTTCGAACTTAGGGATGTCGGAGGGGAGCTTGGTTGGCATAGCAGGCCAACCAACATCGTGGCGGATAGGGTCATTGATCAACTGATTGAAATCGGGGAGGCTAAGGCCTGCAATGTACGGCAGCAAGGGTATGGCTGAGGTAGTTCCTGTGGCGGTTCCGCTAGTAGTAGTTCTGGCATTAGGGCCTGGAGCACCACTAGCGTTAGGCCCTGGACCAGACATAGTGAAGGTGACAGGGGGAGAACCGGGAGGGGAAGGAGAACCGAATGAATCAGAAGAGGAGTCGTAGTGCGGACTCGGAGGAGGACTGGCTTGACGACGGCGGGACGGAGCAGGTCGATCAACCGGAAACTGAGGGTGAAGGCCAAGAAGTCTCCGGGAAAGGAGCCTTGGGGGTGGAATGATGACGGGAAGAAGGAAACCGAAAAGGGCAGAAAGGGATAGAATCAAGTGAGGTCAAGGGCAGAAAAAGTGTATTGACAATTGATTTTAGAGTCTTTTCCAGGCGGTGTTAACCAGGCACTTCTTCACTTAGGGTCAGTGTGTGGTGTGCGTTAATTTTAATTTTTAAAACCCTTTTCGTTTTGAGAGCAAGAAAAAAAAGTGTGCTGCATAATTGAAAATAGATCTGCAGAGAACACTATATAATACTGAAATAACAGAAAATTAACAGCGACTATTGCATCTATCTAACCCAAGAAGGCGGGTCTCTCAAAACTAGTCTTAAAAAGGGGAAAAAATCTAGTCAAAACACACTGAAAAGAGGCCAATAGATCTAAGGTCGGGAGGGACAGGGATCTAAAGGATAAAGCTGCTGAAAAGAGGTGCAGATCACAACCAAGAGAGAGAGGCAAGGTGGCTGGAAAAAGGGAATAAATCAGAAAAAAGTGGAAAGGACAGGGAGGAGGTCCTAAAGAGAGGTCCAAAAAAAACGACAAGAGGTGATTTGTAAGCTAGAAAGGCTGATTTAAAGGGATCTGAGGAGGAGGCTTCAGATCTGAAAAAGGGAAGGCTGAAACTCTGAAAAACAGACGGCTGAAACAGCTAAAACTCTTCCACAAAAAGTGGAGGCTACTGAAGCCTTAGGGGGCTAGGTTCCCACTTAGATGAGTAAAAACAGATCAGAACTAGGTCAAAGCGGGCTGAGACAGAGGCTGGAAAACCGTGATAGAATCTTCATTAAAACCCAGAAAAATTGCAGAAAAAACACTGAAAAATGGGCAGGTCGCAGGTTCTAACCTATTTTCAGTGCAGGTCGCAGAAAATGGGCAGAAAAGTGTGACCTGGAGGTCCAGGTCAGAGTTTTTGGGCTAAAAAGTGCGACCTCCCGTTCCAGTTGTCTCGGCGGCAGATTTTCGGAAAAGTTGTCGTCTCAATTGCGACTAGTGTCACTTACCTGCGCAATAGGGCCAGAAACACACGGAAGTTAAAAATTTTAATGTTTTAGGGTTTTATGTGAGAAAAACAACATAAAAATAGGGAAAAATAAACAGCTGAAAAGAAACCCTAGGGTTTGAAGTAGCTGGATATGCAGGAATATGAAAAACGACAGCGGTCGTAATTTAAAACTCGTGTGGAGTAACCATTTGTTAGTATGAATCCTTTGTCGAAGTGTACGAAAAAGGACCACTTTAGCTACGCATAACTAATAGCCCTAACAACAAAAGTGGCTGCCAATATCTTCAGATCTATAGTTAGTTGAACAAGAAAAGAGCTGCAAAAAACTAGATCTATGCATGGAAAGACATTAAGCAGTAAAAACAAGGGTTTGCTCCATATACCAATAGACAAGACAAGAACAATTTTTTGAAAGAATTTTTGTATTAATTGGGCACCTAGGAGGAAAACAAGAAGGTGTATCCTTCTCCACAGTGGGATGGGTTCTTGGAAGTCCTCAGAAGTTCAGATCTAAGATTTATCTCTCTTGTTGGTGTAGAAAACCCAATGCAAAGAATAGAGCTCAATGGGAGCTCACACAGCAAATGATGGAAAAATGTGACCAAGTGTATAGATCCAGAGTGATCTAATAGGCAACAAAAGGTGAAGAATGGTAGGAAAAACCCTCATATTTATAACAAAATATTGGGTCATTCTAGATCTTGGTGCATGGGTTAACCAGATCTAGATTCACTTTTTATGGAATATTTTATTATATTTGTTGGAGGGAAAAGGTATTTGACTTGGGTCAAATCCCTTAATTTGTCAAAAATAAATAAATAAATAATGATTTATTTAATTATTTGTGGGTGATTTGGTCATATTTAACAAGGAATATTATCTAAATAAGATTTAAATAATTATTCCTAGAAAATAATAAGATAAATAAAGGTTTATCTAATTAATTTCTTTGTTTTTGGGTTAAACATGACTGGGAATAATAATTAAAGTATGGTTTAATTAATTATTCCATGAGGAAAATAAAAAAAATATAGGTTTGTTTAATATTTCCTTTTGGGGTTTCCTGTTTAGACCATAAACAACCTAATAAATGTGGTTTATTAAGTTATTTAACATAGTGAAGGAAATTTTACTTAGGGTAAAATTGGTCTTACATTGTGTACTTGGGTCCATCTAATGATAATAGGTTAGATGACCAAAAAATGGTGTAACAGACATGATCAAAGGAGCATCTTCAGAAGGGGGAGAATGTAATGCAACTACAAGCTCGCAATAATTGATTTCAATTTGAGTAAGCGGCATCGAATCCCCAAATGAATCAACTTGTTCAGGTAAAGGGACGATCCATGGTTCATCCGATCGAGAGATCATATTAACTTGAACGGTATTTGGTGGTGGAAGGGGAAAGATACCCATGAGGGCGGGGTATTTGAAAAGACTTGGCCCTATGCTGTCGAGGGGAGAAGGAATATGATCCACGTAGGGAACGTTGTTCTCAAAAGATGAGGTAAAGAACGACAACTGATCAACGGTAATGATTTTTCCCTCATGTGGAAACTTTAAAAGACGAAAGAGGGTGGACGGAACACACAACATAGTGTGAGTCCAACTGCAACCAAGTAGAATATTGTAATTGAGTTTAGCGTCAACTAATTCTACTTTGACATTGATCGTATTTCCTTGCAACGTGATCGGCAAGCTGGCGAGGACACCCAAGGGTTCTGATTCCCTTCCATCAAATGCCTAAAGGGCATTGGGTGACGAATCTAGGGCTAGAGAGCCAATAGCTTTCCAGCAAGAAAATGACATGACACAAGTGGATGCACCTTCGTCCACAATGGCTCTATGGATGTTGAGACCGTTAATGTGGACATGTATGACAAGCACAATTTGGTGCAGAAGTCGGGGGATGAAGTTCGCTAAATCGAAAGAGAGAAGGCTAGAATCAGCAGGATCGATTCTGCCGATCGCAGATAATAATGCTTTCCGATGAGACAGGAAAATCTGAAGCACTTCTAATTTGGACATCGCGGATGGCACCTGTGCTAAATCCTCAACAATACTGTATTGTTGAGCAGCATGGGCATGAGGATTATAAGAAGATTTCCGAAGAACACCTTTAGAAGGTGGCCATACAATGGGTTCAGCACTGGGCCTTTCAATTTCAAGAGGACTAGAGGCAGGTGGGGGAGGGGGACCATCAGCGATCTCCTTCCCAGCTACCTAGCGTGATCCAGTATAATCTTTCGACCAAGTAGTGATGGAAATGAGCACAGAACCGTTCATCATGAATACTTGAGAGCCAAATGGCGCAGATGGCACATGTTGCTCAACCATCTAGGTTTGCTGATATGGAAAAGTTTCTTTGAGGACAACCAGATTTCCCTTAGCGCCTTTGAGAAATTGAATAACTTCGGCTCATCTAGGAAAATATTTAGTGTAGTGTTCCTCATCACAAATTAGATAGGGATACTTTGGCTTGCACTGTGACCCATCATCAGCACGAGGTTTAGACGATTATGGTTTTGGGGCATCAGCTTTGGCCTTGCCTTTTCCCTTATTTCTCCCCTTGGATGCCTTTTCCGCAGGATTTGCCTGAATGACATTGACCTCTTAGGTTTCACCAGAATCCGGGGTAGGTTGAGGAGCAGAACCATTGGAGGAATTTTATTTTTGCTTCCCAGCGTTGGAAGAGGAAGACTTGTGTGAAGTCTGAGACATGGAACCAATAATGTCATCGATGGATGGGGTAGCTGACGCTTTAGAAGTCCCAAGTCATGGAGCATCAGTTAAAGATATCATACAATATGCCTGATTGAGAGTATACTAAATCAAGATATTGGGCATGGGAAATGGCTTGTTCCTCGGTTACACATGCCCCCATGGCGATGTCCTTTGCAATCTGGTTGACAAAAGAGGTAGTGAACCAATGAGTAAAAAGATGATCAGGAATTTCAAACTTGATCAGCTGACGATGACGTCTCCACTCATGAATGTGGTTTGAGATATGGGTAGCCCAGTCCTATTTCAAGGACGTTAGGAGATGTGTCCCAGAATCATAACAAACTAGTAACTGGAAATGGGTAAGGAACGCCATAGCTAGAGTGTTGAAATCTTGAAAGATACCGTGAGGCAGCTTGATGTACCACTTAGCAACAGCCCCAGTGAGAGTTCGCTAGAAAAGACAGAGTCGAATAGAGTCATCCACCCAAGAATTGGAAGATATGGCTGTTGCAGTTGCATGAAATGTTGCCCTTGAGATGGATAAATCTACCCCCCAGGATCGTATGAAGGCCCTAGTTGATATATCGGTTGCCCAATAGGTCCTTGAGGTTGCCCAAGTTGGACCATAGGCTGAGCTTGTACAGGTTGACCTTGAGGATTGTAAGGCTGCCCTTGCGAGCCGTAAAATAATCCTTGCTAGACCGAAGTTTTTCCCTGAAAGGGTTGCTCTTATGGGTCATACGCAAACCCTTGCTGCACCGAAGGTTGTCCCTGAAAGGGTTGTCCTTGTGGGTCATGAGCATACCCTTGCTAAATCGAAGGTTGTCCTTGAAAGGGTTTTCCTTGTTGGTTAGAAGGTTGTACAAGCAAGGTAGGTCTAAAATCGGAGAGGAGCTAATAAGCCTCAGGAGAATGAAAATATATAGAGTTTCCGTGCTCATCATAATGAAATGGAAGTGAATAAATTGGGTTACCGACTACGTCATAATGAGAAAGATAAGGTTAACCAGAATCCTGAGGGGACTGGTAATTCTGGGAGCTCTGCTGCTGAACAGCCAGCCGATACTCCTCAAAATAAAGGCCGTCAGGGATTGCCATGGCAATTGAAGTCTCTATCGAAGGTGAGGGCCCTGACGACTGAGTGTTAACAACCGGTGCCGATGCAACCACGCAGACAGTAGGTCTAGTTGGGACAGACGTAAAAAAAGGCATCGATGAGACAGGTGTCGTTGGCGACATCCCTAATGATGGAAGGACCGACCCCCTTGATGGAGTTGATGTTGCCATGGAGGAAATACTAGCCATAATCTGACCCAAGGATCTATATCCGGCTGGAAGTGACATCGATGGTGAAGATTGAGCAGGCTCTTGATCGATGTCTTCCAGAAAAATTTGGTATTCTTCATCAGAAATAGGGATCCCCTCACTGCCAATAGGACCACACGATTCCATGTCTGAATCCGCTGTGAGGTCTTGTAAAAGACTTCGGGGACTAGGAGGTATGATAGCAACTAAAAATGGAGATCCCGGTGTGAGAGGGGGAAAGTTTTCCCCAACCCCAAACCCAAACCAAGCTTTTGAAAGAGGCCAATTAAACTCAACTGGTTCTCCAAAGGGGTACTCTGACGGGAGAGTAGGCTGTTGAAGCTTGGAAGACCTATAGGTTTGAGAAGTTTAAGATGCATCATCCGAGAAAGGACTACCACTAGACAAAAACGATGGTTCCACCACTATGACCGTAGCACACTAGAAAAGGAAAAAGGATCGAAAACAAAGACTCTTAGACAAAAAGCAAGGCAAACAAAGACAGGCCAAGCAATCAAACTTTAATGGGCGTGTAATCGTAGGTAGTTTATTTTACCACATTGAAACCAAAATTTCAATGTTTCATGTTTTAAGATTCAAGAAACAGGTAAAATATGACTCTAGTCACTTTCAGTTTTAAGCGAGCGTGAAAGGAAAAGTGCTCGATGATATTTAAAAATTTATGGAGTCAGTAAAGATCGAAAATGACTGCTCAGGTAGTCTAGGTAGAAGGGTATACTAGGTTTTCGTGAATTTCCATATACACCTTGGTAATCAAATGAAAGAATAATCGACCAAGGACTTGACGTACGTGCGGGTAGTCTCCCTGAATGCTGTGTTCTGTGTATCACGGTTACAAGGCGACAGACTCGGCTTCCTACGAATAAAAGGATTGCAACCTTGAGGGGTCTCTCTTTATATACTCGACGGTACGGGGAGCGCAAGTCCGTACTAGTGATGTCTGAAGCCAGATGGCAAGCGACAACTGCTAGGTTTAAAGATGCTAGAACATGTCTCTAACTTAGACCACTAAATGTTTCGTTAGGTTTCAATGTTGCCTTAGGTTAATTGAGTAAATTTTAAGTTGATCTTGTATTTACGTTTCAATTCCAAGGTCCTACTGAATGTTGGATCTCAAAAATCCCTAAATGCAAGCTACATGCCAAAAGACACCATTTCGTTTGATGAAAAGCTATCTACGAGAAAGTTAATAGTTTTCAAGCGATAGAAAATGATAAGAACACCTAGAAGAATCCACTACAGTATCTGATGCAAGCTAATGAAAACAAGAAATATTTCCTAGAATTGTCCAATGCTAGATGTGCGAAATACTTTCAATTTCACAATGAAAAAACAAATATTTTGATTTTTCAATATAATAGGAAAACAATGCACTAAATGACATGAAAAACAAACCAACACACTAGTTCGAGAATGTTAATAAGAGAAATGAAGCAAAACAATTTCAATCAGCTCAAAAAAAACAAAACAAAACTCAAACCAATTTTGCAATCTCTCAAATCGAAGAAAGATTTCCAAATAGACCCACACAAGCAGTGTGATTTATGCTTGGAATGATGAGAAGCAAAATTGAACGAAAGAGGCAAGAATCATTCAACCAATGCAATCACTCAAATGGATCAATAGCTGAATGCAATCAAACAAGGAATGAAGTTGACTACGAAACAAAATGGCTCCAACTCCTATAGGAGGCTCAACATACCAAAGCACTTAAAACCCTTAAGGCTATGATTCTGACAGAAAACGGACAAAAAACTGAAGGGAAGAAGCTGTTCATAATAAAAAACAATCCTAAGGCGCTCAAGACATATCAAAAAGTCACCCAGAGGCACAACCACTGACCAAAAAGCTTCAAAAAAGACCAAACCCTAAAACCTACAGGGGTTGGCGCGCCTGTTTGGCTGTAATCAGTGCCAAATAGGGGATGGCACGGGTGCAAAAATAGAAAAAAGCGCTAGTCAGCGCAACTGTCAGACTAGAAAACATGCCAAGCTAGTTAACTCAGGCTAAAGGAAAAATTGAAAGATAGAGGTCAGATCTAATCCTCTAGGGCTGAAAAAAGGTCTTAGACTTAGCAAAATAATCAGAAAAGGAAAAAAAAGCAAGCAAATACCAATGAAGAAGACCTAATAGATGAAAGACAAACTCGCACTCCTCCTACTCTAGTCGCTAATTTGTTGGTGAGGTAAATCCCCTCTGCGGACAGAGGCGATCCCACTAGCCCTAGAGTGCGTCTAGCCACAAATGAGACAATCTATAATATTGATTCCTGGTTAATGAATGGACGGAGATTCGATAGATGACTTATCGGAAATCCTATGCTGTTGTTGTCATCGAAAAGAGTGGCTGCCTCTCACTCCTGGTTTGACAGATCACGGTCCACTCGCTTTCACGCTCGGACACCTGCACACACACAAGAAACAATGATGATATACAACATACTAATTCACATTCATAACTATTAGTCAGTCGAAGAGGACTAAATCAATCGCATCAGATAATAAACATGACACAATGATGGAACCAACACCATAATCAAGTATATTAATAAATGAAAGGAAGAGTACAAACAAGCTTCTTTGACGTTGCTATCTCCTCCAGTAGGGTTCAAGTGGAGCACGTCTCACAAAGGCTCGTCAGGAATTCAGACAGGACTTTCTCTACAAAATTTTCCTTGGTTCTACCTTCTCAATATCAATTACTCAGCTATTGTATTCTTCTCCAAGTTCAGCTCCTTGGCTATATGTTCAGCTAGCTTTCATAAAGGGAGAAGGCCTACTTATATAGAGGGAGAGGGAGAGGTTAGGATCCCTCTAATCATGGAAGGGAGACCTATCTTCAAGGAGTGTTCCATGGGAGGAGGAAACCACTACCTAAAGATGGAGATCCGTGGCTGATTAACTTAACCACTTCCAGTGACTTATCCCTGAGGTGGTTAGAAGGAAACTTCTGCCTCTATTTGTTAAAAAACATTCCTAAAATAGCTGGCGCAGGCACTACACTGAGACAGAGCGCCAGGTGGCGCAGGATCTAGTGCAAATCTTCCACATCGGCACGAGGGATGAACTGGCTATCCGTGCCAATGCCAAAACATAGGTCTTGCATGCTTTTTTGAGGAAATGTCCAACATGAGAAATGATGTCCTTTTGTAGAAGGATGCAAAGAAGGTGTTTTTAGAGTATGAAACTATTCACAAGTTACGGGAATGATCCTCCAATATGCGGGTCAAGGGATTGTAGGGACGGTGACAAAATTATGTGTAACACTTGGTCAGCCCATAATGAATTCATCAAAGTAGAGTGCTAGTTCCTCTATTAAAAGAAAATGATCTTCTTGATAATGTAGATAGGTTTCTTATTAGTAGATTCATTAAGACCATTTCCCTACAGATACTAATTTGTAGAATGTTTCAATACAATGTCATTTACCAATTCAAAATAATATAATATTAATGATGAAAAGTACATTGCATTGTAAAAAACAAGTGAAGTAGGAACACCAAACATGGAAATGATATTATGTTTGAGGAATTTGATGACTTCCTAATCATTCATTTTATTTAGGAGAACTTCTTTTGTCCATCGTGTAAAGTAGTTTATGGCACTGAGGATATAACCGTGTTGCTTCGACGAATGCTGAAAAATTTCACCGATGAAATCTAGGGGCCATTGTTTATATGGTTCTTCCACAACGTTAGGCTACAACGAGGTCGATGAATTCATTCCTCGGTCGACACACTTTTGAGAGACCATACACTTGTGCATGAACATCCTTAAATAACATGGGCTAATAAAAACCAAAAAACATAACTTTATGAGTCATAATTTCTCCCGCAAGTGTCCCCTGGCTGGTCCATCATGGATATCACACAAGGCTTTCTCCTAATCATGTGCTTTTAGGCATCTGATAAATACTCCATTATAGTGATTTATGAAAATAACCCCATGCACCAACTGGTAAGATAATGATTTTAATATGACTTTCCTCTTCTGTTCTGTGGATAAGTGAGAGGGAAAAGTGTCATGCTTGAGATATTGGCACACATCCATCTACTAAGAGTTTGTGATGGTAGGGGGGATGTCTCGCTCAACATTGTACATTTCAATTTCTTTCTCCCACCCAAATGGATAATATTATGTTGCATCCACCAATTTTCCTGCTAGACGACAAATACCAAGGCCCTTGATAGTGTGAATTGGTTTGAATTCCAATTCATACTCCTGTGGGCTGGTCATCTAGTTCAATCTTCTATCATCCAAATCTTGTTGGACAAATAATGTTCTGATTATTGGGTGCAGAACAAAGATAATACAATGATTCTTCAAGAGATAAGGATGAAAGTTCTTTAATGCATTATAGATTTCATACACTTACTTACCAATGACGAGATAGTGCACTTCAAGTCCTTGTAGGCTAGCGCTCATAAAATATATCGAACGCTCATTATTTTGATAATATTTTTGCATAACTACAACGACAACAAGGGTATCAAAAACAAAGGCGTAGAGTAGAAAATAATTATTGAAATTTTGGCTATACAATTCTAGTGCTTCTACGATTGGTCGCTTGATATAGGAGAATGCATCTTTTTCCCTTTTATCCCACTTGTATATTTCATCCTTCTTTACCATCTCCTGTATATGTTTGATAATTTGAGCGTAATCATATATGAACTTGTGGAGAAATTTGATATTCCCCAAGAAGGAATACATGCCTTTATTATTGCTTTGGAAGGGAATATGTGTAATAGCCTTGACCCTTTAAAAGTCCACTTTAATCCCAATTTTTGCGATGATATGGCCCAATAGGTTTCCCTCGAACACTGGAAAGATACTCTAATTGGGATTAAGTGATATCTTGTATTTCCATCATCACTAAAATATTTTCTTAAAATGGTGTAAGTGGTCAAATATATTCTTTGAAAACACCGTAACATCATTAAGATACACCACTATTCTCTTTCCAATCAAAACACGAAATTTGATTTCAATTGCAGTTTGAAAAGTTGCACCAACTTTGACTAGCCCAAATGGAATTCTTTTGAATGAAAAAGTGGCCCTCTTCATTCGAAAGGTGGTGTTAAGTCTATCAGGATTCGAGACAAAAACTTGATTATATCCAAAAATAACTGTCAAGAAAAGAGAACCTTTCTAACCACGATACTATCTGCAATATTTGTTCCACAGACGATACTTTCTAACTATGATACTATCTAGCTGAATAATATGTGCATCTATCTTATCCCATTTTGCATTGTTTTTCTTAGCCAGATATAGTGGCATTACTTTTACATGTTGAGAATTTGGAGGGCTGGTGATTAATACAAAATTCTCTTCTTGATAATTACTTGTGAGCTTACTTGGATTACTTATGTATTCTCTTCTTTAGCTTAGTTAATCTTTCATCAAGTCAATTATCAAAATTCAAGAGACACACAAATTAGGCTCTTGGAGAGGACAATGCATGATATATCCTTCTTATAGATCTTCAAATGACAAATACCATGACCGAGACTTAGACCCTTGACCTGTGAATGCTTCCAAGACCTTGTTGCTTATTCTTTGACGATTTTCCATGTTGATCTTTATTTTTTACACCAGTCTGTATTGTCCTTTATTTTATTAACTATGAGAGGGAAGGTAAATCCTAGATTTACCTTCCTCTCTTTTCTTTTTTTTCCGGAAGTGAACCTTAATTTTTCACGTCCACTTTAGATATTCATATTGCAAACCTGATTCTTTCATTTCCTGAATCTCTTCTTGCAAACTTGATAGCATCATTCATTCGCATCATAGTGAATTACATACATCATGGTGATCTGTAATTCTTCCTGTACTTACCACTATTCCACCTCAGATAAAAACGAAACATATGGACTACTCTATTACACAGAGAAATCCACCCTTCAGATCCACATTGTATTCACAGGTAGGTACTTTGTTACACTTGTTAATATCTCAGATAATGTCCACACTGAAACACTGCAATTGACTTAAAAATCCACATTTCAGTTCTATGTAAACTCTGCATTGTGTCATATGTATTATCCACACTTCTTTATATGTATACTTCACACTTATTCACAGGTATACTCCGCACTTCTTCACAGGTATACTCTGCACTCTGTTATATGTATATTATGCATTTTATTACATGTATGGTCCACACTTTTTATTATAGATATCACTGAAAAACATTTCAGGGATGACCGCATCACACTTCAGAGATTAACGCATTACGTTTCAGGAATGACCGCATCACACTTCAGAGATTATCGAATTACATTTCAGAGATGACCTTATATCTTTTCTTCACTTATATATAGAGCAATAGTATATATATAGACAACCTCATTGTCTTTAGGCCGACCACCAATTATGCTTGTAGGCCAACTTATCAGTTTTTTGGAGGCCA
This sequence comes from Pinus albicaulis, assembly GCA_034641835.2. Classification (NCBI taxonomy): domain Eukaryota; kingdom Viridiplantae; phylum Streptophyta; class Pinopsida; order Pinales; family Pinaceae; genus Pinus; species Pinus albicaulis. Next base: position 692,707,849 of record CM076579.1, on the reverse strand, counting down.
ACTTCAACACATCATAATATAGTTTAACTTGCAACATGTTGGAGGAATAAATGAGACCATTCATTCACGGTTTCAAGGACTAGGTCTTGGAGCGTTACTTAGACTAGATACTTCATATACATATTACACATAATAAATTTGTATCTAGAAGATAAAAATGTAGATAGAAATCAAGAAGAAGTCCACTAACCTATAATAAACTCTTGCTCATGAAACCCGTGAAGAAAGTACAAAATATATTTTATTATATTTGTCTTCTATTTTACATAATTACATAGGAAACATGAAGACTGGCCTAGTTACACTTTTCAACACCCCCTCTTAACTAGGGAGCTATTCATACAGGTACATGGTCACTTTCAGACTAAATAATCCCATAACAAAAATCATATTGGTAATCACATCTTTATAGCATCATATCAACCATCATTGTCCTAGTGCAAGGCCTTGACTAACAACCCCATCTCTCAACAAGAAAATGGGCTACAATGATGGCGAGACACATGACTAATAGATACCATAGTCATTGTCTCTACAAGGTACATAATCCACCCGGGTGTTCCGAAAGTATGGCCTTATTGGACTATTCTTCTCTTGGGTAGCTAGCCCTCAAAGAATATCGGTCCTCGATTACTCTTATCTTGAATGGCCTACCTCATTCTCAAAGAGTATCGAATGCGGGATGATTAACCAATCCTCCATTCTGTCTTCCAAGTGAAGTCCAAAATGTTGTGTCTATCTATTCTCTCCACATGGCCATCACTAAGACTTACGGCTATTAGTGCATGACACATGTATTAGAGAATTACATATGTCACTCCCTCTTAGCACATAAAGGACATACTTCAAGTTTCTTCCAAGTAAGAAACTGACCACCAGGCTTCCTCTTAACCAGGGTCTTGCAGTAGCAATCCAAATACTCATGAATAATTCCTCCCCTCAATGTCATGGATTTCGATATTGAGGAATATTCAACTTTTGGCTTCATAGGGTAATGATCATCCATCATTTTCAGTCACGAGTCATGTCCACTATCAGAAAGTGATTCATTAATATTTTTACATATGTTCCACCATTATGACATGCTTATTTTCTTCGAATCATATCCAAGGATCATACATCCTTTCTCATGATTAACAGCCCTACATAAATTCATCCACATAAAGATATACATATGAAATTTTAAAACGAAAGTTACCTCAGTGATGTTCTTTCACCATGACATCTTCCTGTAGGAATCAACATCCTTTATTCAGATTGACACATCTCCTAATGATATGTTTTGTCTAGGGTATTCTTCTTTATCAGACTTTTGTCAGAGTCTACATATCCTCCAGGATATCTCCTAGTCACATCTTCTTGGCTTCCGGAAGATAACTGCCTCTTGACAAGGTTTCATTTCATGATCTCTTTCTTTCTGTACATTATTCATTCCCAGGAACTTACACATTTTTCAATTCCTCACTCATATACAACCACCTCATATTTCATGAGGATATATATAATGTTGATTTGATTGTTAGTGCACTGAGAGATCCTACTTCATAGATCAAACTTCTAAATATAGAAGTATGTTACCTGCAACCATATGACATGACTTCATAGCATCTAGTATCATCATATAAATATATACATACCTCATATATTTTTCATTTAATTAATCCTTTAGCACTTTTTCAATGACCCTTGATCTTGATGACTCCCTTCCATCAGTATAGTTATCAGAGAGGTTTTTCCGGAGGTTTTTTTACCAAGAAATCCTATCATGCTTTGATCAGGATGCTATAGTGCTTCCTATAATACAACCAAAAGAAATCACTTAAAGGACAATATTATCTTAGTCATAGTGGATATCCCTCGCTTCTTCTTTCTTAGATTTCTTTGCATAAAGTTCTTCTCTCATTTCTGAGACATGGGCTTTCGCCCTATTTCTCTTGTCCTTTTCAAATTTAGGAAAATCTATTTTATAATGCCCAAGTTCATCACATCCAAAGCATCATGCTTTCTCCATACTATTCTGAGACCAAAATTATCGAATATTTATTTCTTCCTTGACGTGGCTGCAAAGGCTTGATTCCCTTCACTTGACCCTATAACAACTTTGCCTTTCAATATTGTTTCCTCTATTTTACATAGAGACCTTAAATTGTGAAATGGTGTGGCTTCTTTCTTCAAGTATAAACCTGAACTGATGTTTTCCCCATTCTTCTGGAAGATCATTCAGCACCACTATAGTCATCTTAGAGTTAGACATTAATTCTCCTAGTTTCTACAGTTGATCAGAGAGATTTCTTCTCCTGCATTACTCATAGAGAATGGCTCCACAAATTTCTCATATATTACTTTTAAGGATTATAGATTTGATGTATTGGAGATGAGAGAGTCTTTTATGGATTCTGTAAGAATCCTTTGGTATATTATATCTCCCTTCATGTATTTGGCATGACTTCATTGTCCTTGTCTTCCATGCAGGAAATTTTGAAACTCTAACCAATTTTTTGATTTCTTTGCAAAGAAGACATTTTGATAGATTTAGATAAAGTCATAGATACTTACTTGAGAGAGTGACTTTATCCTTCAGTAGCTTCCTTGATGATGTTTGAAGATGAAGTCAATATTTTCTTCCAAGACAGGAATCTTCAATGTAGATGTTCTTGAATCCTTGATGATAAAGTATATCTTCAGAAATTGAAGTCCTCCTTCTAGCAATGTCTTGAATGTGAATCTTTGATGACAAACGATTACTTTCTTGATTGAGTTGATCATTTAAATGAGATAGGATGTCTTGAAGTAGCTAGAGAGTCTTCCTTGCAAACTGATTTGACTTTTCAACTCAAACTTTGATCTTCGCTTCCTGGAGTGTCTCCTTTATCAATAAACCCTTGATTTTAGCACCTTAGCTCTGATACCATGTTGAGAATTTGGAGGGCTGGTAATTAATGCAAAATTCTCTTCTTGATAATTACTTGTGAGCTTATTTGGATTACTTATGTCTTATATTCTTTAGCTTAGTTAATATTTCATCAAATAAATCATAAAAATGAAAGAGACACACAAATTAGGCTCCTAGAGTGAGGGAAAAACCTCTCCCTCTTGGAGAGGAAAACCCACGAGAAATATTTCTTATAGATCTTCAAATGACAAGTACCATGACCCAGACTTAGACCCTTGACCTATGAATGCTTCCAACACCTTGTTTCTTCTTCTTTGATGATTTTCCATGCTGATCTTTCTTTCTTACACCAGTCTATATTGTCCTTTCTTTTATTAATTGTGAGAGGGAAGGTAAATCCTAGATTTACCTTCCTCCCTTTTCTTATCTAGTAGTGACCCTTAAATTTTCACGTCCACTTTAGATAGTCATATTGCAAACCTGATTCTTTCATTTCCCAAATATCTTCTTCCAAACTTGACAACATCATTCATTCACATCATAGTGAATTACGTACATCATGGTGATCCGTAATTCTTCCTGTACTTACCAATGTTCCACCTCAGATAAAAATGACACTTATGGACTGCTCAATTACACGGAGAAATCCACCCTTCAGATCTACATTGTATTCACAGGTAGGTCCTTCGTTACACTTGTTAACATCTTAGATAACATCCACACTGAAACACTGCAATTGAATTCAAAATCTGCATTTCAGTTATGTGTAAACTCTGCACTCTATCGTATGTATTATCCACACTCCTTTATATGTATACTTCACATTTATTCATAGCTATACTCTGCATTTATTCACAGGTATACTCCACACTCTATTATATGTATATTCTCCACTGTATTACATGTATTGTTTGAATTTGTTATTACAGAGATCACCGGAAAACATTTCAGGGATGACCACATCAAACTTCGGAGATTAACGCATTACATTTCAGGAATGAATTCATCACACTTCATAGATTACCACATTACGTTTCAGAGATGATAGCATATTTTTTCTTCACTTATCTATAGAACAGTAGTATATATATGGAGAGTCTCACTGTCTTTAGGATGACCACAAATTATGCTTGTAGGCCGAATTATTAGTGGTTTGGAGGTCGACTTCAACACATAGTAATATAGTTTAACTTGAAGCATGTTGGAGGACTAAATGAGACCATTCATTCATGGTTTGAAGGACTAGGTCTTGGATCATTACTTAGACTAGATGATTCATATATATATGACACATACTACATTTGTATCTAGAAGAAAAAAACCTAGATAGAAATCAAGAATAAGTCTACTAACCTATAATAAAATCTTTCTCATGAAACCCATGAAGCATGTACAAAATACATTTTATTATCTCTTTCTTCTATTTTACATAAGTACATAGTCAACATGAGACCGACCTAGTTAAAATTTTCAACATCACAGACACACAATAATCAATTAAGTAGTTTTTCACATTATAATTAAAAATTTAAAATGTTAAAAAAATGGAGGGTAGAGTGTGTTAGCATCTAATGTTAAGACATTAATAATAGACTCAAGGGAACCTAAAGACTTACCATATCCCTTTTGTGAAGATGTGTTGTTACCTGAGGCAGGTTGTTCAAGAGCACAGACAAAAGTTACCGCTTGTATGTTCGAAGAGTGAAATGTTTGCATGAGATTTCTTCATATCTTCAATTATGTTATAATCAAGCACAATGAGGATTAACAGAGTTTCTGGAGTAGTAACTTTATCTGATACATATGGAGTAGAAGACTTGATTTTAAAATTGGCAAAATTATTCTTCTTTGTAGAATTGTTTATTGAATTTTCGTGAGTGTTCTAAGCTGAGTTGAAGGGCGGTGTGATCTTCCTTAACAACTATTATTTCAGTTTTTTACTTGTCAACTCTTTTTCAGAAACCATCCCTTGTATTTTCAACTTGTATCGATCATTCCTATTTTGAGTTAGGCCCTCACTCAATGGTGGTTCTTTAACATTTTTATTTTCAGCTACATACACACAACTCAATGTATTCACTTTATGTCCAACACTTGCATTTTCTTCCTTCTCTTACACTAGCACAATCCACTCATCTGAAAGTACTGTACCAATGATGTATGTAGCTAGAGAATTCATGTTGTGATTACATTGTGGACATGTCTTTTTTGAATGATACTCTTAATGAAAAAAATAATATTGATCCATGTCCATTCTTACGACATTCAAAACAATGTTTGAGCTTTGCGCAGACTTGGATGACTGATTCTGCTTCTCTCGTAGTTTGAATCCCTTCTCAAAAAGTTTAATTTAGGAGGATTACTGCTCATAGTGGTCTCTTTTGACCTTTGTTTTAACTCTCCCAACTCATTGGATAAAGACTTGATGGTCTGGGTCAAGCTTTCAAGATCTATAAATTCTTTTTCCTATATATTTGGACTATTTTGATGGTTCATCGTCAATAGTGACTCTTCTTGTGCACAAGTCCTTTTCAATTGCTATAGCCTCTTCATAATTTTTTTCTATATTTTCTTTCACAACTCTCCTCAATAAATGAACGATGCTTGTTGGTAAGGAAGAAGTGTTATAATCAATGGTGATGGAGTCATGAGGTTTCGTATTTGGAAGAAATTTATTCAATATGCGATGAAGCCTCTGATTAAAATATTTAACTTTCTCTTTCTTCTCCATCTTCAAATTTTCTAGTGTTTTCAATAACATGGCCAAGGTTTTTTCATCGAAATTGTTTTCAAGAAACAACTTTTTGAACCCCCTCCAATTCTAGATTGAGTTTTACAGAAGACTATGGTAGCATACAATTAATCTACCATCTAAGGCACAATGGAAAAGTATACATGCAACATCAAAATAACATACTTGAAGCATTTGGAGATGCAGGTAAAAGTTGTCCAAATGGTCCTCTACTTTCACTACTTTGTCAGGGTCTTACTTTGTTAACAATTTCTTCGGGTGGCTTGGCATCTTATGTAACATACCTAGTGGAGCAAGTGGGCCCTAAGACATACAATATATATCGTGGTCTACCATTTATTCATCTATAAACGGCCCCTCTTCTTCAAAATATGAGCGATCTTCCTCTTCCTCTTTGTGACTCCCTAACCCATGGAAAGTGTCGTCTGAGAGTACAATGTTATCTCTATCACCTCCGTGAAAATATGGAGGCTGCTCTAGTTTCTCCATGTTCTTTTTAGTCTCTTCTATCTCTTCAAGAGTGGTGAGAACTAATCCTTAACTATGAAAACCACTATCCTAGTAGGAGTGGTTGCATTCTTATTTGGAAAATATGGAATATTATGCACTCCAGGGATCAAACTAATGGACTTTTCAAAATAACGCATTATAGGTTGAATGGTCTCGATATTATCATAAGATATTTCATAAGTTTTTCCAATACCAAGTTGATAATATCCATAAAATTTATGAATATGAGTAGAGGAGGTGCTAGGAATATTGTTTCCTTGATTGAAAGAAGTGTGATGAAGGTGGGTGGAGTTTTCAGCCATAAAAATTTGGGTGCCCTCCTTCTGGCACCATTAATTTTGATAGTGTTGGACCTGCCAACAATTAAGAGTTCTCCTCGATATGTGGTCCAAATTATACCTCACAATGTTTGGGATAGGAGCCCCATCTGGAATACGACCTGGTTACCATTTTCTTATTTAAGTTTTTCCTTGGCTCTAACTATCAACAAGAGAGAGGAATGCTCATGTGCCTTTTAAAAGAAGGTAATTTTTCCTGGTGAGTGTTCATTTGTAGGCATGTCGAGGTTCTTATACTGTGGAGGCGAAGAAAAGTGATCCTATAAGAGCGAGATAATAGTACCACCCTAGTAGAGACACATGCAAATAAGAAGGATCCATATAACATACAATGGAATAGTCCAAAAAGATGTGACGGTTATTAAAACCAACAAAAACAAGAAAGATCTGTCGAACATATAGCGGAATAGTCCAAAAATATGTGATAGTTTTAGAAACCATTACAACACATGGTCAATATGATAAGCGCTAAAATACTTTAAATAGTTCAACTACTTTAGAATAGGTGAAAAAAAACATGAATTAGAAACCTTCACAAAATAGTATTACAAATATTCATAATCCATGCATGAAGAATGTGTTAACCATCAGGATTTAGATATTAAATAAAATTCCCATGACACATGTATACAACGAACACCACTAGCTCCAATAGTGGAGAGTTGGAGCCACTCCTTGCTCCCAAAAATAATTAACTTGTCTCTCTAATGCCTTGCGAGAGGAGCCAAGGTGAAAATTCCTTTTCTCATACAATGATGGTGTATATATAACCAATGGGGTGATAATTCACCTCCCTTGTGACTCTTTGACTTCTTATGACTGGTTGAATTTACATGAATCTTCAAATTATATACATGTCCTTTGGAATAATACTTTAAAATACATTTTCGAATAGAAATTTACATAATCCACAAAAATGATGTGGCATATGGTGACTCATGACATGAAATGAAATGGCACTGATGACATGGATTACATGATGACATAGCAATTTCAAGTCATTATTTTTTCTTCTTTCCTTGTATCTTCTTGAGAATGTTCTTCTTTCCACCTCTGTATGGCTTAGTGACACGAAGTCGTTAGTGATATCAGGTCTAGGATTGCAGTCGCAAAATGGTGTCTCTTTTCCTTATTCTGATTGGTCAACTTGCATATTTAGCTACAAATTTGTTTTCTAGTATGTTGTACTTCTCAATATTCTTCATCATCATCTTTTCATGGTATGATAAAGTACCTGAATCTGAAATTCTCTCATGACAAGACAACATTAGTCTGATAAACCCCTAGTCGAAGATGTTGCATGATGATCCACTAACTAAGTCAAAACTAGGTGACAAGTTGAGGGAGAAACTCAGTGACTATGCAATTGCATATCTTAAGAAGTCAAGGTTTGAGCTTGAGCCTTGATAATGTGTAATGCATAGTTCAGGCTTGGACTAAGAAAAAAGATTGTGCAATAGGGCAGATGAGGGAGCTAGGATGAGGGATTGAACATAGATTTTTCCCACTGCGTAGTTATGGAAGGCAAATAAGTCTGATCTAGGTGGATATTGGTGGCCAACCTATTCCATTTGGACCTGCACCATCAGTTCTTTCATTTTTTCAGTTTCAGCACAACTTACTATTTTTAGCAATTTTTCGGGTCATGAACTTCCGAAGCTATTTTGAGGCCCTAATGATCTAGGTGGATATTTGTGGACAACCAAATATTCCATTTGAACCCCCACCATTAGTTCTTTTATTTTTTCAGTTTCAGCACAACTTACTATTTTTAGTAGTTTTTCAGGTCCTGAACTTCCGGAGCCGATTTGAGGCCCTAAACGACGATTTTTGGGAAAATCGAGAGAAACATGGGTCTATGGTGCTAGGCCCCGTAACAAGAAAGATTGGAAAAGTCCGATCGCAGAGTTAACATAATTTCAACCAACTTTGGGATTCTAGGATCTAGCCCTCCTGAATCCGGAGAGGGATCTCTCCAATATGTACAAAGATGGATATTGTCTTTGAAGTTTAGGGTGATGATATTAGGCTAGTTATGAAGGCCAAGGGTTTTGTTTGGTTTTCTCAGAAGGTTGAACATAGTTGCTGTCTAAGGCGGAAAGATCTATATGCAAATAGGTTCAAAGGTGAGAAGTTGCAAGCTAAAGAGTAAGCTAAGATCATGAAGAAAGATGATGGCAAGTTTCGATCCATTGGGCTATGGAGTCATAAGAGGATTTAATTGAAACATTCAGGTTCAAGAGTAATCTATGGGGCAAGTCATCTATGCCTAAGGATCTCTTTAAAGTTTGATTTATGGAATGGAGTGATACAATAAGAAAGGGAAATGACATATGCAGAACAAAGAGCAGCCCAGGATCTGGTAAGTACTTTGAAACTAGCCAGCCTTTGACTAGGCACTTAAGAGAAACATAGAAGCAAACTAGGATCTAGTAAGTACTTTGAAACTATCCAGCCTTTGATACACTTCCAATAGAAAACAAATAAAAACAAAGGGAAACTTGAAGGCAACTTTTGGAGTAGAAACTAGCCGGTTGGGCTCACCATATCCTCTCCTAGCTCTTCTTTACTTAATTACTTCCAAGACAATCACGAAGATAACACAGAATGGCCTAAGATCTGATAATTACTTTGAAACTAGTCAGCTTTTGACACATCCTAAGGGAAACAATCAAAAAGTTGAGCAAACAAGAAAGGGACTTAGGGCTAACCTTTGATTTCCTCAATTCATTCCTTACACAACATATATTAAAAGTAACATTTAAAAATAACATTCAGCTGTGACAAAAGGATGAGGGAACACCAGCATCCATGTACTTAGACTGAATTAAATCATTTTCAAATAACACAGTTGGAAGAAAACATTTAGATAAATATTTCTCAGCTAGAGAAGGTTACTGATACACAGTAGGTCCTGACCCTGTTTAAACTGTTCTTTACAGTGGAAAATGAAACAAATTGAAAACAGAAACAAAATACAAGTTACAGTGAGAATAACATCACCATCAGCATAGACCAGGATCCCAAAAATCAGCTTGTATTGATGCTTCAAACCGGTTACAATCTTCAGATCCAATGTTTTAATCCATCTCTCTTCACAACCTAACCTATCTGCTACAAGCAGAGCTCCAAGAGCCGATGAAACCACTATTTACAGTCAAGAGTTTTCAGCTCAGTTACATAAAATGCTTCAGCAATTACATTGACAACCAACTAATCCAACGCCTCACTCATCTTCTACTGAAGTATTTATAGAAGGATGAAGAGGTGAGATCTGATTAAAAGATCTCAAGTACAATTAATGCAGAATGAAGACTTCTCGGCCTTTTGAGAGGCTCGAGGGAGAAATTTACAGGTGGATCACTACATTAACTGTGTTTACACTTATGAAGTAAGCTCGGAGGGAGCTTTGTTTGACATTTGAGGCTCTGCGTACTTTTAGGGTTACTCTGCACACATTCTGTCATTAATTTTGAGGCAGAAATAACTTCTTTGGCTGCTTCGAGGCAAAATATCTGATTTAGTTCAATAAATTCAGCCTCTGATTGAGCATTTTGAAGCAATAGGTGGCACTGCGGTGGTTGAGGAATAAATTTTCCTCAAAGTATGGCGGTGGAGGAAATATGTCTGATGAACACTTTAGGTTTTCTTTTAAACTGTGTTTTAGATTGGGGATTAGGCTTTTGATAACTGTCTTAGCCGTAATCCCCGTAAAAACTGTCTTCGATCTTCATCTGCTGTGCTTTGTCTTCAAAAACTGATACTCTTTAACTGCTCTCTTGAATAAAATAGTGTCTTGTCGATGTGCAGGGCCGCGCAGGGCTCTTTAGGTTATCAATGCTCATGAAACATCGATAAATCATTTGATAGGAACTCTGCAAATGGTTCTTTCCATAGGCCGAAGGCATGGGAATCGTCATTCCCAACTCCCGACTTTTCTTCAATAAACGACGAAGACCCTTTGAAACCTGCACAAAACATAAAATAAATAAAGAAATCCTGCGCTTTTAGATTTTAAACTGCTTCTGATGGCGGGGGAGGAGCGTAGCCATCGGATAAAAATATATAACGGTGGAGATCGGCGCAGAACAGGCAAAGGAGAGCGGGGAGATGAAATAAGGCGGGGTGGTTTTGGACCGTCCCATTTGGACACGTGGACGGTCTAGATCTAGCGATTAAGCGATGACCGTTGATTTGAGGATCAGATAAACGGTGGGAAACGAATCGGCGGGTTTTGAAACGGTGGTAAGATTTGTGATCGGAGGGAATAAGGACCGTTGGATCGGCGGGAAATGGACAGACAGGATTAGATCGGAGCCATCGCAATCAGGGAGCGCTGAAAAGGGGATGCGATTTAAAACTTGCGATTAGAAACTTGCAATTGAGCGTTGGCCATTGATCTGAGGACAAGATCAACGGCGGGGAATGAATCGGAGGGATCGCAATCGGAGGTGGCAGGTAGGAGCATGAGATTGAGTTTTTTGCGATTATGATGGAGTGATTAGCGCAGGGCCGTTGGATCGGCGGGACAGATCAACGGTCAGGATAAGGTCGGAGGATCGCAATCGGAGATCGGAGGGAAGGACTTGCGATCAATCGCATCGCAATCATTTGCGATGGACCGATCGGAGGGTGCACATAACAAGTTGCAATTGCGATCGGGCGGGGTGCTGCGATTGGCGCTCTACCGTTAGATCACCGCGGAAGATCAACGGTGCGGAACCCATCGCAAGACTTAACGTGATAAGACGATCGCATCGGGGATTTTCAATATTACAAAGGATTTGTGCACCCGCCCGACTTCCGATTGCGATTAGCGCTTGGGACTTAAGCGCTTGGTCCTTAGGGAAGGGCATGTGGGGGAAGTGGTTTAGGACTTAGCCCAAGGGGCTTAGGTCCAAAAACTTGTTTTTTATGAAAATTTTCAAGGTTTTAAATGGATTTGGGGGTTTTGGCTTAGCTTAAAAATAGTTTTAAACCATGTCAGGAGGATTTTTCATGAATGGAAGGGGAAACTTATGAAAAGTAGAGGAATAATATGGAGAAAAAGGGGGATAAAATGAAGGTTAGCTATGAGTGGGAGAAAGGGAAAAGATGATGGTTTCTTCGGCAGTTTCTTACATGAAATTAGCAGAATTAAGAGGAACAGTAATGAGGATTTTGGACAGAGGCATGAGGCCTACAAGGAGTCTTCAAGAGCCAACAGTGTTTAGAAATGAAAAATTGTTCCTTGAAGGCTCAAAACAGATTTAGCCACCTTTTGGTATAACAAAATATTATAGGTGGCTAACAAATGGCTTGCAAAACAGAGGTCATATGCAGAAGTTATGAAGGTTTGAAAAGCCTAGTAAACTCAAAAAAATGACTTTGACCAAGTTTGACTTGGAAATTTGAAAAATTAAAAGGAAAATATTCAAAGGAATATTCTTGGAATATTCCTTGAAATATTCCCCAAAATATTCCCTAGAATATTCCATGAGGGCCAATCGCAATTCGACAAGTGGCAGCGTATGATTTGATGTTGGTTAATTTTGTGTAGAAATGGGCCAATTAAGGGATGCCACGTGGCAAGCCCGGAGGCCGCCACGTGACGCCAGGCCTGAGTTCAAAGTCCGTTGTAAAATTATTTGGTAGCTAGCAGGTTCGAACGCGGGGCCTACCCACAAGCACTACACACGCCCACCATTATGCCACTGGAGTGTTACTTAACTGTGAGGGGCACCGTTTTTATTTAACAGTTTAATGTTTTCATAGTGGGGGTTGGGGAGGCCAGATCAGAATGGCCAACCCACCACTCCATATGACCCTACACCTGAACCGTGGGCTATAAACTGACATCGAACTGTGTATTCCACTGGCGGCCCAGAACCTGTCACATGGCGGGTTTAAAAAAAAATTAATGCAAACGGTTAGTGGAACCAACGACTCTAGGCTCTAAATCAAGCGTTGGTAATTTCTGTTAGAAAATTAAATATTACAGAGCAACGAAACACATAAAATATGCAGAAAACACAAGCACACAAAACACATAAAACCAGAGAGACATAGATATACGTGGTTCACCTAGTTTGGGCTACGTCCACCCCGAACAGGCAGTCCTTCCTTTCTATTATCCAGCAAAAATGAAGAGACACAACCTACAACAGATCCGCTGTAATATCCTTTGTTTTCTCTCACAGTCTCCCTCTTTGTTTCTTGCTCCGAGAATACACACACCATACACAGCTGCAATACAATACCCTCATACAGGCGAGGGGGTGCCTTCTAGGGAAAAAACCCTAAACTAAACATAACTTTTACTGTCAGAGCATCTGCCTAATGAACGGCCCAGATTGACTAGAAATTACTATACTTTTACAAGGCAATTTTACATCTGTTTTTAGCTTCGGGGGCGCTGCCCCCGAAACCCCCCACCAGGGGGGGCTCCATGAAGTTGCAGAAACCCCGCTGGACCCCCTAGGCAACGTTTAATTACAGGCGGCAACGTACAGGGGTCCAACGGTGTGATACAAAATAAAAAAGATAATCAGGCTCCACACCCAACAATCTTCCACTTGGAGACTGATTGTAGCAACTCCACCACTGCTTCATTTGCTGGACAATGACTCCTCTTTGGACCTGGTTGTTTCTCATCTTCATCGTCATCCTTGAAGACCAATTGAAACTAAGCATATTCTCAGTTTCTCCTTGGTTACAACTTTTGTTAGCATATTTGCAGGATTCTGGCTAGTGTGTATCTTTTCCAGCTTCAATTGTCCATCTTCCAATACTGACCGTATGAAATGGTACTTGAGTTGTATGTGTTTAGTCCTGGAATGAAATGCTGAGTTCTTTGCAAGATGAATGGCACTTTGGCTATCACTGTATAATGTGCCTATATCATGCTTCTTACCCAATTTATCCATAAACCTTTGTAACCAAATCATTTCCTTACTAGCCTCTGTAGCAACAACATACTCTGCTTCTGTTGTTGAAAGTGCAACAACACTCTGGATTTTTGAAACCCAACTAACAACTATTCCACCTACAGTAAATACATATCTTGTAGTGCTCCTCCTGTTATCTCTGTCACCTGCCATATCTGCATCAACATATCCCTGTAGAGAAATGTTTGAACCACCAAAGCATAATGCTTGATTCGTGGTACCTCTCAAATATCTGAGAATCCATTTTACTGCCACCCAATGTTCTTTTCCTCGATTGTTCATGTACCTACTTACAACTCCCACTGCTTGTGCAATATCAGGCCTTGTGCAGACCATTGCATACATTAAGCTTCCAACTGCTGATGCATATGGAACTTTAGACATATATTCTAGTTCTTCATGGGTCTTGGGGCACATCTCCTTACTAAGTTTGAAATGGCTAGAAAAAGGTGTACTAACTAGTTTTGCATTCTGCATATTAAATATTTTCAACACCTTTTGTATGTACTCATTCTGAGACATTGTTAATTTGCGATTAGTCCTGTCTCTAGTTATTCTCATACCAAGGATTTGTTTTGCAGCTCCCAAATCCTTCATTGTAAATGAATTTGCCAATTTTATTTTGAGCACATTTATTTCCTGCATGTTAGACCCTGCAACAAGCATGTCATCTACATACAATAGCAATATAATATAGCTGCCATCATTTTTCCTTTTCAGATAAACACAATGATCAGAGTGACATCTAGTATAACATTGTTCAGACATAAACTTGTCAAATTTTAGATACCATTGCCTTCGAGCCTGTTTTAAGCCATACAAGCTCTTCTTTAACCTGCAGACTAATTTTTCTTTCCCTTTGACCAGAATCAGTCAACAATAAATAATATAATGAAGGAGAGTATCATTCAGGAGGTCTACTTATCCTGGTAGATCTTCTAACACCACTTTCAGGTGTTTGAGGTGCCTGTTGCTGTTGTGGTGGTTGTTGTTGTTTTGGCTCTTGATTATTATTATTTTCAGGCACCTTTGCCTTTTTTGTGATCTCATCAAGAAATGTGTATTCTTTGTTTTCTTTTTCTTGTTTCTTTTCCTGCAACTGATTCTTATACAATACCTTTTCATTGAATATTACATCTTTGCACCTAATGATTTTGTGATTTTCATAATCATATAAGCGATAACCAAAATCATTAAAACCATATCCAATAAAGGTACATTTCTTTGATTTTTCCTCAAGCTTGGTTCTGTTTTCTTTATTAATGTGGACAAAACCTCACAACCAAAAGGCTTTAAAAAAGAGTAGTTTATCTTTTTACCTGTCCATGCTTCCTCTGGAATACCACCATCCAAGGAATTTGAAGGCCCTCTCTTTATTAGATAAACAATAGTATCTACAACATCTGCCCAAAATTGTAAAGGTAATCCTGCATGCAATCTCATGCACCTTGCATGCTCCATGATTGTTCTGTTCATCATTTCTCATTAGGGGAATTTTGAGGTCTAAAATGGGTCTCCTAAGGAAAATGTATAATCAAAATTCACTTTATGAGAACCAATCACATTTTATGGGATGACATCATCCCTTATGGTTGAGGTGGCATTGCTTGAGTTAAAGGTACTTACTTGTTACATTTTCAATGGTAGATAAAAACTCATGGTTAACCATGGTAGTGTTCTAAGTACTTTTAAAGTCATAAAGTAAAGTACTCATAATAAATGTCATTTCACACATTTTGAATAAAATATTACTATTGTCATTTCATATTTTTTGAAAGAAACAATGCATATCCCTACACAAACTTCATGTATTTACACATTTTTCAATAAATATTATATTTGTATATTTCAAATATTTATTTATAAATAAAATTAATTCAATATGTAATATTAAATTCATACATAAAACAATAAATTATATTATATTATTTTTATATAATATATTAATTACATGTTATTATGTAATTTAAATAGTATAAATTTTAATTAATAGTATATTCTATAATTAAGAATTTATGAATTTATATTTGTATTTTATTTTAAGTTATTTAAGTACAAAGGACAAATGCATTAGTTGTGCAATGATAACGATTTTTTCTTCAAAATCTCATTCTTATTTATAGTCACATCAATACATTTTTTTTATTGTTTTTATTTTGGTACAACTTTTGAATTGAATTTAACCGTGGTTGCAAGGATTTTGGTGCAAAAATTGAATTGAAAATTCATAAATATTATTTTATTGGCTTAGCTATTATCTTATTATTTCCTTAGGAGGCCCATTTTAGACCTCAAAATTCCCCTAATGTGACACACCATTTTCTTGTGGTGTTCTTGGAACTGTCTTCTGTTTGTGAATTCCATGCTCTGAACAATACCTATCAAACTCTTTGCTGTAATATTCACCTCCATTGTCTGATCCGAGACACTTCAACTTCCTTCCTGTCTCAATCTCAACTTAAGAACTTAAACTCCCATTTCTTAAGAAATTATCAAGTACATCGGATTTATTTGAATCTGATAAATCCAAGTTTTTCTAGTTGCATCATCAATAAAAGTAACATAATAACGAGAGCCACCAAGAGATGATACCTAAGCAGGTCCCCATACATCTGTATGCACAAGCTCTAATTTTTCGCTCTTCTTTTCTTTCCCAACTATGAGAAATCTGACTCTCTTCTGTTTTCCATAAATTCAATTCTCACAGAAATCCAAATCAACATTCTTCAAACCCGGAAAAAAATTCCTTGAGTGAAGAATCTTCATCCCCTTCTCACTCATGTGTTTGAGCCTATGATGCCATAATGTTGCATCTGCTCCTTTGGAAGTTAAAGCATTAACAGAGTTAGAAATACCATTGCATAAATACAATGTACCAACCTTTTCGCCTTTTGCTATTACCAGGGCTCCTTTGGTGACCTTCCAAGTTTTATCTGTGAAAGTTGTCACACAACCTTCACCGCCTAACTGCCCCGTTGAAATCAGATTTTTCTTCAGATCTGGAACATGCCTTACCTCCTTTAGTATCCATTGGTTTCCATTCTGTTGTTTTACAAGAACTTTACCCATTCCAACAATTTTACAGGGTTTATCATCACCCAAACGAACTTGTCCAAAATATCCTTAAACATAGTCATGAAAATATTTCTTATCAGGTGTGGCATGGAATGAGGCCCCTGAATCTACAACCCAAGAATCAGTAACATTTTCGAAAGAAAGAATCAAAGCATCTTGTAACACATCACCTGTCACATTTGCTTCATGATTGTTTTCTTGCTATGTGTCTCCTTCTTTTCCCTTCCGAGATCTACAATATTTCTTTAAGTGTCCTTTATTTCTACATTTCCAGCACACCATCCCCGATTTGGACTTGGATCTGCCTTTCCTTGATTTACTACAATATCCCGAACTCTTTCCTCTTTCCATTCTTCTTCCCCTAGACTCTGCACTCAAAGCATTACCCGATGTCTCACCGGAGCTTTTCCGTCGCATTTCCTCGCTAAGGATAGCACCAACAACATCATCAAACTTTAAAGTACTAGATCTAGAGATAGAGTTACTAATGGCCATAACTAAACCATTCCATCTTTCTGGCAATGAGCACAGAAATAACAGAGTTCTAGATTCATCATCAAAGTTGACCCCTACAGAACTTAACTGACTGGTAACTGTATTAAAATCATTTAAATGGTCTGCAACAGATCCACCTTCTGACATCTTCATATTAAATAAATGTTTCATAATAAATACCTTGTTTGAGGCCGAGGGCTTTTCATAGAGTTTCGCCAACGCCTTAATCAAACCCTCTGTTGCTTTTTCCTTCGAAATATTGAAGGCTACCGATGCCGCGAGGCACAACTGTACTATTCTGAGTGCCTTTCTATTGAGAATCTCCCATTCTGCGTCTGTCACAGCTATCAACTTCTTTGTTTTTCTGCTCAATGGTAGTTATACATCTTTCTGATACAGATAATCTTCCATCTGCAACTTCCACAGCGGGAAGTTTTGGCCGTTAAATTTCTCGACCCTAAATTAACCATCTTCCACCATTACTCCCACTCGAACCAAGAAACCCTTCTATCCTATGATTTTATCAGCTAAATAGACCTTCGTCTCTGATACCAATTGTTAGAAAATTAAATATTACAGAGCAATGAAACACATAAAATATGCGGAAAACACAAGCACAAAAAAAACGAAAAAACCAGAGAGACAAAGATATACGTGGTTCACCTAGTTTGGGCTACATCCACCTCGAACATCCAGTCATTCCTTTCTATTATCCAGCAAAAATGAAGAGACACAACCTACAATAGATTCGTTCTAATATCCTCTGTTCTCTCTCATAGTCTCCCTCTCTGTTTCTCACTCCGTGAATACACACACCATACACAGCCACAATACAATACCCTCATACAAGTGAGGGGTGCCTTCTAGGGCAAAAAACCCTAAAATAAACATAACTTCCATCGTCAAATTATTTTCCTAATGAACGGCCCAGATTGACTAGAAATTACTATACTTTTACAAGGAAATTTTATATATGTTTTTAGCTTCGGGGGCGCTACCCTCGAAAACCCCCACCAAGGGGGGGCTCTATGAAGTCGCAGCCACCCCCCCTAGACCCCCTAGGCAGCGTTTAATTATGGGTGGTGTTGCCACCCCCATTAAGGTATAGGGGTCCGACGCTGTGATACAAAATAAACAAGATAATCAGGTTCCACACCCAACAATTTCTGCAGTCAGCATGGGGAGCAGTCACATGCTCGCTCCAGAATTTAACTTGGTTGTCAATCCTCCTCGAGGACCACCAAATATGGTAGTTAGTGCTAAAATGTCGGAATTATCTAGAGTTTCTCCACAATTAGTGGAGTTTTTTAAGGGACATTGGGCAGTTTCTTGTTTTGGCCATAACTCCTTAGATATTCGACCAAGTTTGATGAATGAATAGTAAATTTTTGGTATTATATACATTATGAACACATCGGCAGAGGTTTCAAAGCCATCAGAGGTAATATTTCCCAGGTTTAGCTTCAGGAGAGGTCAAGGAGCCAGTAGGGCCACTAGAGTGTTTTCAGTGTATTGAGCATCCATTCTCTATTTTCTGCATATGAATAGTCATTCTTGACTAATTCAATAATTTTAAAGCTGTTTGTATAGAGAGAAAAAAAATTTAAGGCTTCTATTCACATGTAATTACAATTTTTGAGTAATAATATATGAGGGACATGACATTGGGAGCTGGACCAGTAGATGTAGCCCAGGAGGGGTGAACTTCTTCATCAAATTTGTTGAGTATTGTTACATATGATGTTTATTTATCTATTATTTATTGTTGTACAGTGTTATAAAAAAAATTTACGTGCTTTAACCTCACACATAAATATGTTTAACTAAGATAAAACCATTTGTTTCACCTACAAACTTTAGTAATCCTTATGCACATAATTTAATTACTGTTTGGATACTTAGAACAACAAAACTAATACATTCCATCCAAATCAATATTAATCCGTCTTTGCACCAATAATTTCATTCCCTAGACCCTGGCCAAGTCTCTATGAATCCTTATGATAATGATGCCCAACCGTGGGTCATGTTAATGACACATTAGAGAAGTGTATTGAAAGGTCTCGGACCGACCTTCCTTATGTATGTCCAAATATTAAGTACACCTCCTACAAAGATATGCACAATGGATTTTGATCCATGATGTTTGCTTGAAGGATGATGGAATTTGGAAAGTTTCTTATGACTCATAATTATGTTCCTTCAAATCCACAGGTGGTAAATTTCATTCAAATCTTTGGGATGCTGTGAGAGCAGCTTGCGATGAATTAGTGACAAATTTATTTGAAGAGACAATGACTTATTCTCTGACCATATTGGGTATAATTTGTTGGACATTGGGTTCAACTCTCCCTGTGTGTTTTGTGAAATGGACTAACCACCTCTCGTGGATCGTAACTCTGGTGATTATAGAAGAGACTAACACCCGTGGTTTTTGGTCTAACGACAATCGTGATTCCAACAAGTGGTATCAGAGCGAGAGGTCTCAAGTTCGAAACTCACCCGGCTCGTGTTGGGGGGGAGATTGTTGGACATTGGGTTCAACGCTTCCCGTGTGTTTCGAAACATGGACTACCCACCTCTCATGGATCCTAACTCTGGCGATTATAGTGGAGACTAACACCTGTGGGTTTTGGTCTAACAACAACCATGATTCCAACATAATTTACACATGAAAATTTTGATGAATTTACAAAGGGTATCAATAGGTGTACTTATGCATGTATGGTACAAAATATGACATATTTAGCATTTGTAAACCCCATAGAAAGACTTGGGAGTATTGAAAGAAATTAGAGTTGGTGTAATGCATACTTGACAACATACAAAATGACTTGGTTTTGATACTAGGTTATTGATGAACATTTGGTGTAGCTAGATAAATCAATGAATGTCTTGCTAAGAGGAATAAAATATAACAAAGGGAATTTTTTACAACTTCACTAAGGACTTTATTGCGTGATAGAGGGAATAATAGTGGCGAGAGGATTTACTCTGTGATTTTGGCATTCGATTATGTAAAATAAATTATTTTCTAGGATTAGAGATGGATATTTGGTGACTGCTAACTATGTTGTACAATTGGATATTTTATGAGATATGTCTCATGTGGTGAAGTGAATATTTGCAAGAATATCACAAGCCATGAAGCAATGTGGATTCAAAAGCTACAAAGACATCATTGGCTCACTTAATCTGAGAGATGACACAAAGAGGATCAGTAGCGCTCTAGTACATATCCACAAATTAGTGGACAAAAGGGATCTTACTTTGATGTTGAATGTATCCCTTATTAGATGGGAGTGATGAGGTGTTTGTAAGAATGGGATAATCATATCATAAAGCCATAACATATTTTGGGTGGGTCATAAAGGAATTTGACCAGCGAAGATGAATATATTCACCTTTGAAGCTTAGACGAATTGGCTGCCAAAATGACTTGGCTAACTGATAAACGAATTTGACCAAAAAGGTGAATGACCCAAGGTAATTACTGAGGAAATTATAACATACATTCACCTATGAAAAAGTCAAAAATTTTTTGTCAAATATGACTAGTAGGAACATTAGACTTTATTTGGTTGTGTTGTTTCCATTGCATATAAATGCATCTTCAATATTCTTATATAAGAAATGTGTCACCATAAAAGAAATCTAAATTATTCATAATTTTTTTAAATATAAATTTTGAAAAATATATTTTGAAGAATAGATTACTAAATAAAATTGTAAATGTATAACTTGAAAAGTGAAATTAAGAAAAAGCTTTAATATTTTTTAATTTATATACACAAAAATAAGAATTCTAATCAATCTAATTTAACAACTTTCAGACCTTGACCTTCTCCTTCATTGTTTGGCATGGAAACATTCTGATCAAAATGACGCTTAAGAAGAAGCATTAAAATTTTCACATTTCAATTTTCAAGAGTGAAATATCCAAAGAATTTTTTAAAGCGGACCCATTTAACACCTCGTAACCATAATTTTTAACATCGTAATCCTTGTTAAATGTACACCATGCATACCTCGCCCAAAGACCGTTCCCCATAGACACGGAATGTAGAACAACTAGGAGTATATCGTGCTCATTTATTTCCCAACAGTTAGTTCTCGTATATACATATTTATCTTTAGGAAGCTTAGGGAGTTTGAAGGGATCAGCTCGTTGAGTGTGCTCACTTTTTCGGGTTATGAATTCATCTCCATCCAACTGCTAAGTCATAAATAGAGTAAATATCACCGATGGGATACTCACCAAAATATGCATTGACATCCCCTGTATCTGACCTCTGAAATATGGCATAAAGTGTTCCGGAATTGGAGGATATCATACATCTCCCTGTATCGTTAGTAACTAGGAATTTACGGAATTTACGTAGAGCATATCTAGGAAATTTCGTTAAAAGGCGAGCAAAAGTTATGTTCTCTTATCCTTCCACTACCCACATGTTGATCTAAAAGTAGAAGAGCATTGGAATGAGTATGGTAGTCTCATTGGCCCTTGTATATACCCAGCTATTAATATCAAGTAAATACAACTTTCCTTTCCACGAGATGGGTGTAACATATACGTTGAACATCCATGGACACTCTGGAAGAATTGACCACTTTTTCAGATTTTACATCTAAGGACAACATTGTTGCACCACCTCTACGAGTACCCAATAACACTATCAACCGATCTCCAACTGTTACTTCCCAAATCCCATCAGAAAACTCGTTGTGGAGTTTTCCAACTATTGTAGAAGTATCCAAAGCCTGGAAAGACCTATTGAAGTTCTACCTTGAATTTAGTATGCTCATTTATATTGATCCCTTCAACTCGTTGAGTGTGCTCACTTTTCCAGGTTTGAATTTGTCACCACCCAGTTGCTAAGACATCCATAGCGTAAATATCTCTGACGGGATACTTGCCAAAATCAGATTTTACATCCCTTGTATCTGACCTCTAAAATATGGCATAAATTTTTCCAGATCTGGAGGATATCATACATCTCCCTATATCGTCCGTGACCAGGAATTTACGGGAGGAATGCAAAGTATATCTAGGAAATTTTGGGGCAAGGTTTGCTGACATATTTTGAGTGAGGGGAAGATTGGCAAGGGATGTTATGATTCAAGGCCAAGAATACATACATCAGAGAGGAATTTATGTACCAAGTAGTGCAGAGGCCATCAGGAGGCACATAACCCAGGCAAGTTGATGCAAAGACAATGCTGAGGGTGATGCAGAGGTAGCGCATAGGCCCTTAGAGTGACATAGGGGTAGCCTGTGCTACACAAAGGTTGCACTGGGCAGCAGAGGTTGAGACAGAGGCTGGAAGAGCTGCATTGAGGGTTCTAGTGGGCCAAAAAGGGCTCGTATTTAGTAATTCATGAAGGGTTTGAATCAACCATATTTTTTGTCTCCAAATCATAAGGTACAAATGGCCATGAAATTTCTCTGTTGGGAAAACTTCTACTGGTGCCATAGATGTACTCAGATTCTTCTCAATAATAAAACCCTCAAAGAGCTGTTGGATCGGTTTTCCATCATTGGGTTTTTCTGGGGACGTTTTTCTAGAAAATCATGTGTGTCCTTTGTCATAGGTGTGTTATGTTTCAGTGAATGATCTATATATGTGTAGGCTTCTAGTTGTATTTATTTCGATATTTTTTGAATATTTTCTAAAAATAACTTGTATAATTAAATCACAAGTAGGAGAAGTAAATCAAGATATTTTAGTAGGGTTTCTGTAATTTTGTATTCTGAAATTTTCACATGGTATCAGAGTGATTATAGATCAAGCTAAAGCCATCAACAAGAGGTTGAATAATTTTCCTGTTGGAAGGAAACTGAAGCTCACAAATCTAGGAAGAAGACCTAGCAAAAGGGATGCAGATCTAGTCTGGTCATGCAGAGCTGACGCAGAGGCTGACACATGCCATAGTGGGTGACGCAGATCCTATCAGGCTCATGCTAGGCTAACACAATGGATGACACAACCCCTAAAGGGTGACACAGTCCGAGTTGGAGAGACATTGTGCCAGTTTCTGGGGTTGTAAGTGAAACTTTTGATCATTGAAGTTGCTGGTGGGGCATCGTTTATGTCAGTGCAGAACAATGCCTAGAAAATTTGACAAGTAATGGGAAACAATCCCTCAACAAATTTTCTTGCCAAGAAATCTCAGTTTCGATCACGAGGGTGATCGTAGAGGGCTTATTCGAAAGAATTGGTGTAGGATTTTTTAGAGGGAAATTAGTTGTCAGAGGGAGAAAGTTATCTAGAGGGGTTTTATCATAAAGAAACCCAGATCTAGTCTTTTGTTGGGTGCATCAATATGAGAAGAGAGAAGAGCATCTCTTTCAAGTTTTTGAGTAGATATGGCCCTGTACGGACTAAGAGATCATGATAGGTTAGATGATGTGTCTAAATTTGCGATATGGAAAGCCAAAATCCTAACAGTTCTAGAGGAGTATGGTATCAGATACCACACATAAAATGTAGTTTTGTTGATCGACGATGCTCTTCCTCAGAAGTTTAATGAAAAGCAAGCGCGAGCTAAGTGCTTGATAATGTATGGAATGAAATATCACGTGGTCTGACACATTGCTGAGAACAAGACGGAAAACGAGGTGTGGGAAAATCTGACCGCGATATATCAAGGTAGCTCCATCCAGCAGAAGATTCTTATGGAGAATCACATGCGAATGTTCCAGATGCACAAGGGATAGGATATGTATCCCTTTGTAATATTCCAAAATGGAAAAGATAGGAATATAGAACATATGCAAAATTCCAACTATGGTAAAATAAGAATTAGATATGTAGAACCAGAAAAATTTCTGAATACATCAAAACATCATAAATATGGGCAGAAACTAGCTGAGCCATATCATTATATATCAACATCAAATGAGAGTACATAGTGCTCCAAAATGAATGCACTCAAGCCACAAGATGGCTGAAATACACCAAAGAAGCCAAGCACTGGAAATGTGTGCTGCTGCTACTGGAAGTTGTTGTTATTATGATGAAGAAACATGTGAAAAAGGTTCTTAGAGTGCTAAGAATGATCCACTCTTTTAACCACATATTCTACTCAAAAAACCCAGAAAACCCAGAAAAGGTTTGGCCCGATTTTAATTTTGATTTTCAGCCTTTTTGAGTTGCCCACTGCATTTTTGTTCCCTGACTTACGCACTCCCTGGGAATCACTACTGATATGGGGCTGAAGGAATGATATATTAGCTGCAACAACACCCAATCAACTCAATAGATGAATGGTTGGTCCCTTCACTCGAAAATAAGCTCAAAAATTGGAGATTTCTCTCCTCCACTGCTACACCCTGCAACACAACATAATAACCTGCAGAAACTACGTTGATGAAGAAATATGTAGCTTGGTTTGGAAACCTAAATGTGGAAATAAACTCAATACTCTTCCAAGAGTCCTCTCAAGGAAAGAGGTGGGATTCCCGCTCGGGAACACCCAATTCTAAACAGCACAGCAACCCTACTAAATAGCAAAGGAATGCAAGTAGTATAAACAAACAATATACAAAATAATAATCCAAAACATGAATAACAATGGCTGCCCTCCTCTCCATATATAGAAAGTGAACCTCTCCACATTGGGTCCCATCCATATGTGCCATCAAGATCATGCAAGTTCTCCTCCATTAAAACTGTGCAGTCCATCAAGGAGATACAATGTATCTAGACAGTGCATGTGGACTTGGTCAAAGATGACTGAATCACATGATCCAATCTTGTTCACACCCATAGGTGCTCAATCCAACTGCTTATTCTTCCTCTTTTCACATGAGGAATGTTATTATTCCTTCTAAAGAGGTTAATGGGCCTCCCTACCCATTTTATTCATCTACCTAGAGATAATGCTAAATATAATGTTCCTTTTAGTTTGAGGCTAAAATTTGGGAACATTACAGTCCTCCCCTCCAAAATGTTGCTTGTCCGCAAGAAACTGTATAGGGAGAGAAAAATTTCTCTCCTTCTCCTCTTATGGCCTCCTCATCAATAGTCCCCACCACTACTCAAGATAATCTGCAACAAATCTTCCCTCCAATGTCTCCTCCCAAAGATGCATAACCAAATGGCTCACATCATGAAAAGGTGGAAGGTGTAAGTGGAAACCTTCTTGCTGTCCCATGGCCTCCTCAAGGTAGGAGTGATGATACACATGGGAAATCTCATTCCCAATGAGTGACCCTCTCACCCATGCTATCATCCAAATGAAATGAGCCATTCTAGGGAGCTCATCAAAGAAATCTGCAACCCCGGGTTTATGCAATGCGTTGGGGCTGAATGGAGAGTTTATAGTTTCCTATCCAAGTAGCTTCTCTCTCCATTTATGGTAAGAATGAGGGGGTTTCTGATATTGGGCTGAAATTTCATGGCCTTTAGGAATGGCCCAAACTACCCCACAAGATAAATCAACCATGAAATGCCTCCTCCAAGAACGCAAGTCCTCCCAATGGCTCCTCCTATATGAAGGAAAGAGGTGTGATGTGGAAATCATGGTGTGCCCATTGTTTCTCCTGAAACATACAACATGTAAAATAGGGAGAATAATACTCCCAATAGGCATCTCCAACTCATATCCCACTCTCCAAACAAAGCTTCCCATGAACATAAAATTATTAGCAATACATGGAAGCAAAAACCAATAAAAAAAAGTTACCATGTGACAACCAGAAAGTGGATCATAGTTCCTCACATGGAACCAGCGTAGTGCATCCCATGCCTGCCTCAAAAAAAATTACAACAAGTGCCTTCCCAACCACTTGTTTTCTACCAAACTCATCTCATAAGATGGAGTCATGAATATACAATTTGGTGCCAATGGTGCACACCATGAATCATGTGGCTTCCCCCACCAACCACCAAATAAATAGCCAATATCAATGCCACAAGTGGCTCTAAGTACATGATCATATAATATTAAAGAAGGGACAATCCTTTTTTGTACAACATGCTTCTCATATAAAGGAAATAAGTACAAAACATAAAGTGAAATTGTACATCCTTCATCATGTACTTGAGACCTTGAGCTGAAATGGCTCAACCGGAAATTTTCCCTCACCTCCAAAGAGTAGGGAAGTGGTTGTGACCTCCTCTCTATCACCATCTGGGCTATGCATATCTCCATATGCTGAAATATGTCATGCTAGATGCCCTCCCAAGTGAACTCCTCTGCCAAAGAAAGATATGCATCATAATGCATGGAAAGGAAGTCCCCATGTGCTGCATGAAGCAACTTCTCCTTGAGCTTAGAAGCTCCAGTTAAGAAGATTCTACCATGAGAATAGATGATCACATCATCCACCATATACTCATCATCTCTATCTGGGTCATCAAGAATCATGCATGCACCAAGATCCTTGGAGTACTCTACTAAGAGTTGAGATCTCCAATATGGATCAATCCTCCTAAGAGACAACACTGGTGATCTGGCATGTGAAGCTCTGCTCATGTTGCTGCCTTCTATTTTGACATCCCCCATGCCAAAGTATCCCTCAAAACTCTTCACCTCTCCAAAATCCAAGAGTGGTGAACCTAAGGACAAGATGTCTCTCATCAATTCTAGATCTGGTGGCCTCCCAGGTGGAATGCCTCCATGTAGTGAGACATCAAAATCTGAAGTGGATTGTATATATGAGTGGACTAAGTTGTCCCTCTCTTCACTGCATAGTGCACTCCCCTCCTTATGTGCATAAACCTCCTGAAATAGATAAGGGTGAATACCCATCATCCCTTGATGCTAATCCTTCTCCTCTTCTTCCATATATGAGAATGCCTCATCCTCAATGAGAGACCCTTGATCTTGGTCATCTCTTAAAGGAGGAGATTCCATGTATTCAAAAATAGAAGAGGGATCTTCAAGAAGTGGGGATCTTGCCCTTGGAAAAATATCATGTATGTTTTTATCCCCATTGAAAATATGGAGTGGATTTGGTTTAATAGGTCTCTCCAACTCATGAAAAGTGTTTGAGTTTTTGTTTTTAACAAATGATGGTTCACAATGTTTTCTATAAATTCTTCTTACCAATTCCTTAGTGAACCCAACATAAGTTTTTACATTTGCATGAAAAAATGAAGTAGAATCATTAAACCACCAATCATGGGCCATACCTTTGAGGTGCAGTGCTGCCACTCTGATGGCCTCCTTCTCTGAAAATTGGTGTAGATGGAAATAGGAATCTAGCTCTTCTACCCAAGCTCTGGTTGTGCAATCTGCTGATCCATCAAAGTGAGATAGGAAGATTCTACCTCTCTTGCTTCTTTTGTGGCTGCTGGATATTACATCCTTGAGTTTGAAAAACCCCTAGAAGTCCAAGTGCTCCTTGAATCTCCTTGATTGAGATTCATACTCCTGAAGATAGTCACTCAAGGTCTCCTCCCTTGGTGCATCTTCTTCCTCCATCCTTCTTGTAGTAAATGTGGGAAATAGAATGCGCTGTGGATCTGCATGTGTGGCTGAATGCTCACACCCATCATGTGAATAGCTAGGGCTTGCTTCAAACCCTCTCAGAAATATTCTACACTTCTCCCCTTTGATATCCTTGAGATCTTCTTTGATATTCTTCATAGCTTGGAAAAGAAGCAGGGAGACCCTCTCTTCCTTCATTCCTCCTAATAATGGAGTCATGCTTTTGTTTCTTCTGCAAAACTTATATTTTTTGTGATAAGCTTCTCCTCCTGATGGCATAATGTCTTGGATGCACAGGCTGAGCCAAGATTATGCTCTGATACCACTGTAATATTCCAAAATGGAAAAATAAGGAATATAGAACATATGCACAATTCCAACTACGGTAAAATAAGAATTAAATATTTAGAACCAGAAAAATGATGGAGTACATCAAAAAAATCATAAATATGGGTAGAAACCAGCTGATCCATATCATTATATATCAACATCAAATGAAAGTACATAGTGCTCCAAAACGAACGCACTCAAGCCACAAGATGGTTGAAATACACCAAAGAAACCAAGCACTGGAAATGTGTGCTGCTGTTGTTGCTGCTACTGGAAGTTGTTGTTATTATGACGAAGAACCATGTTAGGAAGTTTTTTAGAGTGCTCAGAATGATCCTCTCTTTTAATCACGGATTCTACTCAGAAAACCCAGAAAAATCTAGAAATGGTTTGGCCTGATTTTAAGTTTGGATTTTCGTCCTTTTTTGAGTTGCCCGCTGCATTTTTGCTGCGTGACTTGCACACTCCCTGGGAGTGACTACTGATATGGGGCTAAAGGAATGATATATCAACTACAAAAACACCCAATCAACTCAATATATGAAGGGTTGGTCCCTTCACTCGAAAATAAGCTCAAAAATTGGAGATTTCTCTCCTCCACTGCTGCACCCTACAACACAACACAATAACCTGTAGAAACTGCGTTGATGAAGAAATATGTAGCTTGGTCTGGAAACCTAAATGTGGAAATAAATTCAATACTCTTCCAAGAGGCCTCTCAAGGAAAGAGGTGGGATTACCGCTTGGGAACACCCAGTGCTAAACAGCACAACAACCCTGCTAAACAGCAAAGGAATGCAAGTAATCTAAATAGACCATATACAAAATAATAATCCAAAACATGAATAAAAATGGCTGCCCTCATCTCCATATATAGCAAGTGAACCTCTCCACATTGGGTCCCATCCATATGTGCTACCAAGCTCATGCAAGTTCTCCTCCATTAAAACTACGCAGTCCATCAAGGAGATACAATGTATCTAGACAATGCATGTGGACTTGGTCAAACATGACTGAATCACATGATCCAATCATGTTCACACCCATAGGTGCTCAATCCAGCTGCTTATTCTTCCTCTTTTCACATGAGGAATGTTATTCTTCCTTCTGAAGAGGTTAATGGGCCTCCCTACCCATTTTATTCATCTACTTAGAGATAATGCTAGCTATAATGTTCCTTTTAGCTTGAGGCTAAAATTTGGGAACATTACACCCTTCCTCTTCAGCTTGCGGACTATCCTAGATGAGCTGATTGCAATGGGGAAAATCTAGATGATGGAATCATGGTGAGGATTGCCCTGAATGCAGTCACCGATGAGTGGAAGAACTTTGTCCAAAGTATCTTGGGTAGATAACAACTCTAAAATTGGGGAGACACATGGGAAATCATTCAACAAGAGGAGATCTAGAGGGGGGCCAAGAGGGAATTCAACAGCGGAGGAGTCAAGATAAATAAGGAGGAGGAGGAAGATGCAACCCTAGCATCTAAGGGAAATTAACAACAGGGGAAGAAGAAAAGGGACCTATCCAACGTCCGGTGCTTCAGATGTGGTGAATTGAGACACTTCACTAGCACTTTTCCTAAGAGGAAGGACAAGGAATTTTCTTATTCGAATTCCAGGAGAGCTCATGTACCTCGAGAGAAGAGGTGGGGCAACATAAATCTTAGAGAAGCTACAAATGGTGGAGGCAGGATCCTTGAGGTGCCCAAACTCTTGGATCACATACGAGCTACAGGAGCCTTAAGACAGTAGTAGGATGACTGGATTCAATGGGGATAGAATATCATGGAGATGTAGAGGTAGAGCTAGGACGCTGGAGAGTAGAGAAGCGTAGTGCAGTGGCAACAACAACATGGAAGAAACAACACATAGGGGTAGTTCTTACACAGTGCAGATTAGTAGCAACGCAAAGGCTCTAGAGAGACAACGCATGGCAGCAATAGAGGATGATTCAGTGATGAGATACATCCAGACTGACTTGTGTGTTAGTTCATTGGGTAAGTGTCCTTCAGTTTATTACTTCTCAGCAATTGAATTGCAGTGAAACACTTAGTAGTGGTAGTGCTATAGGAAACATGATGCAACAATTCGAGATGGAGCCGTAGTACATATGTGGCAGTCACTGTGGTAGAATCATGGGTAGCAGTACAGAAGTTAACAACACAGTGTATGGAGGGCAGTAGGCCAAGCATTAGAAGCATGGAGACTGATGCCAGAGATGAGGGTGATGCTTCAATGGTGAAGTGTTGTTAGAGCACATTCCTCGCTAAGAGGGAGTGTTGAGATTTTGGGTAGCATCTGATGTGCTCTAGCTCAGAAAATTTATGGAGGGCATAGGAAACATGAGATTTCCAAGACCTAGAAATCGTTTAGAGAAATTCCACCCGATGTAAAAGTTATTCAAAAATTTAAGTGAATTAATTTACACATGTGGTG
The DNA here is from genome assembly GCA_034641835.2 of Pinus albicaulis. Lineage (NCBI taxonomy): Eukaryota > Viridiplantae > Streptophyta > Pinopsida > Pinales > Pinaceae > Pinus > Pinus albicaulis. The sequence goes on along the minus strand of CM076579.1, from coordinate 692,677,655 downwards.
AGACTATTCTAAGTGACGTGGATCAAGATTTCTCTAATCTTAGCCATTGATTAGCTATTAGATCAAGGATGTTGATTTATAAATGAGAAAATTATTAAAGGAAGGCTTGGGTTCAATTGGAGAACACACACAAAGTAGCAGCACTTGAGCTAAGTTGAAATTATGGAGCGCGATTTGCTGAGAATTTTTGAGTGAGCTTGTAGTGCTAGTGAGGGGAAAATCAGCAAGGGATGTTCTAATCTAAGGCTGATAATAAATACATCATAGAGAGGGTTTTTTACCAGGTAGCACAAAGGCCAGCAGGAAGGATGCAACCCAACCAAGCTGATGCAAATACCATGTAGAGGGTGAAACAGAGGCATCACAGAGCCCTTCTCAGTGACGCAAGGGCAGCCTGTGCTACGCAAAGGCTGACCTGGGCAGGACAGACTGACACAGAGGCTGGAAACGTTGAGCTAAGGGTTCCAGTGGGCTAGAAAGGGCTTGTATTCAGTAATTCCTGAAGGGTTTGAATCAACCATATTTTTTTTTCTCCAAGTGATAACATACAAACTGCCTTGAAATTTCTCTGTGGGGAAAACCAATCAGGGACATTTGTCAGAAAAATCATGTGAATCCTTTGTCATATGAGCATTATTTTTCAATAAATTATCAATATATGTGTAGGCTGCTAGTTGTGTTTACTTTGATATCTTCTAAATATTTTCTAAAAATAACTTGTTTAATTAAATTAGGAGAAGTAAATCAATATATTGCAGTGGGGTTTCTATAATTTTGTATTCAGAAATTTTCACAATGACAACCAGCTGTAATCTATGACACCAATAAATGATTTTCTTTTGAAAATGTGCTTAACTCAACTATAATTTACTATTACCTATTGTCTATGATAAACTAAGATTGGCTATGACTGACTAGCACTAACTAGAGCTTCTTTCTAAAAATCACAACATAGTTTTAACAATGACTGGCTAGCTATAGCTATGCCTGGCTATGTCTCTAGCTATTCTCTTCAAAATATGAATAATTCCTCTAAATCCATTGACCTCAATCACTATTTCTTCTCGTGGCATATGAACACCTCACAAACTCATTGATGGTAACTTGGGAAAAATAACATCTTATGACAAAATATTCAATATATAAACTAAAGCCATCTTGTTCAATATCAATATTTTAAGGTGAAAAATCCTAATATGCTAGTTAAGTTAATTAAGGTAACCAACATCTCCAATGTTTACCTTCAGGTTCAAACAATGGGTAGCTTCTCTTCTTCCTCTCGACTATCGAAGTGGGCATTTTAAGGATGCAAGGGAATCCCATTGATCATAGAGAACCATCCATAAAATGCATGTTTTAGTAAGTATAAAATCCAGTTGAGTTTCCCAATTAGGGACTCCCATCCGACTCAATAAAAACGAGGACCCAGAGGGGGAATCGCCTAATGTTTTGAGGGTGAGCGGTTAGGTACAAACCGCTCCTCTAACCAAAAAAGGATGAGGGTTATATAAATAAAAAGAGAAAATGAAATAAAATATGATGGATTTGGGCCAATTCTTTTTCCACCCTTTCCAATATCCCTCACTCAAAAAAGTGAATCTAATATTATATATTATATTATGCAATTCATACGTCACTTCTTAGAAGATTTCTGTATTCTCTTTTGGTGGGGAAATGGAGTATTAATCTTTCAGGTATCATGTGATGAACCATGTGCATTTTGGGATGTCATCCAAAATCTTACCAACAAGAAATGGGTCTTGTATTTTGGTTAATGGGTGTGCTAAGGATAATATTCATCTGGTTGTTCCATCTAGATAGTGGAATGAGAAGAATGAAATTCAATTTTCAAATTAATTCGTTGAAATCAATCGATTTGTGCATAAGTGAAAAAAGGAACTTCCTCTCTTCATATGGCGTCGACTTGGGGGACTCAATCTATCCCACTCTTGTTCCCGCTCCAAGGCACCATGGGGATATATCAATAAATGTTGTCTTTTAGAATAATGTGTTGAATTCTTTCAAAACTTATATTGGTTATTCATTATACCCCACCAAATATTTAGGAATCTATTATTTAGCAACCCACTGAACTTTTAGTTTCTTATTCTTGAGAGAGCACCCCACCAAACCTTGAGATTCTATTGGACGAGAATATTATTTATAACCTTTTTATGGATAGGATTTGACCCACCCACCAAATTGGGTGCCAGTTCCACCTAAACCTAGTGCCACGAGACAAACCATTACTATTTTAGACCAGATCTTATAGAAAATTATTGTTACAACAAGGAAGGGGCCATCAAGATCCAGATCCCAGAGCTCAAATCGAATGATAGTTTGCAGAATCATTTCTGGACAAGGTGGAGACAGAAATCTAGTTTGAGGAGACATACCTATAGAATCATTTTTTGATACTAAAAATCCCATTTTCATGGAGGAATTGCATGCATACCCTTACAATACAACAAGTTTGAATAATTGCATACCCTTCCCTTTGTGCCAGATAGACCCATACCCATTTGGAGTGTTTAGGAATATTATATACTAAAATTTTGACTTGTTATTATTTATGAATCATATTTCTTATTCTATACAAAGCAGAGAGTTTAGGATTTAGGATACTCACTCATTATGATTTTTTTAAGAGAATGGATTGCATTGACAAAACCATAGTTGATAGTAATATTCTTCTTATGGGGGGGGTATGAACGAGATATAAAAATCTTGCAAACACGGATATTTGGGGAGATTTTTTCTGGGAGATGAGGGGACATAAACGACATAGGGGGGATAGAGGTTGGGACTACCAAATGAGGGAAAGACGTGTATGAATTAAGTCTAAGGTATATATTAGGGGAACATAAGTTTGAGGGAGATAAAGGAGTGGACGGACATATACATATATGGTTTTGAAATTAATTGAATACCTATAGTTGTGGGGTGGTGGGTGGTCCACACGATGGCTGCCAAAAAAATATTTGTTTCTGTTATGTGGTGGGAAAAATAAATTGGAACAGGGTGTACCAATTATCAACTCATCCATCCATATAGGTAGGTCATCCTTCCTTATGGATGGGTATGTCTAGTGGAACATCTACTCAAAGTAGAACTACCCACCCATTGAATACTAGGATTAAGGTGTTCCACTCTACTGGTAAGGATTCCCATATAGGCCATCCTTATAGATGGGTCTGTCTAGTGGAACATTTATAGAGGTCTCATGAGTGGAGGAAACCGTGAACGTATTTCCCAGGAAACTATGATTTAGAATATAATTTCCCTAATTGGTTGGGACCTGAGAATGAGTAATTCAAATTTTCAATGGAATACTACTTATTTGTAGGTGACCAATCCTATCACGCCAAAGTGGATCGAATGAACCATGAATTTCAAATCCTTGCCATGAAATGTAATGCATTATCTTGTCATTGTGACCAATGAGAAAAATCGTTATGCTGAATGGCCAAATGGACCCTCCCTTATTATATGAATCCATTGTTGCACCAATAATTTAACTCCCTGGACCCTCACCTCAGTCTCTATGAATCCTTATGATAATGATGCCTAACTGCGAGTCATGTTAATGACACATTAGAGAATCCTATTGAAAGGGCTCAGACCAACCTAACTTATGTATGTCCAAATCTTAAGTACACCTCCCACAAAAATATGTAGAGGTGGTTAATGTTCTTCAAATATTTGGGATGTTGTGGCAACAAATTGTAATGAATTGATGATAAATTTCTTTCAGAAGAAAGATTTATAACTATAGCAAGAGGAAGCAACAAAGTTGCCACTCAAAAACTATAACAAAAGGACCTTTTAACAACTTCACTAAGGACTTTCTTGGAAGATAGAGGAAATAGTAGTGGCAAGAGGATTTACTCTATGATTTTGGCCTTATAGATAGAAATAAAGGATCCTTTCAAATACATTATTTTCTAGGATTAAAGATGCATATTTGGTGAGTGCTAAATATGTTGCACAATTGGAGTGAATCTTTGCAAGAATATCACAAGCCATGAAGAAATGTGGATTCAAAAGCTACAAGGACATTCTTGGGTCACTTAATCTGAGATATAGCACAAAAAGGAGTAGTAGTGCGCTAGTACATATCCACAAATTAGTAAATTGTGGACAAAAGAGAGCTTACTTTGATGTGTGAAACATGATCTTCAATATTCTTTTATAATAAATGATGTGACCATCAAAGAGATCTAAACTATCCATAATAATTTTTTAAATATAAATTCTAAATATATCTATATATATATATATATATATATATATATATATATATATATATAGATCTTGAAAAATAAAATATGAAATAAATGTGTTAATTGAAAAGTGAAAATAAAAAATAATAAGTTTAATGTTTTTAAATTATATACACAACATAATAAATATATTTTCTAATCAATATAGTTTTACAAGTTTAAGAACTATGATAAAATAATACTTAAATATCAGTTTACAATTCAGTGCTTGACCTTTGACCTTGATCATTGTTTGGGATGGAAGCGTCTCATGCTTAAACAGAAGCATCAAAATTTTCACATTTGAATTTTCAAGATTGAAATAAGTGAAGCAATTCCATGGATGAGGCTAGATAATCTCTGTAGAGACTTGAAATCATAAGGAGGAATCTAGATCTTAAATACACCTCCTATAAAGATATGCACAATAGATTTTGATCCATGATGTTGGATTAAAGGTTAATGGCATCTGTAAGTTTCTTGTGACCCACAATTATGTTCCTTCAAATTCAAGGTGTTCAATGTTCTTCAAATATTTGGGATGTTGTAATAGTGGCTTGCGATGAATTAGCGACAAATTTCTTTCAAGATACAATGATTTATTCTCTCACCATAGTGGGTATAATTTTCACATGAAGAGTTTGATGAAGTTACAAAGGGTATCAATGTGTCATTATGCATGTGTTGAGCCCCAATATTGTGCTTTCTTTCATCTTAATTTACCTCATTTTCCTTTGCCCATTGTTATCCCAGACTCAAATGATCAATGAAATTAGTTAAAATTACTTTTAGAATGATTAACATGGCTAACTTGCTAAGTTTTGTGATTTTGTCATTATAATGCATTTTGACCGGAACTAGCTGCAGAATGCAGACATTCCGTAGCTAACCGGAAATTCTGCAGCTATATTCACGTTCAAGCATGTTCCAGGTGTCCTCTCAGGAAAAGCCGCACATGGGTATATTCCACATTATGTCCTTATTGTTCGTTGCTCACCATGAAGACTGAACCGAATTCTGGACGTGGTTTTGGTACGTGGGAACTCCTTCAAGGAGGCAGACTTCTAATAGGACTGTCCTAGTCCAGATGTTCTTTGTTCCTTTACGCTGCCATCTTTAGAGTCCTAGTACGATTTTGATAAGGAAAGACAATGATCCCCGTATTGTTGCAAGTTCTGTTATGTAGATTTGTTATAAAAGCACTCGGGAAACCGAGAGACAAGCTCTAGATTTTGCTTGGATTTTATGTATTGACTGCTATATTTCTGAAGACCGAGACTACTCTGTTTCAAGTTATTTTTCCTTTAATGAAGAAGACAGCATTGCTTTGAACGCGTTGAGTTGATTTTGAGTTAGATTCCGTCTGGTGGTAGAGGGCCCCTGCCTCCTACACGGCTTTACTTTCGTAATCTAGATAAGTATCTTAGTCGTTTTCACGTTTTTGAAGTTTGAGTTCATATTTAATTTCATTAACCACTATAGCTATACTTGTTCTAAGAAACTATTCCAAAAGATCATGATAATGAATGGGAAATGGCTGTAGTGTTGTAGGATTTATTTGTAATTTTGTTTGTTCATTATCACAGTTGAACTTATACTAAGCAAACTCTTCCAAAAAATCCTTATGATGTCTAAGGCATGACTGTGATACTGAATGTTTCAGTTGTTTGTTTGCACTAAGTAGCATAGCTGATCTTACTCTTAAAACTCTCTTCCAAAATATCATAATGATGGGTAGGAGATAGCTGTGATGTCTTAGTTTTTAAATTGATTTCAGTCTTTATGTTTGCATTTGCACTGAATTGTACAGCCAAGATTGTTCTAGCAAGCTCTTCCAAAATACCATTCATGATGGACAAAACAGGCTGTAGAATTCCATAGATTAATGCATGATAACTTAGTTAGGGTACTCTGGAGTCAAATTGCATTCAGTTCATGCTCTGTTATTTTGTTTTAAGTTTGATAATGGCTTGTTAGTTCAACATTGTTTTAGACTAGTGACATCTTAGTTCAGTTTTAGCCTAGCTCATTGTATTTTCACTCCACATCTAGTTGTCATCCATTGCATATTAGATTACATTAGTTGTTAAACTTAAACAATACGGCCTTTATTATTTACAAAATCTCTTTTGTTCCAAATCCATAATTGACTCATAATCATAAGAACAGAAGACAGTATCATCTCAAGGCTTGAAGTACTTTTGCAACTTCTTTTCCACTTCATAAACAAAGCCTTTCCTCAAAAGACTACTTTAAAAATAAATCTATAACTTTTGAATAAGGTTTAGTGATGTTAAACTAAGTTGCAAAATAGAATTAGGAGCTAGTCTTAGAGTAGAAATCTTATGATGTTACCAATATTTTTCTCCAAATATGTTTCAACAAATCTTTAATCATGGGTAAAATGTTGTATCATTATAAGTTGATTGTTTAATTGTTTAGTTAGAAGAATTTGTATACTTAGCTGACCATTTCTCAAGTTCTTCCAAAATACCTTTAGTGAAATAATTGGACAAGTTAAGTTTATGTTTTGATTCATTTTCTTGAAGTCATTATCAAGCTTTGTATTTTTCTTAGTCATAGTTTAGGTTTGATTCTGTTTCAGTATTTGCAGTTGCATTTGTCATTTGTCATCAACCAATTAGGCTTCACTCTGTTTTTAACCAGTAGCTTCTCTCCACTAGCTTTTTAGTCATTTTTCTTGTGAACATAAAAACCATCAAAAGACCAAAAACACCATAAATCATCATAAAAGACCAAAAACATCATAAAACACTAAACACAACGCATTAGGAAACAAACACCTAGGCACAAACAATGCAGTTCACTTCAGCAGTTTACCAACCCTAGTTAAAAATTAAATGAACTCAATTTAGGAGACTAGGTTGAGCACAAACATTTTGGCACCGTTGCCGCGGAAGTGAAAACTAGGTACCCTTTGTTTCTTAATTCTCAAAAACAATTATATGCGTAGAGAGAGAGATTCAAGGGGTAGATTCATAAGCAGCAGAAACAGAAATTTGATTCCTAGAACACCACTTGTTTCACCTAGACCAAGAGCTAGTACACCTTCAACTCAGACCCATATTCCATCCTTTACTAATCCTGGACTTCTAGAAGACCTAAGATCAGATATCCCATTAGAGAAACCTTCCACTTCATCCACTGAACCTGCCTTAGAAGGAGATATAAAGACTCCTGTTAGGGACACAAACATTTCCACTTCCACAGGAGATTCAATCATGGCAGAAGAAGGGGGAGGAGGAGTCTTTAATGGAGAACACACATTATTTGGAGGTAGAGGTAGAGGTACAGGAGAAGGAGGTAGAGGTGCAGATGGAGGAAGAGGTAGAAGAGAAATAGGAAACTCTTTTGGGTTCCCTATAATTGATGAAGAAACCAATACAACCATGAAAAACATTTCACCCTCTGTCCTTCCAAACTTCTATGGAATTAAAACTGAAGGTCCTGAAACCTTCTTATTTGAATTTGAAATCCTATGTAGAACTTATGACTACTTACAAGATGCTCAAAAACTTAAATTATTTCCTTCAACATTGAAAGGAGCAGCATTGAAGTGGTTTATGAGTTTGATCAACAATTCTATTAGGACATGGGAAGACATGAAACAAGCATTTTTAGAGAGGTATTTGGATTATTGTATGCCGGTCAATCATAAGGAAGAAGTGTTTAAGATGGTACAAAAAGAAGATGAAAACTTGGAAGATTTGTTGGAGAGATTTCATTACAACATCAAAAGAGCAAAAATGGAAAACCTAGATCAAGACACCTTAAAAGCTCTTTTGTTGAAAAAAATTAGGGATGAATGGTTGGATATCCTTAACATGATGGGAAAAGGGGATATATCACAGCTCACATTACCTAAAATATCTGAGTTATGTATCAACCTTTCAAGAGGGAAATCTAAAACTGTCAAAGGTCCAAGAGATCCCGCTCTTGCAAGGGCAAGTAAGTCTGCTTCTGGGATAGTAAGTAGATCAGAAATAGGACATATGCTTGATGATTTTAAATTTGACATCTTAGGGAGTCTTAGTGAACAAATAGACACCCTTAAGATACAAAACAAGCAAAAGGCTGAATCTGATGCCTTGGCAATCTTTTGTCCCAAATGTAGAAAGAAACATGCCTTGAGAGAGTGTCCTTTGGATGTAAAATTTGTAGAGACCTGTGTCATTTGTTCTGAAAAACATGAGACCAAGAATTTCCCTTCTCTTCCTGGACTCAAAGCTGTCTTTCAGGAGGAAACTCCTACAGATTCCACAAAATCTCTTAATTTTGTCTCTAGAAGACCTTGGCAGGGACCTCAAACACAAGGATTCCATGATCAAATGTATAATCAACCTCCACCTTGGAATTATTGGCAGCAACCTTGGCCTCAATTTCAAAATCAATCTCAGGCTTGGGCACAAGGAGCATAAAATCCCTTTGGGAGATACTCTCAGTATTATCAGTATCCACCATCCTATCCACCATACCCACATTTTTATCCTCAATATCCTCAACAAAATTTTCAACAAAATCCTCAACAACATCATCAGAACCTACCACATCAAAATCAACCACTTCCATTACCATTCCCTCAAAAATCAAATCAATTGCCTGTTCAACCCATACCAAACCCCAATAATAAAAATCCTCAGAACACATACATGATAGAAGGCCAACAACTTCCAACTTATTTAATTACTCCTTTAGACCTTAGTGATGTTCAACTTAGGTCTAGAAGAATACTTTAAAAGAGGAAACCTTCTGTGATCATACAAGAACAAGATAACTCTAAGGAAGACTCTCTACGAGTGAATAAAAGTCTTGAGGAAGACACATCTTTTCAAGACCCAAACACTGAAAAATTAAAGCAAAAAGATCCAATAATTTCAACTCCTGTATTAGAGCAACCATCCACATCTACTTCTATACCTCCCTTTCCAGAAATATTACAAATTGATAGAGGTGTAGAAAAAAAAATTATGGTGCCTAATTATGATTTCCTAGATGAGCTGAGAAATGTTTGCATTAAAATTCCATTATTACAAGCCATCAAGGAAATTCTAATTTTAGCCAAAACAATAAAGGAGTTGAGCATGAAGAAAACAAGAAAAAGAATAAGAGATACAAAGAAAATTCAACTGGCAGGAAAAATAGCAGACATTATGATGGGCAAGATTGCTATTCCAAAGTATCTTGACCCAGGAAATCCAGTTGTTAAAATTCACATCAATGGAATTGAAATCCAAAACACACTCATTGATTTAGGAGTAGCAATCAATATCATGAGTAGAAAAATCATGGATAAAATGAAACTTCCTAATCTTCTCTTTACACCCACACTATTACAATTAGCAGACAGATCTGTGATCAAACCAGATGGGGTAATAGAAGACATTCCAGTGTCCCTAGATTCTTGGGAGTACCCTGTGGATTTCATGATCCTAACTCCTAAGAATAATCTAGGAGGACATCATGTTATATTAGGAAGACCTTGGTTGGCTACAGCTGATGCTTTTATTAGTTGTAGATCTGGTGATATGTACATCTCTAATGGTAGTTCAACTAAGAAATTCACTTTATATCCTCCAGCTAGGACAATTACAGATCTAGATGACACTCAATGGATAGAGGATGAAGAAGATTTACAACCTCTCTTCACAATTTCAGAAATTAGTGAAGATAATCAAATTCTGAATACTCTAGAAAACTTTGAATCCTCTCCAGAACACAAACATGAATCATTTCAAGAGGGATCCAATATTGAGTTTTTGTCATCTAGGCAGATGTCTCTTCATTCTATGGACAAATTTGGCAACTCTACAAGTGAAATTTTTCCAGGCAAAACTTTGAACATAAACAAGAACCTAGAAAAATCTCAACAAGAAGAGTTAGTCAAAGTATTACAGAGACATTCTTCTGCATATGCATGGGAATACACTGACATGAAAGGGATAAGCCTCAAGACTTGCACTCATCACATCTATATAGAGGAAAATTGCAAACCAATCAGACAACCTCAAAGACGGATGAATCCAAATCTTAGGGAAATTGTTAAAGAAGAATTGCAAAAATTGTTAAATGTTAATTTTATCTATCCTATTTCAGATAGTCAGTGGGTTTCTCCTTTGGTAATTGTGCCAAAGAAAAATGGAAAATGGAGGGTATGTGTTGACTACCGAGAACTAAACAAAGCTACTCTTAAAGACCATTTTCCCTTACCTTTCATAGATCAAGTGTTAGATACATTAGTTGGCAAAAAGTACTTCTCATTCCTAGATGGGTTTAGTGGTTACAATCAAATCCAAGTAGCACTTGAAGATCAAGACAAAACCACATTTACCTGTCCTTGGGGTACCTATGCTTACCGAGTATTGCCATTTGGATTATGAAATGCACCTGCAACATTCCAAAGGGCAATATTAGGAATTTTTTCGGATCTAATACATGATTGTGTAGAGGTGTACATGGATGATTTCACAGTTTATGGAAACTCATTTGAAGAAGCTTTAGAAAACTTGGAAAAAGTTTTAAAGAGATGTCAGGAAGCAAATCTTTCACTTAGTCATGAAAAATGTTTTATGATGTTTACTAAAGGTATTGTTTTAGGGCATCACATTTCAAGGGATGGGATTAGAGTTGATGAGTCTAAAGTTGAAGTCATATCTAACTTATCTATTCCAAGTTGTCAAAGAGATGTTAGAAGTTTTCTAGGATTTACAGGATATTATCGGAGATTTATAGAAAACTTCACCAAGATAGCATCTCCACTCTTCAAATTACTTACTAAAGATTGTGAATTCAAATGGACTTCTGATTGCCAGTTAGCCTTTGAGACCCTGAAAACCAAAATTTCTGAAGCACCTATATTAAGGGGACCTAACTGGAAGTTACCTTTTCATATCTCAACAGATGCTTCCGATACAGCTCTAGGAGCAGTATTGGGACAAAAAGATTTAATTCCCTATGCCATCTATTATATCAGTAAAAATTTGACTCTTGTAGAGTTAAACTATACTGTAACTGAAAAAGAGTTTTTAGCTGTTGTTCATGCCATAAACAAATTTAGACACTATATAACGGGCTATGAAACTTTTGTTCACACTGATCATTCTGCAATTAGATATCTAATGGACAAATCAATCACTAATGGTAGAGTTATAAGATGGTTATTGCTTTTACAAGAATTCAACATTACCATTCTAGATAGGCCTGGAAAACAAAACACAGTAGCTGATTTCCTATCTAGACTCCAAAATATCAAAGATGACACTCCAGTTGAAGATAAATTTCCTGATGAATATATTTTTGCAATTTATACTCAAACTCCATGGTTTGCTGATATTGCTAATTATTTAGTTTCAAGAAAATTTCCTTCAATAATGAATGCAAGGGATAAAAGAAAAATCATTTATGACAGTGCAAAATATTCATGGGTTGCTAATGAGTTGTACAAGACAGGTCCAGATTTGATCATTAGGATATGTGTTCGTGAAGATGAGATGCCTGAGATTCTCAAAGAATGTCATGATGAACCTTGTGGCGGACACTTTGCTGATAAGAGGACAGCCTATAAGATCCTTAATTTAGGATATTATTGGCCATCCTTGTTTAAAGATGCTAAAGAGTATGTCAAAAGGTGTGACAGTTGCCAAAGGGTAGGAAAACCTTCTCCTTCAGGTGAGATGCCATTACAACCTCAGGTACATATTGAACTTTTTGAAAAATGGGCTTTGGATTTTGTAGGACCTATTAGTCCTCCATCAAGACAAAAGAGATATATATTAGTTTGCACTGATTATGTTACCAAATGGGTAGAAGCCAAGCCATTAATTTTTGCTAATGAAGCATCTGTAGTTACTTTTCTTTTTGAGGATATTTTTACTCGTTTTGGTGTCCCAAGGGAAATTGTTACAGATCAAGGAGCTCAATTTACATCAAGGCTAGTGGAACAGATGATGGAGAGATACAAAATCAGGCATAGAAAATCTACTCCTTATCATCCACAAGTAAATGGTCAAGTGGAATCTACTAATAAGGTCATTGAAGGAATCCTAACAAAGACTATTCATTTACATAGAAGAGATTGGGTAGATAGGCTTCCTGAAGCCTTGTGGGCCTATAGAACTACATGGAGAAACACAACAGGCCATACTCCTTATGAACTTGTTTATGGAAAGAAAGTTTTGTTTCCCATAGAATTCCAGATTCAAACTTTCAAAATGGAAATTCAGCTAGGACTTGATTTAACGGAGGCACAAAAGCATAGATTGGAGCAGATTAATGAATTGGATGAGATCAGACAAGATGCAGTTCAGAAAACAAGTCTAGTCCAACAACAAAGGACTATATGGCATGATAAGTACATCAAAGAGAAGAAATTCAAAAAAGGTGATTGGGATCTCTTGTTTGATTCAAAATTCAAGGATTTTCAAGGTAAATTTCAAACACATTGGCTAGGGCCATATGAAATTGTTGAAATTTTTGACAATGGAGAAGTAAAAATCAGGACAATAGATGAAGAAGAGGTCACTTTTCTTGTGAATGGTCATAGATTGAAGCTGTATCACAAACCACTCTCAAGAGAAGAATTTTTCAAGAAGTTCCAGGAAAACAGTGATGTGAAGTTAATGAAGAAGAATCTTTCTTCTTCATCAACTTGATTGAATTTTCTGAAGCATTTCTTTTGAAAAAAAATAAAAAATAAAAAAAAATAAAAAAAAAATAAAAAATAAAGTATAAACATGAAAACCGATCATTGATTGGCATGTTTATACATAAAAGATAGGGTGAGAATCACAGTCTTTCTGACACTCTAACTTTTCCATTTTGTTTTTGCAAGCAGCTGTTACAAAATCATAAGTTTAGATCCATTACACTTATGATCCATCTCATTTCATTTCATTCCATTCACTTATCCATCCATACTCCATTTCATTCATTCATACTTCACTTCATTCCATATTTCATTCATCTCATTCCATACTTCATCCACCTCATTTCCATATCAAAATTTAAAGTTTGATGTTTTTCTGCAAATGAATAACACATGTCATGGATTGCAGGCCATTTCCTATATTCTTCCACTCCATTTCATAAACTGAATCCATCCCATTTCATCATTCACTTCTTATATATTTCATTATACCATATTTCATCACCTATCTTCACTCATTCCATAAAATATTCTATGTATATTCCAAACCACTCCATTCCATGATTAAAAATTCTCCACAGGTACATTCTGCAGCTAAACAGATATTATGTAGCTAATCAGACTTTCCGCAGCCAGACAGTAATTCCGCAGCTACAGATCCTGAAGGCACTGATCAACAAACATTTGAATTGCAACAAGATGATCCAGTATATCCATGAACAAGAAGAATCAAGAAGGATTATGAAGACTCTTCCAGAGGAGAACAAAGTATACAAAGACCACAAAAAGAAAATGAAAAGCAAAGGTAAAAAGTTCTGGTTATAATGGCATTTCATAAAAACTTTAGTATAGTCTAGTTGTGAATCATTCGAAAAAGTTGTTTTGATTATTTTTATTGATCATACCAAATATACCCTCTGCAAAACTTTGGATAAAAATCTTTCATTTCAAATTCTATACCTGACCATCATTTAAGCGGTCAAAAAGGCTTAAGTGTTTGATTTCCTCATGTCACCCAGCCAAATCATTTAATGATGATTTTTTTTGAATCCGTTGTAAAAATATCCGCAGTCTTTTCACTCATTGATTTGTTTCCTTCACCTCACTTCATTAACTCATTCCGTAACTACTTCCATCACTCCATTCCGTAGCCAGCCCTTCGTCATTTCATTCCGCAAAACAGAGATATCTCTATCACCGTGAGCAGGGGTATATCAGTTTGAAATATCAAACCACTATCATCGTGAGCAGAGATTGAAGCATTATCACCGTAAATTAGAGGTATATCAGTGTGGAATTTGAAGCCATTGTCACCGAGAAGCAGAGGTATATCAGTGCGGAATTTGAAGCCATTGTTACCGAGAAGCAGAGATATATCAGTTTGAAGATTGAAGCACTATCACCGTGAACCAGAGGTATATCAATTTGAAGGTTGAAGTTATTGTTTCCATGAGCAGAAAGAGTACTAATCTGAAGATTGAAGAAGGGATTATGGGCCTTATTGTAAGAACTGAACCAGTGGGCACGAAATACCTGGAAGGATACCCTCAAAGTAGAGAAATGTTGCAACAGGCAGGATGGCTACAATTTCTTGAGAAATTTAATGGCTTCCACAAAGAAGTCACTAAAACATTTGCAAGGTCATTCAAAGGAGCCGAGGTCGAAGTTGGAGATGTTAAATTCACTGTCACAGAGGTTTTTATTGCAGAGGAAACATGATTGCTTAGAAATGGAGAGAGATGGTTTAAAAACAGAGAATTCCATAATGAATCATGGAAGCAAATCCTAAAATCACCAGGTATGGATGTCACTGTGTTTAAAAAGGGAATTCCAAGTTCTGCATAAAAAAATAAATGGAGAAACATACTGCTTATTCTACAAAAAATTATCACATGTGAAGGTAGATATGGCACATTTTATGTTTACCATATTAGATTGATAATGCATTTTCTGGAGGAAGAGTTAAATTTTCCCTATTTCTTGCTTCAAAGTTTGAAAAAGATGGCTTCTGGTGTTCAAAGGAGAGTCCAATTCCTAGAGACAACTCTATACCATCATGGCTTGGTTAAGATTTTAATTGAACACCATTTAGCCAAAACAAAAGACACTTGGGATAATTTCTTGGTAAGAAACCACTTTGAGGAACCAAAAGAGCCCTCACATGAACATCAGCCTACAAGGAGAAGCAGAAAATGGAGAGCCTCTAAAATTGAAATTGACAAAACAATACAGGAAAGTAGTGAAGAAATAATCTCTGAGAAGTTGACTCAAATTAAGAGACAACTTAAGAGAGAGAGGGTAATCAGAAAATCTGCCACAGAAAAAGGAGAGGGATCATCCCAGCCAAGAAGAAGCCATAGACTCAAGGGGAAACTAAGGAAAACACAGATCAAACAAACAGGGGTGATAAATATAGAAGATGAAGAAACATCTATTGAAGATGTTGAAGAAGATTTTAATGAAGAAACCCCTGAAATTGACCCTGCTCAGCAAGAAGTTTATGACTATGTTGAAACATTGGAAAGGAAAGCTTCAGAAAGTAGAGATAGAACCCCTAGTCCTCCACTGTCCGAAATAGATGTGTTAATAAGGGATAGGTATGAGGTGGAAATACTTAATAGACATATCAAAAATGAGAATGATATTCTGAAAGAACAAGTCAAACTCAAAACCAGTATGAACTTAACCTTATCTCTACAAATGGACAAAGTGGAAAAGGCTAATGAAAAGTTGAAAAAGAGGAACAAGAAGCTAATCAAGGCACTTATCAACTTAAGGTTCAAACTTGTCATCAGAAAACCCAGAATACCTTTAGCTTCCAGGCAAAGAAGAAGGAGAGGATTAGATGTTCTTGCAGAAGTCTCTAAGTTTATGGAATAAGTTGCATGAGGACATGTAAGAAGTCAACAGTGGGGGTATGTTGAGCCCCAAGATTTTGCTTTCTTTCATCTTACTTTACCTCATTTTCCTTTGCCCATTGTTATCCCAGACCCAAATGATCAATGAAATTAGTTAAAATTACTTTTAGAATGATTAACATGGCTAACTTGCTAAGTTTTGTGATTTTGTCATTATAATGCATTTTGACTGGAACTAGTTGCAGAATGCAGACATTCCGTAGCTAACCGACAATTCTGCAGCTGTCTTCACGTTCAAGCATGTTCCAGGTGTCCTCTCAGGAAAATCCGCACATGGGTATATTCCACATTATGTCCTCATTGTTCGTTGCTCACCATGAAGACTGAACCGAATTTTGGACGTAGTTTTGGTACGTGGGAACTCATTCAAGGAGGCAGACTTCTAATAGGACTATCCTAGTCCAGATGTTCTTTGTTCCTTTACGCTGCCATCTTTAGATTCCTAGTACGATTTTGATAAGGAAAGACAATTATCCCCGTATTGTTGCAAGTTCTGTTATGTAGATTTGTTATAAAAGCACTCGGGAAACCGAGAGACAAGCTCTAGATTTTGCTTGGATTTTATGTATTGACTGCTATATTTCTGAAGACCGGGACTACTCTGTTTCAAGTTATTTTTCCTTTAATGAAGAAGACAACATTGCTTTGAACGCGTTGAGTTGATTTTGAGTTAGATTCCGTCTGGTGGTAGAGGGCTCCTGCCTCCTGCACGACTTTACTTTCGTAATCTAGATAAGTATCTTAGTCGTTTTCACGTTTTTGAAGTTTGAGTTCATAGTTAATTTCATTAACCACTATAGCTATACTTGTTCTAAGAAACTCTTCCAAAAGAAGAAACTATTCCAAAAGATCATGATAATGAATGGGAAATGGATGTAGTGTTGTAGGATTTATTTGTAATTTTGTTTGTTCATTATCACAGTTGAACTTATACTAAGCAAAATCTTCAAAAAAATCCTTATGATGTCTAAGGCATGACTGTGATACTGAATGTTTCAGTTGTTTGTTTGCACTAAGTAGCATAGCTAATCTTACTCTTAAAACGCTCTTCCAAAATATCATAATGATGGGTAGGAGATAGCTGTGATATCTTAGTTTTTAAATTGCTTTCAGTCTTTATGTTTGCATTTGCACTGAATTGTACAGTCAAGATTGTTCTAGCAAGCTCTTCCAAAATACCATTCATGATGGACAAAACAGGCTGTAGAATTCCATAGATTAATGCATGATAACTTAGTTAGGGTACTCTGGAGTCAAATTGCATTCAGTTCATGCTCTGTTATTTTGTTTTAAGTTTGATAATGGCTTGTTAGTTCAACATTGTTTTAGACTAGTGACATCTTAGTTCAGTTTTAGCCTAGCTCATTGTATTTTCACTCCACATCTAGTTGTCATCCATTGCATATTAGATTACATTAGTTGTTAAACTTAAACAATACGGCCTTTATTATTTACAAAATCTCTTTTGTTCCAAATCCATAATTGACTCATAATCATAAGAACAGAAGACAGTATCATCTCAAGGCTTGAAGTACTTTTGCAACTTCTTTTCCACTTCATAAACAAAGCCTTTCCTCAAAAGACTACTTTAAAAATAAATCTATAACTTTTGAATAAGGTTTAGTGATGTTAAACTAAGTTGCAAAATAGAATTAGGAGCTAGTCTTAGAGTAGAAATCTTATGATGTTACCAATATTTTTCTCCAAATATGTTTCAACAAATCTTTAATCATGGGTAAAATGTTGTATCATTATAAGCTGATTGTTTAATTGTTTAGTTAAAAGAATTTGTATACTTAGCTGACCATTTCTCAAGTTCTTCCAAAATACCTTTAGTGAAAGAATTGGACAAGTTAAGTTTATGTTTTGATTCATTTTCTTGAAGTCATTATCAAGCTTTGTATTCTACTTAGTCATAGTTTAGGTTTGATTCTGTTTCAGTATTTGCATTTTCATTTGTCATTTGTCATCAACCAATTAGACTTCACTCTGTTTTTAACCAGTAGCTTCTCTCCACTATCTTTTTAGTCATTTTTCTTGTGAACATAAAAACCATCAAAAGACCAAAAACACCATAAATCATCATAAAAGACCAAAAACATCATAAAACACTAAACACAACGCATTAGGAAACAAACACCTAGGCACAAACAGTGCACTTCACTTCAGTATTTTACCAACCCTGTTGACAATTAAATGAACTCAATTTAGGAGACTAGGTTGAGCACAAACAGCATGTGTGGTACAAAATATGGAATATTTAGCATTTATAAACCCGAGAGAAAGACTTGGAGTACTGAAAGAAATTAGAGTTGGTGTAATGCATACTTGACAACATACAAAATGACTTGGTTTTGATATTATTTTGTTAATGAACCTTTGGTGTAGCGAAATAGATCAATGAATTGCTTGCTAAGAGGAAGCAACTATAACAAAAGGACTTGTTTACAACTTCAATAAGGACTTGCTTGCATGATAAAGGGAATAGTAGTGGCGAGAGGATTTACTCTATGATTTTGTCCTTGCAGATTGAAATAAGGGATTATGGAAAATATATTATTTTCTAGGATTAGAGATGCGTATTTGGTGAGTGCTAACTATGTTGTACAATTGGATATGTTATGAGATATGTCTCATGTAGTGTATCGAATATTTGCAAGAATATCACAAGCCATGAAGCAATGTGGATTCAAAATCTTCAAGGACATCGTTGGGTCACTTAATCTAAGAGATGACACAAAAATGAGAAGTAGTGCTCTAGTACATATCCACGAATTAGTAAATTGTCGACAAAAGGGAGCTTACTTTAATGTGCGAAACTAGATCTTCAATATTATTATAGAAGAAATCATGTGACCATCAAAGAAATCTAAAATATCCTTAATTTTTTTTTAAATATAAATTTTGAAAAATATATTTTGAAAAATAAACTATAAAAGAAATGTGTTAATTGAGAAATGAAAATAAAGAACATTAACTTTAAGTTTTTTTAATTTATATACACAACACAAAAAAAATATTTCTAATCAATCTAGTTTAACAACTTTCAAACCTATGATAAAATAATACTTAAATATCAATTTACAATTCAGTACTTGACCTTTGACCTTCATCATTATTTGGGATGGAAATGTCTCATCAAAATGATGCTTAAAAAACCCATCAAAATTTTCACATTTCAATTTTCAAGAGTGAAATATCGAAAGAATTTTTTAAAGCAGACCCATTTAACACCTCGTAACCATAATTTTTAACATTGTCATCCTTGCTAAATTTCCACCACGCATACCTTGCCTAGAGACGATTCCCCATAGACATAGAATGTAGAACAAATAGGAGTATATCGTGCTCGCTTATTTCCCAATAGTTAGTTCTAGTACGCACATATTCACCTTTAGGAAGCTTAGGGAGTTTGAAGGGATCAAATCGTTGAGTGTGCTCACTTTTCTGGGTCCGAATTCGCCTCCATCTAGTTGCTAAGTCATCCATAACATAAATATTGCCAATGGGATAATCACCAAAATCGGCATTGACATCCGCTATATCTGACCTCTGAAATATGGCATAAATTGTTCTAGATTTGGAGGATATCATACATCTCCCTATATCGTTAGTGACTAGGAATTTTTGGAATTCACTGGAGGAACGCATAGCATATCTAGGAAATTTCGTTAAAAGGCGAGCAAACGTTGTGTTCTCTTCTCCTCCCACTAACCACACTTTGCTCCGAAAGTCGAAGTGCGTTGGAACGAGTATGGTAGTCGCATTGGTGCTTGTATATACCCAGCTATTAATATCTACAAAATATAGTTTTCCTTTCCACTGGATGGGTGTACCAAATATATGGTTGAACATCCATGGACACTTTGGAAGAAGTGACCACTTTTCAGAGTTTACGTCTAAAGACAACATTGTTGCATCCAACAAAACTATCAACTGATCTCCGGCTGCTACTTTCCGAATACGATCAGAAAACTGGTTGTGGATTTGTCTAGCTATTTTGGTTGTGGAGTTGTCCAGCTATTTACTGATGTACAGTGTTATAAAAAAAATTTATGTGCTTTAAACTCACACATAAATCAATTTAACTAAGATAAAACCATTTGTTTCACCTGCAAACTTCAGTAAACCTTATGCACACAATTTAATTATTGTTTGGATACCTAGCATAGAAAAAATAATACATTCCATCTAGATCAATATGAATCTGTCGTTGCACCAATAATTTCATTCCCTAGACGCTGGACAAGTCTCTATGAATCCTTATGATAATGATGCCCAACCGTGGGTCATGTTAATGACACATTAGAGAATTTTATTGAAAGGTCTTGGACCGACCTACCTTATGTATGTCCAAATCTTAAGTACACCTCCTACAAAGATACACACAATGGATTTTGATCCATGATGTTGGCTTGAAGGATAATATAATTTGGCAATTTTCTTGTGAGTCATAATTATATTCCTTCAAATTCATAGGTGGTAAATTGTCTTCAAATATTTGGGACGTTGTGAGAGAAACTTGCGATGAATTAGTGACAAATTTATTTCATGAGACAATGAATTATTTTCTGACCATATTGGGCATAATTTGTTGGAAATTGGGTTCAACTCTCCCCGTGTGTTTCGCGACATAGACTAATCGCCTCTCGTGGATCCTAACTCTGGCGATTGTAGCAGAGACTAACACTTGTGGGTTTTGGTCTAACGACAATCTTGATTCCAAAAAGTGGTATCAGAGCGACAGGTCTCGAGTTCAAAACTCACCTGACTCGCGTTGGGCGGGAGATTGTTGGACATTGGGGTCAATGCTTCTCCTGTGTTTTGCGAATGGACTAAAAGCCTCTTGTGGATCCTAACTATGGCGATTGTAGCAGAGACTAATGCCTGCGGGTTTTGGTCTAACGACAATCGTGATTCCGACATAATTTACACATGAAAAGTTTGTTGAAGTTACAAAGGGTATCAATAGGTGTACTTATGCATGTGCGGTACAAAATATGGAATACTTAGCATTTGTAAACCCCATAGAAATACTTG
This sequence comes from Pinus albicaulis, assembly GCA_034641835.2. NCBI lineage: Eukaryota > Viridiplantae > Streptophyta > Pinopsida > Pinales > Pinaceae > Pinus > Pinus albicaulis. The sequence goes on along the minus strand of CM076579.1, from coordinate 692,656,773 downwards.
GGAGTATTGAAAGAAATTAGAGTTGGTTTAATGCATACTTGACAACATACAAAATGACTTAGTTTTGATACTAGGTTGTTGATGAACCTTTGGTGTAGCTAGATAGATCAATGAATTCCTTGCTCAGAGGAAGAAACTATAACAAAAGGAATTGTTTACAACTTCACTAAGGACTTTATTGTGTGATAGAGGGAATAATAGTGGCAAGAGGATTTACTCTGTGATTTTGGCATTCGATTATGGAAAATACATTATTTTCTAGGATTAGAGATGGATATTTGGTGAGTGCTAACTATGTTGTTCAATTGGATATGTTATGAGATATATCTCATGAAGTGAATCTTTGCAATAATATCACAAGCCATGAAGCAATGTGGATTCAAAAGCTACAAAGAGATCATTGGGTCACTTAATCTGAGAGATGACAGAAAGAGGAGTAGTAGCGCTCTAGTACATATCAACAAATTAGTGGAAAAAAGGGAGCTTACTTTGATGTTGAATGTATCACTTATTAGATGGGAGTGATGAGGTATTTGCAAGAATGGGCTAATCATATCATAAAGGCATAAAGGATTTTGGGTGGGTCGTAAAGGAATTTGACCAGCGAAGATGAATACATTCACCTTTGAAGCTTAGAAGAACTGGCTGCCAAATTGACTTGGCTAAGCGATAAACAAATTTGACCAAAAAGGTGAATGACCCAAGGTAATTACCGAGCAAATTATAACACACATTCACCTATGCAAAAGTCAAAAAAAAAATTGTCAAATATGACCAGTAGGAACATTAGACTTTATTTGGTTGTGTTGTTTCCATTGCATCGAAACGCATCTTCAATATTCTTGTATAAGAAATGTGTCACCATCAAAGAAATCTAAACTATCCGTCATTTTTTTTTAAAATATAAATTCTGAAAATATATATTTTGAAGAATAGACTACTAAATGAAATCTTAAACATATAACTTGAAAAGTGAAATTAAGAAAAAGCTTTAATATTTTTTAATTTATATACACAAAAAAAAAAAATCTAATCAATCTAGTTTAACAACTTTCAGACCTTGACCTTCTCCTTCATTGTTTGGCATGGAAATGTTATGATCAAAATGATGCTTAAAAAGAAGCATTAAAATTTTCACATTTCAATTTTCAAGAGTGAAATATCCAAAGCAATTTGTAAAGCAAACCCATTTAACACCTCGTAACCATAATTTCTAACATCGTCATCCTTGTTAAATGTACACCATGCATACCTCACCCAGAGACTGTTCCCCACAGACACGGAATGTCGAAAAAATAGGAGTATATCGTGCTCATTTATTTCCCAATAGTTAGTTCTTGTATAGACATATTTAGCTTTAGGAAGCTTATGAAGTTTGAAGGGATCAACTCGTTGAGTGTGCTCACTTTTCCGGGTTATGAATTCGTCTCCATCCAGCTGCTAAGTCATCCATAATGTAAATATCACCAATGGGATACTCACCAAAATATTCTTTGACATCCCCTGTATCTAACCTCTGAAATATGGCATAAAGTGTTCTGGATTTGGAGGATATCATACATCTCCCTGTATTGTTAGTAACCGGGAATTTACAAAATTTACGTAGAGCATATCTAGGAAATTTCATTAAAAGGCAAGAAAAAGTTACTTTCTCTTCTCCTTCCACTACCCACACATTTCTTTGAAAGTAGAAGTCCATTGGAACGAGTATGGTAGTTTGATTGGCCCTTGTATATACCCAGCTATTAATATCAAGTAAATACAGTTTTCCGTTCCACGAGATGGGTGTAGCATATATGTTGAACATCCATGGACACTCTAGAAGAACTAACCACTTTTTCAGAGTTTACGTCTAAGGAAAACATTGTTCCACCACCTATACGAGTACCCAACAACACTATCAACCAATCTCAAACTATTACTTTCCAAATCCCATCAGAAAACTCGTTGTGGAGTTTTCCAACTATTGTCGAAGTATCGAAAGCCCAAAAAGACCTATCGAAGTTCTGCCCTGAATTTAGTATGCTCCTTTATATTGATCCCTTCAACTCGTTGAGTGTGCTCACTTTTCTAGGTCTGAATTCCTCACCACCCAGTTGCTAAGACATCCATAGTGTAAATATCTCTGATGGGATACTTGCCAAAATCAGCTTTCAAATCCCTTGTATCTGACCTCTGAAATATCGCATAAAGTGTTCCAAATTTGAAGGATATCATACATCTCCCTATATCGTCCATGACCAGGAATTTACGGGAGGAACGCAAAGTATATCTAGGAAATTTTGGGGCATGGTTTGTTGAGATTTTTCGGGTGAGGGGAAGATTGGCAAGGGATGTTCTGATTCAAGGCCAAGAATAAATACATCAGAGAGGAAGTTATGTCCAAGCAGTGCAGATGCTAGCAGGAGGCACGTAACCCGGCCAAGTTGATTCAAATACCACACTGAGGGTGATGAAGAGGCAGCGCATAGGCCTTCAGAGTGACATAGGGGTAGCCTATGCTACACAAAGTTTTTGCTGGGTAGCATAGGCTGAGACAGAAGCTGGAAGAGCTGCATTGAGGGTTCTAGTGGGCCAGAAAGGGCTCGTATTTAGTAATTCATGAAGGGTTTAAATCAACCAAATTTTTTATCTCTGAATCATAAGGTACAAATGGCTGTGAAATTTCTATGTGGGGAAAACTACTACTGCTACCCTAGATGTACTCAGATTCTTCTCAATAATAAAAACCTCAAAGAGCTGTTGCATCGGTTTTCCATCATTAGGTTTTTCCGAGGACGTTTGTCCAAAAAATCATGTGTGTCCTTTGTCATATGTGTGCTATGTTTCAGTAAATGATCTATATATGTGTAGGCTTCTAGTTGTATTTACTTCGATATTTTTTGAATATTTTCTGAAAATAACTTGTATAATTAAATCACAAGTAGGAGAAGTAAATCAAGATATTGCAGTAGGGTTTCTGTAATTTTGTATTCTGAAATTTTCACATGGTATCAGAGCGATTGTAGATCAAGTTGAAGCCATCCACAAGAGGCTGAAGAATTTTCCTATCGGAAAATAGTTGAAGCTCACAAATCTAGGAAGAAGACCTAGCAGAAGGGACACGGATCCAGTCTGGTCATGCAGAGCTGACGCAGAGGCTAACACATGCCATAGTGGGTGACGTAGAGCTTATCAGGCTCACGCTGGGCTGACGCAATGGCTGACACAACCCCTAAAGGGTGACGCAGTCTGAGTTGGAGAGACATTGTGACAGTTTCTGGGGCTGTAAGTGCAACTTCTGATCATCGAAGTTGCTGGTGGGGCATAAGTTCTATTAATGAAAAATAGTTCCTAGCAAATTTGACAAAGTAAGGGGAAGAAAGCCCTCAAAAAATTTTCTTGCCAAGAAATCTTAGTTTCGATCATGAGGGTGATCGTAGAGGGCTTATTCGAAAGAATTGGTGTAGGATTTTTTAGAGGGAAATTAGTTGTCAGAGGGAGAAATTTATCTAGAGGGTTTCTATCGTAAAGAAACCAAGATCCGATCTTCTGTTGAGTGCATCAACATGAGAAGAGAGAACAACATCTCTTTCAAATTTTTGAGTAGAGATGGCCCCATACAAATTAAGAGATCATGATAGGTTAGAAGGTGTGTCTAACTTTGTGATATGGAAATCCATAATCCTAATAGTCTTGGAGGAGTATGGTATCAAAGACCACGCATAGAAGGTAGTTGTGCCGATTGATGATGCTCTTCTTCATAAGTTTAATGAAAATGAGGCATGAGCTAAGTGCTTGATAATGGATGGAATGAAATATTGCATGGTCCCGCACATTGCTGAGAAGAAGACGGAAAACGAGGTGTGGGAAACTCTGACCACGATGTATCAAGGTAGCTCCATCCAGCAGAAGATGATTATGGAGAATCAAATGTTGATGTTCCAGATGCACAAGGAATAGGATATCTATTCCTTCCTCTTCAGATTATAGACTATCCTAGACGAACTGATTGCGATGGGGGAAACTCTAGATAGTGGATTCATGGTGAGGATTGGCCTAAATGTAGTCACCAATGAGTGGGAGAACTTTGTCCAAAGTATCTTGGGTAGAGAAAAACTCCAGAATTGGGGAGACACGTGGGAAATCCTTCGATAAGAGGAGATCTAGAGGAGGGCAAAGAGGGAATTCAACAGTGGAGGAGCCAAGATAAAGGAGGAGGAGGAAGATGCAACCCTAGCATCTAATGGAAATCGACAATAAGGGAAGAAGAAAAGGGATCTATCCAAAATCTGGTGCTTCAGATGTGGTGAATTTAGAGACTTCGCTAGCAATTTTCCTAAGAGGAAGGACAAGGAATTTTCTTATTCCAATGCCATGAGAGCTCATGTACCTCGAGAGAAGAGGTGGGGAGACATAGATCCGCAGAGAAGCTACAAATGGTGGAGGTAGGATCCTTGAGGTGTCCAAAATATTGGATCACATACGAGCTACGGGAGCCTTAAGACAGTAGCAGGATGACTGGAGTTAGTGGGGGGAAAATATCATGGAGAAGCAAAGGTAGAGTTGGGATGCTAGAGAGTAGAGAAGCGTAGTGCAGTGGCAACAACAACATGGAAACAACAACACATAGGGGTAGTGCTTACAAAGTGCAGAGTAGTAGCAACGCAAAGGCTCTAGAGAGACAACGCATGGAAGCAACAAAGGGTGGTTCAGTGATGAGATACATCCAGACTAACTTGTGTGTTAGTTGAGTGGGTAATTGTCCTTCAGTTTATTACTTATCAGTAACTAAATTGCAGTGAAACACTTAGCAGTGGCAGTGCTATAGGAAACATGATGCAACAATTTGAGAGGCAGCCGTAGTACATATGTGGCAGTGGCTGTGGCAGAATCATTGGTAGTAGTACAGAAGGCAGCAATATAATGGATGGAGGATAGTGGGCCGAGCATTAGAAGCGTGGAGACTGATGCCAGAGATGAGGGTGATGCTTTAATGGTGAAGTGTTGCTAGAGCACATTCCTCGCTAAGAGGGAGTATTAAGATTTTTGGTAGCATCAGATGTGCTCTAGCTCGGAAAATTTGTGGAGGGCATAGGAAACATGAGATCTCCAAGACCTAGAAATCGTTTGGAGAAATTCCACCCGATGTAAAAGTTATTCAAAAATTCAAGCAAATTAATTTACACATGTGGTGAGATTGTTCTAAGTGACGTGGATCAAGCTTTCTCTAATCTTAGTCTTTGATTAGTGATTACATCAAGGATGTTGATTTATAAATGAGAAAAGTATTGAAGGAAGGCTTGGGGTCAGTTGGAGAACACACGCACAGTTGCAGCACTTGAGCTAAGTCAAAATTATGGGGCGTGGTTTGCTGAGAATTTGAGTGAGCTTGTAGTGCTAGTGAGGGGAATATCAACAAGGGATGTTCTAATCTAAGGTCGATAATAAATACATCAGAGAGTAATTTTTGTACCAGGTAGCACAAAGGCCAGTAGGAAGGACGCAACCCAGCCAAACTGATGCAAAGACCATGTAGAGGGTGACACAAAGGCATCACAGAGGCCTTCTTAGCGATGCAGGGGCAGCCTGTGCTATGCAAAGGCTGACCTGGGCAGGACAGACTGATGCAGAGGCTGGAAGAACTGCGCTAAGGGTTCTAGTGGGCTACAAAGGGCTTGTATTCAGTAATTCCCAAAGGGTTTGAATCAACCATATTTTTTTGTCTCCAAGTGATAAGGTACAAACTGCCGTGAAATTTATCTGTGGGGAAAACCACTCCGGGGACATTTTTCCGAAAAATAATGTGAATCCTTTATCATATGTGCACTATTTTTCAGTAAATTATCAATATATGTGTAGGCTACTAGTTGTGTTTACTTCGATATTTTCTGAATATTTTCTAAAAATAAATTGCCTAATTAAATTAGGAGAAGTAAATCAAGATATTGCAGTTGGGTTTCTATAATTTTTTATTTAGAAATTTTCACAATGTCAACCGGCTGTAATCTATGACACCCATAAATGATTTGCTTTCGAAAATGTGCTTAACTCAACTATAATTTACTATTACCTATTGTCTATGATAAACTAAGATTGGCTATGATTGACTGGCACTAATTAGAGCTTCTTTCTAGAAATCACAACATAGTTCTAACAATGACTGAATAACTATAGCTATGTCTGGCTATACCTCTGGCTATTCTCTTAAAAGACGAACAATTCCTCTAAATCCATTGACCTCAATCACTATTTCTTCTCGTGGCATATGACCACCTCACAAACTCATTGATGGTAACTTGGGAAACACAACATCTTATGAAAAAATATTCAATAGATAAACTAAAGCCATCTTGTTCAATATCAAGATTTTAAGGTGAAAATTCCTAATATGCTAGTTAATTTAATCAAGGTAACCAACATCTCTAATGTTTACCTTCAGGTTGAAACAATGGGTAGCTTCTCTCCTTCCTCTCGATTATCGAAGTGGGCATTTTAAGGATGCAAGGGAATCCCATTGATCATAGAGAACCATCCATAAAATGCATGTTTTAGTAAGAATAAAATCCATTTGAGTTTCCCGATTAGGGACTCCCATCCGACTCAATAAAAAAGAGGACCCAGAGGGGGAATCACCTAATGCTTTTAGGGTGAGGAGTTAGGTACAAACCGCTCCTCTAACCAAAAAAGGATGAGGGTTCTATAAATAAAAAGAGAAAATGAAATAAATTCCGATGGATTTGGGCCAATTATTTTTCCACCCTTTCCAATCTCCCTCAATCAAAAAAGTGAATCTAATATTATATATGATATTATGCAATTCATAGGTCACTTCTTAGCAGATTTCTCTATCCTCTTTCAGTGGGGAAATGGAGTATTAATCTTTCAGGTATCATGTGATGAACCATGTGTATTTTGGGATGTCATCCAACATCTTACCAACAAGCAATGGGTCTTGTATTTTGGGTAATGGGTGTGCTAAGGATAATATCCACTTGGTTGTTCCATCTAGATAGTAGAATGAGAAGAATGAAATTCAGTTTTCAAATTAGTTCGTTGAACTCAATTGATATGCTCATAAGTGAAAAAATGAACTTCCTCTTCGTATGGTGTCGACTTAGGGAACTCAATCTATCCCACTCTTGTTCCCTCTCCAAGGCACCATGGGGATATATCAATAAATATTGTCTTTTATAATAATGTGTTGAATTCTTTCAAAACTTATATTGGTTATTCGTTATACCCCACCAAATATTTAGGAAACTATTATTTAGTAACCCACCGAACTTTTAGTTTCTTATTCTTGAGAGAGCACCCCACCGAACCTTGAGATTCTATTGGATGAGAATATTCTTTATAACCTTTTAATGGATAGGGTTTGACCCACCCAACAAACTGGGTGGGTCAAACCTAGTGCCACGAGACAAAACATTACTATTTTAGACCAGATTTTATAGAAAATTATTATTACAAGGAAGGGGCCATCGAGATCCAGATCCCATAGCTGAAATCAAATGACAGTTTGCAGAACCATTTATGGACAAGGTGGAGACATAAATCTAGCTTGAGGAATACATACCCATACAATCATTTTTTGATACTAACCATCCCATTTTCATGGAGGAATTGCATACATACCCTTACAATACAACAAGTTTGAATAATTACATACCCTTCCCTTTGTGCCAGATAGACCCATACCCATTTGGGGCGTTTAGGATTATTATATACTAAACTTTTAACTTTTTATTCTTTATGAATCATATTTCTTATTTCATACAAAGCAGAGAGTTTAGGAGTTAGGATACTCACTCATCATGATTTTTTTAAGAGAGTGGATTGCATTGACAAAACCATAGTTAATAGTAATATTCTTCTTATGGGAGGATACGAACGAGATATAAAAAGCTTGCAAACATGAATATTTGGGGAGATGTTTCCTGGAAGACGAGGGGACACAACTAACATAGGAGGGATAGAGGTTGGGACTACCAAATTAGGGAAAGACGTGGATAGATTAAGTCTAAGGGATATATTAGGGGAACATAAATTTGAGGGAGATCAAGGAGTGGACAAACATATACATATATGGTTTTGCAATTAATTGAATACCTATAGTTGTGGGGTGGTGGGTGGTCCACACGATGACTGCAAACAAATATATTTATTTCTGGTATTTGGTGGGAAAAATAAATTGGAACAGGGTGTACCGATTATCAACTCATCCATCCATATAGGTAGGTCATCCTTCCTTATGGATGGGTATGTCTAGTGGAACATATACTTAGAGTAGAACTACCCACCCATTGAATACTAGGATTAACGTGTTCCACTCTATTGGTAAGGATTCCCATATAGGCCATCCTTACAGATGGGTCTGTCTAGTGGAACATTTATAGAGGTCTCATGAGTCGAAGAAACTGTAAACGTATTTCCCATGAAACTATGATCTAGAATATAATTTCCCTAATTGGTTGGGACTTGAGAATGAGTAATTCCAATTTTCAATGGACTATAACAAGAGGAAGCAACATAGTTACCACTCACCAACTACAAAAAAAGGACTTTCATGCATGATAGAGGAAATAGTAGTGGAAAGAGGATTTACTCTGTGAGTTTGGCCTTACAGATAGAAATAAAGGGTCCTTGCAAATACGCTATTTGATAGGATTAAAGATGCATATTTGGTGAGTGGTAAATATGTTGTACAATTGGAGTGAATCTTTGCAAGAATATCACAAGCCATGAAGCAATGTGGATTCAAAAGCTACAAGGACATCGTTGGGTCACTTAATCCGAGAGATAGCACAAAAAGGAGCAATAGCCCTCTAGTACATATCCACAAATTAGTAAATTGTGGACAAAAGAAAGCTTACTTTGATGTGTGAAACTAGATCTTCAATATTCTTGTATAAGCAATGATGTGACATGAAAGAAATCTAAACTATCCATAATAATTTTTTAAATATAAATTCTAAAAATATATATAAATTTTGAAAAATAAACTAGGAAATAAATGTGTTAATTAAAAAGTAAAAATAAAAAATAATACTTTAATTTTTTTAATTTATATACACAACATAAAAATTATATTTTCTAATCAATCTAGTTTAACAACTTTCAGACCTATGATAAAATAATACTCAGTTTACAATTCAGTACTTGACATTTGACCTTCATCATTATTTGGGATGGAAACGTCCATCAAAATTTTCACATTTCAATTTTCAAGAGTGAAATATCGAAAGCATCTTTTAAAGCGGACCCATTTAACTCCTCGTAACCATAATTTTTAACACCGTCATCCTTGTTAAATGTCCACCACGCATACCTTGCCCAGAGACTATTCCCCATAGACACAGAATGTAGAACAACTAGGAGTATATCGTGCTCGCTTATTTCCCAACAGTTAGTTCTAGTACGCACATATTCACCTTTAGGAAGCTTAGGGAGTTTGAAGGGATCAAATCGTTGAGTGTGCTCACTTTTCCGGGTCTGAATTCGCCTCCATCCAGTTGCTAAGTCATCCATAGCGTAAATATCGCCAATGGGATACTCGCCAAAATCGGCATTGAAATCCGCTGTATCTGACCTCTGAAATATGGCATAAAGTGTTCCGGATTTGGAGGATATCATACATCTCCCTCTATCGTTAGTGACCAGGAATTTACGGAATTCACCGGAGGAACGCTGAGCATATCTAGGAAATTTCGTTAAAAGCCGAGCAAACGTTGTGTTCTCTTCTCCTCCCACTACCCACACGTTGCTCTGAAAATCGAAGTGCGTTGGAACGAGTATGTTAGTCTCATTGGCGCCTGCATAGACCCAGCTATTAATATTTACAAAATACAGTTTTCCTTTCCACAGGGTGGGTGTACCATATGTGGGTGTACCAAATATATTGTTGAACATCCGTGGACACTCTGGAAGAAGTGACCACTTTTCAGTCTTTATGTCTAAAGACAACATTGTTGCATCCAACAACACTATCAACCGATCTCCGACTGTTACTTTCCAAATCCGATTAGAAAACTCGTTGGGGAGTTGTCCAGCTATTGTGGAAGTATCCAAAGCCCGGAAAGACCTATCGGAGTTTGGCCCTGAATTTAGTATGTAGCAGAAGGGACCCTCCCGATTATTCCAGAAAATAATTTTATTTCCCATCGCTTCCACAAAAGATTCACGACGGGGGCGTCCGTTAGAGAATTCTTCAGGTGGCAACTGATGTGGAATAGTCAAAGCCGTGAACTCATGTTGAGGGAAGAGTGACAACCTCTTGTCTCTGATGGCACACGCGATAAAATTCATTTCAGTCAGGAAGGTGTACTTTTCAAACTCCACATCATCTGGGATCACACGAAACAGAAGATTGCATTGTGGAGGTGAGGGCGGCGCTGCGTCAACCAAATGTCGAAGTCTATTAGCTATAAGTCCAGACCTAGCGTTGGAAATGAGGGTGCGTAGACGGCTGTGAAGAGTTGGAATAATTCGATGGCTTATAAGATCGTCGTTCATCCAATTGAAACTTTCCATCGCTGTTGAACTGCCACTAATTTCTCTAATTCTTGGAGGCAGCAAATCAAGAATCTCCTCTGAATCGTGCTCATCATCTTTTGCATTGGGGATGTTAGAAGGACGTTCCATGTTCTCTTTTCCTTCAAAATTTTGTTGAAGGAAGAATCTGCAAGATGATTGCCCAGCGAGTAGTACGAAATATAACAATGAAATATGACTTCACAATTTTGTTGCAGAATGAATTTCCAAGAAAATTGCGGAGCGAGTCCCACTATATATCAATGAAATATGACTACTGGGTTATAATATTTATATGAAGCATCCATGAAGGTTGGTCGGCTACCTTGAGAAGGGCACCACATGAAGTCTGCTCACATCTTTTTAATTGCTCGTTTATGTTTTTTAGTTGTGTTTTTAGTGATTGAAATATGGTTTTGTTTTTTTATGAAATAGTTTGTTTTTTTTTAAATGGTGGGTAAGATTTGATTTTTATTTCAACGAGTTGATAAATTTAAAGATATGGTGTTAAGGGAATTAATTTGTTTTTTCTTTGTAGATTGGAGATGTTACAATTCTTTATTAATGGGCTTAAATTGTCTTTTTGAATTAACACTTTAATAATTCTTTGTTAATGGGTTTAAATTGACTTTTTGAATTGACAGGTTAAAATTTTATTTATTTATGTGAATAATAAGCATAGCATATTATAGAAAGGGCTTGTATTGTTTATTCCCATTAGAGGGTTATTTTCTTCTTAGTGAAAACTAGATTAGATATTATAGTAAGGGCTTGTCTGGTTTATTCTTATTAGAGAGTTATTTTCTCCTCAATGAAAACTAGATTGGATGTGACAAAGTTGGTTTCAAAGCGAGTAAAGTTTGCTAGTTCTCAAAAACCATTATCTTACCTTTCTCATAGGTTTGAGTGATCTCAACCCTAGGTACCTTTGATACCTCTTCTTGCATACTTGAAGATCCAACCTCCTTTTTTTGTGGTGGTGTTGATGGTGTGCTATGGATGATGGGTGGGATAGTAGTAGGCGTTGATGCAACTATCTCCATGAGAGTTTCCCAAGTCATATTGATTTTTGAGAGCTGATGCAAAACAATAAGCTTGACCAAACCATGGTGGAACAAAGTAGGGTGATGATCTTTGCCTTTGCTCTATACCTTTTCATTCATCTTGACCAAAACCCTGAATAAATACTTAGGAAAATTGAGTGGCTTAGTAGGAGTGAAGTGCATCAATAACCTGACATGGTATTGGTACATCATTGAGAATATCCCTTCACATGTAAAATATTTCATAATTAGCTTCATCAAAGGGCCATATTTATGAAATCAATTCCTAAAAGGGAAAATGTGTTCAGGAGCATCTTTGCAATGAGGTTTCAAGAACATTTTGTAGTTCTCAAGGTCAAAGTCCATCCCTTTGAACCAGATTTCTCCATGTTTCTGGATACCTGCTGCTGAAGCAATAACATCTGATGATATGGTGAATTCAATGCATTCTAGAATGGCCTTGTCTCTCCTGAATCTAGTGGAAAAAAGGCTTGTCAATTGAGCATGACAACCTACCTCCTTAATTCTCTCACAAAACCTCAAACAACCACCATTTTCAAAAAATATCTTGGCATAAGGGGAAGCATTGATTTCTTGCAAGCTATATGGCTCAAGCCTAGAATGGTGGCCTCCCTTATGAATATTATTTTCACCCTCCATAGTGTTTTTAAACAAGATAAAACCCTAGCTAGATGTAGTGGGTAGGGAAAGTGGAGATTTAGGAAAAGAGGGGATAATTGTAGGGTGGTTTTAGGGGGAAAAATGGGGTGGAAGGAAGCTAGGGAAAAATCCATAAAAATTTGGGGAGGTAGGGTGATGAACTGGCTTTAATATGCAAGTGAAATTTCTGGAAATGGGCATGAGGAAGGTGCCCAAAAGGTCGAAACACAGGGATTTCCTAGTTTTCCTGCAAAAATGTAGTGAAAACTAGGGCTTCAATGAAAATGGACGCAAGGAGGGTTGTGAGTGATAGAGAATTTATGAATAAGGTGTATTGAAGGTTTATGAATGTATTCTCTGGTTATATTATGGTTTTATTAGCTAAAAAAAACCAAAGATGAAAAACACCAAAAACGTAGTGGAGATGACCTAAGGAAGGAATCCACTCATTTTGCTAATGAATTGACTTGAGATAGGTATGGAGAGTGTCCACTTACTAGCTTGGAGGTGTATGAACCTTTGTTCATTTTTTTTAAACCTTGAATTATTGATTTGGATCTTAAAAAATAAAAGTTTATGGCATGCCAGAAACCTAGCACAACACCTCAAGAAGCTTAGCGCAGTACCTCCAGAAGCATAGCACGAACAATTTTGGTACAATTTTTTTGTTTTTTCTTCAACCATTGGGAGTTGTGGAGTGAGATGATGAGAAGAGAGGAACTCTATCGAAAATGAAAGGATGAAATGAGTTGAAGAAGCCTCTTTTTCCTTTTATAACATCATAAAGTTTCTTTTTGGTCTTCTAGTGAAATAATACAACTTTAAGAAAAAAATTTCTTTTTTGAACAACTTGATCGTGTAACATGATTTATGAGAAAAGGAAAATTTGCTTTACTTATTTTCCTATATTTTATAACTCCCTATGTAAATGGCTTATATGGTGAAAATGAGTTTTTGTTTGCCTTCTTTCATGACATAATTGGACCTTATGGTGGCAAAACAAAAGACCTAGACCCTGATCTAGATGAAGGTGTTATGAATGATCTAAGACCCTAGTTGATAATGGATGACATGAATTCTGAGATGATGATGACCATCAATGGAGTGCAAGGAGTAGAATTTCAGACCTAGATAACATTCAATGACCAAAATTTTATTTTAAATTTGATTTGAAAACATGAAATTTTGACCTAGGACCACTACCAAGTAAACCTGAAAGAGTATGTTTAATCACTGAACATTTAGACACTTACATATACCAACTAATTTCTTATGGAAATATTCATCAAGGAATTGGAGTTACTTGAGAGGTGTACATGTTCAATTAGAAGGAAACATGCTTGGAACAACAAGTTAAGGTAACTAGCATGTTGTTATGTTTATTTATGCATTGGTAGTTATGTGTTTATGTCAATATGATGCGGGGGATTACATGGAAAGACACTTCCATGAAAAATTGTATAAGGATCATGTTTAGCTTTCCCTTGGAAGCACATGGAAGCCATGGGGATTGAGTCATGGTGTTTGTTGTGAGTTTTGTGTTTTCAGTCTTTTATGATTTATTCGGGCTTGATTTGCACCTTGTTTATGTCTGGTGCAAAGTTATGCTGCTTTGGTTGTGGTGTCGTATTGATATTGGTATTCCATGGTTTTCTTCTTTTGTTTATTGTGATTTACTTTTATCTATTGATAGTATTTGGAATTGGTTTGGAAAAGAGGAAGTTAACAAATATTGGGGAGTGTTGAATGAAACCTGACAGGTGAGGTAAGCCTCATATGAAGATTGTGTATGTATAAGGGAAGTTAAAGGCAAGAATATGACATCTAGTTGGACTAGTTTAGTCCATTGTGGTGAATGGATAGTGGCAGGATAGTTATGAGAAAGGTAGCAAGAACGGTGAAGTAAATGTATCTAAGGTGTTGGATGCCTTGGCTATGTTGGGAAAAGTTGTTTTAAATGTTGTGTGTGGTGTGCACAGATAAATGAATTTCTCTTAACCTTGACCTTATGTTACTTTCTTATTATGTTGTGATCATGATTAACTAATGTTTATATACGTATACATGTAAGTATGTATGTATGTATGTATGTCATGTCTAACAGGGTCATCATGGATTATGATTGTTTAATGCAAATGTTTATATGTATATACATGTGTATGTATGTCATTTTATGACAGAATCATGAATGTTTTCTGCTAATGATTATATATGTATGTATGTATTTATGTCACTATCTAGAAGGGTTGTTAGGGATCATTCTTGTGGAGGAATGATTTCTTATGTAGGTGAATAGCATGAAGAGGTTCCTAGTCTTATGAGGAATCAAGTGGGAAAAGTAGCCTTGACAAATTTATGATGTCAGTATCATGTGGATAGGAGTTGATATTATGTGTTTATATTATGCCTATGTTTTGGGTACGTAATGTTGAGAGATACATCAACGGAATGAAAACAACGTAATCCGTGACATGGTAGGATAATCATGGATGACAGAGAGACACTGGAAGAATGTTTTCTTGGTAGAGACAATGTGGTATCTAGATGTGTGGTACTATTGTCATGTATATGTTGTATATGATGTAAATGTTGCACTTTTGATGTTCCGTGCATGTGGTGTTGTGTATATAGTGTGTCTACATGTTGTTCATGAAATTTTATGTACAATATGGTACATATGGCGGTGTGTATGTGTTTTTTATCCAATTCTATGTATAGACAATGTTGTGCACATGTTGGATATGTGGTTTTGTGTACATATAATTTTATATGCATGTTGTATGTGCGGTGCTATGTACATATGGTGTTGTGCACATGTTGTATATGTGGTGTTGTGTACATATGGTGCTATGTACATATAATGTTGTGTGCATGTGGTGATAAGTACATGTTTTAAAAACGGTGTTGTGTGCAGGTGGTTTTGTATTGTACATGTCGTGCATGTGGCTATGTGTACATGTGGTATTGTGTACATTTTGTACAGGTGGTGCGGTGTACATGTGGCATTATGTACATGTTGTGTAGGTGGTTCCATGTACATGTGATGATTTCCACACGTTGCGCAGGTGGTGTTGTGTATAGGTGGTATTTTGTACACATTGTACATATGGTAATGGTGTACATGTGGTATTGTTTTCATGTCATACATGTTGTGCTATAGGAATGTGGTACTATGTATGTGCATTGTGTAGTTGTGGTATCGTGGCATGTGAATTTGTTGTGTTGTACTCTGTCTAGTACATGTATTGTATTGTGTTGTACACTGGATGTAGGAGTATGTATTGTGATGTGTTATACACCAGGTGTAGGTATATGTGTCGTGATATATATCAGGTGTTGGTGTATGTATTGTGTGGTGTTTTACACCATGTGTGGGTGTATGAATGTGATGTACATTGTGTGTATATGTACATGGTTGAAGAGAAGGAAAGGTAGTAGGTTCTTGTTGTGTGTGGAAACCAATCTAGTGTGTGTATGGAAAGGATTTAATAAAAGATAAGTATCAATATTTTATTTCAGTTTTAATTATGCATGTAATCTATGATTATGGTTTATGATGGTTACATGTGATCTATGATTTTGATTTATGATGTTTGATTTTTGGGATAACCAGATGTGATATGTTTATACATGATGATTTGATCAAACAACTAGTTTAACTTGTTGTGACAAGAAGTGAACAAAATTTCAAGTGTACCTTATTGACAAGCAACCGATGAGGTGTGATTTTAGTTTATTTTAATTTATTTTGAATCTAATGGAAGCTACGTTCTTGGTATAGTAAATCATGAAAAATTTTCAGGTTTGGATGATTGAAACTGACTACAAGAGTTAGCGATGTCACTGAAAGGAATTGAAACAACAAGAAGTGTGTTGGTAAAGCACTTAAGGAGTAGGGCCATTATGGGAAACTGGTACCAAATATCGTCCTTTATTCCCATGATAATGTTATAAATGGTATGATGGTTTTGAGGTAGGGATATGCCTTGGTTTTTGGACCTTCCAATGTGATGAAACCTTGCCAACAGATGGCTACTTGGGATGGGTGTTCTAATGTAACTTGGACGGTGTGTGACTACACGAAAGGTGGTGACCAGATTTCTCGAGGGACTATGTAGCATAGAATGGAAGGCCACGAATGGATTTTGCTTTGGTAATTAGAATTTCCAGATGGAATTAGATACACATTGGGATTGTGCCCCGAAATAATGAGTCGATGACTATTCACTAAGAGGAAAAGTGGCACAGGATTATAGTGTCGGACATTAGATGTTGGATTGACTTGGAAAGTGGATTTTGGACTTCCTAGAAAGGAGGTGAATCTCAAAATGATTTTGATGGTGGAGCTGTGAGCCTCTGTAATTCCCTTGTTATTGATGCATGCATCATATCCTTTATTTGCTAGTTTGGAAAATGTATATATGTATATTATTATAAATACTCTATCAAGCTTGATTTATAAAGTTCCATAGAGAGTATGGTTATTTTTTGGTTGAAGAAAATGTGCATGAGTATATGTGGTTTTTATTGTAAATACCATATGAGTTGTGTTATAAAGCTCCAGTAAATGGTATGATTGTCATGTTTTCAGTAGGATATCATTTTAAATACTACAATGAGTTGTGATATAAATATCCAAAGGTAGTATGTTTTTTTTTCAGCGGTTTCCTGGTTTATAAGTGGACTATGTTCCCCCAATGGAGAGGGTTATGTAAGAGCTCTCGTTAAAAATTCATGTAAAAATATATATGACCACAGTCATGGGACATGTATTCCAAGTTGAATGTTAGGAAAAAACATCCTAGGGGGGTGTTCATTTTTACTAAGGAAACTAGAAAAGGAAATGGAAAAGGCTTTGGGAAGGTTAAGAGGCATTAATTAACATTTATCTATGAAAAGAAAGGAAAATAGGAGAAAAGGGTGGTGAAAGGTCAGAGGTCACATGTGAGGAGGAAATTGAAGGAAAATAATGGAAAATGAAGAAATTAGAGGCCTCATTAATAAAAAGGGTTCTAAGGACCAGTTGGGAAGCTTTTGTTCAAGCTCTTTCTGGTTAAGATTTTGGTGAGTTTAGTTTTGGAGCTATCATTTTATTCTCTCTCTCATACTCTTGGACACTTCAAGTTTTATTGGAGCACTCTTGGAGATTTTCGCATACTTGGAGTTTTGGAGAAATAATGAAAAGGAAGAGCAATAAATTTCAAGAGGACATCGAGATTAGTAGTTACAACTGGTTTTTATTGTAGGTGTTGTGTTGCATGTGTTTTTTCCTCACTATTTTATAAATGCATGGCATGTGCATTTGGTTCTTTGGTCATAATATGTCATTGGCATGGGGGATTGATTAGATTGACAGTGGATTTTCCTAACTGTTCCATTTCCTTGATATCCATGGATTTGTGGATTCATTTCATTGTTGTTTTCTAATTCATTCTCATGTTCCTTTAGCTTGGGTTGAGTTATTAATTCCTAGAAGACTTAGTTGGAGAATTGCTCTGGAAGCCCTATACTAGCTTGGGATTAGTTAATAGTCCTGGAAGCCTTTGTTGGACAGAGGCATTGCAACACCTTTGCGGGTTGAGTTACTAGTCATATAAGCCCTTGTTGGACAAACACTTTGGAAGCCCGACGACTCTTGTGGGTTGAGTTAGTAGTCCTGAACCCCTAGTTGGAACAAATGCTCTGGAGCCCTAGACAGATTTGGTAGAGACCAATATGGTGACGGTTAGTGATTTCTAAACGTGAGGTGGAATCAATGGTTGAGGGTTAAGGTGTTTTGGCCTCTGGAAGCCCTGGTTTGGTCTTGATTTATGTGTTTTTCGAGATCCCACATTCATCCTTGGAAAATGTCATGAGGGTGACTAGCTGAAAGAAATATTTGGTTCTTGCTACTCTATGGTCAGGTGGTACATGGAATTTCCAGACGTAGTTTCATTTTGCATACATTAATAAGAGCTTCTCTCCTCTTGTATTAATGGTTAAATATACTTGTTTATGTGTGTTTTTTATGGCTATATGATGGTTATGAGCATGTTTTATGATAGTGATGATGTATGGCTCTTATCATGTTTTGATCTATAAATGAATGAAAAATTAATATATGACATAATAGATGATAATGCAACTAATGTGGTAATGCATCAATGCTTCTTAGAGATTCCCAGATAAGTATGAGACCCCTGTGCTTAGATATGTTATTGTGACCTGTAGAATGTATATTTGTGACATGTTTAACGAAATGACTATCATGGTTGGGCTTGGTTAGGTCAAGTCCTTGATCAAGTTTTATGTTAGATGCTTTTTATTCCTGTCATTCATTGTATCAAAAATTATCATCAAGTTTCGGGTAGTGGTTGGAGACTAGACCTGAAAAAAGTGACTTAAATATCACACTCTCTAGCATAATACTGGTTAAACAAGACTGTAGTCTCTCCCATGCAGGCATTATGGGAGAAACTGGAGGGTCCCAGTAGCATGCATTCACATTTCATGGGAGAAACTGGGGTTATTTCAATGAAAAGGAAGTTTGACTCAGGACTTGGGCACCTGGAGGGGTGTTTTAGTTTTTGTGGGTCCTGTAGCTCTTCAGGAAGGTTAGTAAGGTTTTATTGTGTTGATTCCACTTCCTTTAGGTGATCTAGGAGGATGAATCATATTATAGTAAATATTCGTAACTTTTTTACCTCAGTTGGCTGGTTACTTTGGTAGATGTGGGAGGAGGGTGTTACATGCAGTTGATTGGAAGAAGGGAGTGAAGAGGAGTGAAATGATTAAAAAATTGTGACATATGTTGTTTATCCAACAAAAATTCCTCAGTTTCTAGGTTAGGTACTCCATGATTTACTTGTATCATATTTTCCTCCTTATGCACTTTGAGTCTGGAAAGTGAATTGATTTTCCATATTGCTTCTGATAAAGCCAAGCCAAGATGTCTAGGTTTGTTCATAAAACTTCAGAGGATCAGGTAGGTTATAGGATTTATCATTATGGGTCAATATAAATCCCAATTAGTGAGGGATTGAAGAACATGGGTTCTACCTAGGATAAATTCTTGGAGTTATATCAGAATGGAGGATATATGCAGGTGATTAACAAAAAGAGTTAGCAAGGAAAGAGGCATGAAAATAATAAATAATATGGGGTTACCTAGCCTTAGGAAGAAGAAAAAAAAAAGTGGAAAATATAAAATGGTTAATAAATCTAAGGCCACTTGCCATCAACAAGAGAAACAATAGGAGAAGAAGATCCAAAAAATTAAGAAGAGTATGACACCTCAAGTTGTGGTGTTAGAAACACCCCGAGTATAACACAACGAATACTAAAATGACATTATGCTTCTTCTCGTGAGAATAAATCAGACCTCCTATCTTTCCTGAAGTCTAAGTCATGGTTCACTCTGAATCGTCTAAAGGAGATGGTTCTTCATTTGGAAAACTTCGATTGAATATCCCTGAAGGAAACGAGGATATGGCTAGTGACAAGGTTTCATTTTGCAAGAAGAAGCATGTGCACGATGAAGAAAATATTTCTCTTTTAGCAGGAGTAGTAGTGATGGGTACCCCTATTACCAGAAAAGAGTGAGGAGAGGAAGAGCATGAGGATGATATTCCCCTAGTGTCTGTAATGAAGAAAATTAAAATTCAAAAGGTGAGCTATGAAGGGATTCAGGAGCAGGAGCAGAGAGAAGAAGATAAAGAGTAATTTGTTCTTCTTGCATCTATGATGAAAAATATAAGGAAACATAAAAAATCTCATGAAAAAAAGGAGAAATAACTGAAGGATTTTGTTCCTAATGTAACCTGTGTGAAGAAGACAAAGGAAAATAAAAAACTAAGACAAGTAATTCAAGAGTTGGAGGTGTTGAATATATTTATAAAAACCCAAAATTCCACATTGATGACCATAAATGAGGAGCTAATTGTAGAGGTGGTTGGACTAAAGCAGAAGATGAAGTGGAGAATCCTAGCCACCTACATGAAAAACCGTGCTAGGATGTTTAAAAGACAAGTAAATAAGATCCAGGTCAAAGGATAGAAAATTAATATTCCAATCCAAAAATGAGTGGGAAGGATCTCAATTTTTTGTATTTTGCAGAGCTCAGTGAGTAGTTATGTGAGGAAATGAAACAATATGAGGTTGGGGAAATGTTAGGCCCTATAATTTCTTTAGTTATTACCAAAATACATGTTCCTTAACCCGTATTTCACAAGCTAAATAAACCTCAATGCATATATTTTTAACCATTCTTTATGTTTCCTTGGGTAAAATGGACAATGGTTGATTATCTTTAACAAAAAGATAAAATACATTAATATTTATAACTATAATGTTACCACCATGTTGCCTAAAGAATATTTTGCAATAATTGTCACTGATTTCAAAATTGAATTTTTATGGTATAGGAAGATCATGGTCTCTAGATTCCTGAACTAATATTGGTTCCTACATCAAAGTATGGAGGTCATTGGATTCGATAGTTTGAATAAGAGTTTAATGTGAGTTATCAAGGAAGAAACCACATCATTTCATTCTTTGTCTTCATCATAGTTTTTTTCATTGTCATCCTACAAATGGTTTGAGTGAAACAGAGTGTGTGAGGGTTTCTATTTATAGGAATCAATTGTCAACAAATTGTATTTTTGTGACTGGTTTGATATATTCGAGGGCCTGTGTAAAATGTATATATATCAAGTTACAGGAGAAGATAGGTTAGTGATTTTGTGGACAATTATTTTATTTTATTTTATTTTTAATGATTGTATTGCCATAACCTCCTCTAGAGCTCGATATATTTTTACATCAAGTGTATTGAATAAAGACTCTTTGATTAATAAAATGAGCTTAATTCCATGTTCATGAAACTATTTTTTTTCATGTATATGGTTAATTTGTTTAGTGTAAGTTAACTTTTATTTTTCAAAGGGAAACGAGTTGGTTGGCTAGGGTCTAGCCAACCCATCTCATTCTCCCTCAAATAATTTTACTATGTGATATAATATGTGCTAAAGTTGGTGTCTGCGTGTGTGCATTTTCGATTCCTTGTGTTCGGTGTGTGTGAAACAACAAGAAACCTTTTGCATCATTTATGAGGAGTTTCATATCTAAAGTTTATTTTCATTTTCAAGAATTTTTTTCATGAATGAAATGTTCATAAATTGTGTGCATCAGAAGCAATAAGGATGTAGATTTGAAAGTACATTTTCATTTTCTATGTTATTTCTTAAATTAAGGTTTAAACCTTAGAACTTAGTTCTATAATAGTTCTTCAACTTGATAAAAAATCAAGACTTGGATATTGGGGTAAGGGTGAAGGAGAACCCCTTGCATAGAATATTTGGTTTCACAACTTTAATATGCTCATTTAAGTTTGTTGACACACATTGAATATTGCTTCTAGTGCATAAATGATGTTTTTTGATACTGTGTTAAAAGCTTCAAGGTTATCTGTATGAAAATCTATGTTAATGAGTGGATCTATTCCCATATGTAAGGCTTTATGTTTCGAATGATACAAAATTTCTATGGTTATGTGAAGCTCAAGATTTCAATTTGGTTTCCTTGAGACCTTCAGTGCAGGAACAAAGTTTCATTGTCATTAAGCTATCAATCGAAGTTCTTTATTCTGGATAACTTATATCATATTCTTGCATAAACATGGATTGAATTTTAATTATAGTATCAATTGAACATGAGAAGTGCATGATTGAATTTGATTGGTGATATATTCTTTTGTCTTTTGCACAGGTGTGAAACATTTCCTTTCTATTTGAAGAAGTTTTCGTTCCATGCAAAGATTTGTTTTTTAACCACAAAATATCATGTGCTGAGGTTGAGAATGCACTTTTAATACAAGAAAGCTTCTATTTCACACCATAATAGCTAGTTTTTCACACAATATCTTTAGTGCAGGAATAAAATATTTTAAGTGTGAGAACAATGTTACTTCAAAAATACAGGAACATAATATTTTGAATGGGTTTTTAGTACAAGAACATAGTTTTAATTTGAATGATTATGAAATTGAATCCCGAGTTCATTTGTTTTTATATGAAATGTTTTAAAAAGTTTCTGACAATTATTTTGTGTGGAGATCTAGTCTCTATAGTGGTTATGGTGTTACTATGTGAACAATGTAGGAATAGAGGTAAAAGGATCTGATTCAAAGTCTTTTCGAACCTAATTTATTTAGTTTTGGGGATAGAGATAGGATTTACAAAATTTTTCCAAAGCCTTTGGCATTAGTTGTGCTACACCTCAAAGTCTACGAGGCCCTGGTTTAACAAGTAGATGTTGTGAATTGAATTACTATTCTATCAACCAACAATATGACAATGAGCTTAAATTAGTTACAACACTTAATATTGAGGAAATTTTACATGTTTGGGAAAATAATATGATTGAAATAGTCAATTTCATGGATGTTGGTACTAATATTGTCTCTCCATTTAGCCCACATGCAATAGACTTTTAGCTAATTGTAATATTCCCAATTGGGACTGCTCAGCAATGCATGCCTGAAAAATGAATTTTCATGAATGTATGCTACAGGATTGGAAACCAACCCTTGGATCCCTTATATCTGATAATATATCATCTAAATCCAAGAGGGGGTTAGAAAAAAATCCTCCTAGGTGAGGTAAATAGGTCTCCCACACCTAGTGTAGCTGAAAAGGCCCAAGAATGGACTGCAGCAGTATATGACAATACTGCTCAAAAAATAACGCAGTTCAACAAAGTAGTATCAGGAGGCCAATATGGAGGCTCAATATTGTCATTTATATCAGTAAATTAGATTTATAGTGAAGCCCTTTATTTATAGAATAGAAAGAAGAAGACATTACATGAAGAAATGATAAAAAATAAGAGGTTGCAACCATACAATATGACTGTACAAGCTTGACGGTGTTATTTTATTAGTTGAAAAGAGTTGTAGATTACACTTCAGATCTAGAGTAGATCTGTGTACAAAAGGATAGATCTATATCAGATTTGTACACTATAGAGTCTCCTTTTCAAATGCCCCTTGGGGTTTTCAGCAAAAAGTGAAGTACATGGAGTAGATATAAGATCTAATGCAGCTGATCTACATAATGGTTAAGAATTTCTAAAGAAAACACATTAGTGTTTAGATCATACATGAATGGAACATGGACTAGATCAGTAATCCACGGATCACCACAGTGAAGGGAAGATTCCCAACACTAGAGATCTCACCTCCTTGATGTGCGAAAAGTCCCTGCAACTTTCTCCTTGCAAATAACGTAGTACTATAAGATGGACTACATTGTACACTCTAGAACATGATGTGGCCTCAAGCCAAGATCTGAAAATAGGTTCTCCTCATCCAATACCCTCTTGCGAGGGGGGATAGAAGGCTTTCCCGATGAAAAGAGGCACTAGAATGGCCTAGATCTCAGTAGATCTAGCCTCCACTTGCTGTAGCTTACAAAAAAAACCAAACCATCAACAGGATCTATGTTGTAGTTGGAAGAAGAGCTTGGCCAAATGCCTGATAGTGGTCAAGAAATGAAAGACTCCTCCAAGAGATCCTCAATGGAAGAGGTGGGATTCCTGATCTGGAACACCCTAGTGCTAAAAAACACTATTCTCTGCTAAATAAAAAAGAGAATAAGAAATGTCTAAGCAGAAAAAATCTCTAGAAATAATTTGTTCTTCAACAACCTCCTCGTGTTGTCCTCCTCTTCCTTTTATAAGATAGAATCATTTCCAAACCCTAAACCATATCAATGATTTAGTTGCTTTCACATGTGTAGCCTACAACTAAAAATGTGTTGTGCATATAGGAGGTTCATTGTATCTAGACAGCGCTATTGATTTGGTCCTATTGACCCAGTCAAATGTCTCAATCCCTTTTAGACATATGGGTGTTTTATTAAAGCATCCCAGAATTAGCCTTGTTCATATGGGGCATTGATTTATTTTGTTATTTTAGGAGTTTTATTGATCCTCATTTACAATTTTATTCATGCAACAAGAAAATGAAACAAAATTGAATATTCCCATTAGCTTGGGCTAATTGGGAATATTACAGTCCTCCCCTCCAAAATGTTGCTTGTCCTCAAGCAACTCATAGGGTGAGTGCTGCAACACTTCTCCTCCTCCATTGGTGACATCATCAAGGATCAAGTTTTCTTCATAAGCTATGTTGAGATTCAACAAGATGATAAAGATAAGTGAAAATCAGTAACCTTCACTGAGTGGGCCCGCAAACTATTTTTAGGTGCAAGTCTATTTTTAGACTATGTCTATTTTTAGACATGGTGATCATATTTCAGAAGTTGCAGGATGCTATTTGTGGATGGTTGGTCAAGTTGGAAAAATAGATGAAATTCTATTTTTAGAATATTGGGTGAAGTCTATTTATAGATCGCCGATCTAAAAATAGAAGTGTCGATTATTATTAGCTCTTAATAATAATCCGACAATAAACAATAACTTATTCTCTTCGTATAATTTTTTATTTCAAAGGTACGTAGACGTTGGCAAATCAAAGGCTGAAGGAATTATGCATTTCCTAGGGTTTACTAGTGGTTCATGCATGAGGACTCAGTTAGAACTGAAGTGGCAAAGTTATGACAGAGTTGGAAGAGTAGTTCATGGAGTTGTTATTCAATTTAACTCAGTTAATGTAGTTAAACTCAGTTGAGCTAGTTGTATCTAGTCTAACCGAATGATACACTAGTGAGAGTGGAGTGAATTAATTAGTTAATTAATTCAAAAATAATAACTCACTAATCAAATAAAAAAATATAATAAGTAACTACAAAGGTAAGCCGGGCTCTAGTGGAGACCCAATGGAGAGATAGGTTAAAGGGTGAGATGGAATATCCATTGTGACTATAGTGATGCATTGGTTACATCACACACACATTGGAGTTGCCAATGAGGATTGTGCAGTCAAGGTAAGGCCAATTCGAATTCATTCAGGGGTCTTCTTCAGTAGGGATTGTGTAGTGGAGGAAGGCTATCAAGTGGCAAGAAATCAGTGCATGTATTTGCAGATTTCTTCATGACAGTGTGTGACGATTGATCATAACAGAGCTTGATGTACTAAGCTTTGCATGAGATTGCTACATGATCTCCATGATACATAATATATGATAGTTGGGGTTTTTAGCTTCAGGATTTCCCATTAAACAACTTTGTTATGTGCGATTGTTTTTATTGCTTCATGTGTTTGCATTGAGTTTTAAATTTCCGTAAAATATTAACAGTGGAAGGATTTTGTATTTAGCAAGAAGATAAATAATGTTAGATCAAGAGAATCTAGATATATACATGCATATGTTATATAATTTCTACATGGTATCGGAGCAGTGTTAATTCTTGAAGATTGCAATTGTGAAGAATTTTTGAGTTTGTGCTAGTGCATAATACGAATTTGCTGCAGAAATTTCTTGGTGAGACAATTGAGTATTCATTGAAATGTCTTTCAATGGGTTGCGGTTGGAGTATTCCCTTGAGGGCAGCTCGAATTACATATCCTAGAAGGATAGGATTGATGTGTACATAGAGGATAATGGCCTGAAGGAGCTCATCAATAGCGATGTTCCTAAGCCTACTTCTAGCGATGCTGCAGGACTTGACGCATGGAAAAAGAAGGTAGCAAAGATAAGAAGAATTCTGTTGGAAGGTGTGAAGGACCATATTGCGTCAAGCCTTCACGAGAAATCCACTCCATTTGCAACGTGGAAGGCTTTGACAGATATTTTCCAAAGCAGCAACGAACAAAGGAAGTTGGCGCTGAAAGATAAGCTCAAAAAAATAAAAATGGAGAAGGGCGACAATATTCCAAAATATCTCATGAAGTTTTTCCACTTAGGGATGAACTGGGAAGTGTGGGGATTACCGTTGATGATGATGACTTGGTGAGCTTGGCTCTCCTTGGGCTTCTTAAGAGTTGGCATAGCTACGAAGACTCTTTCAATGGACAGGAGAAACTGTCAGGATGGGAGCAGCTTTGGTCAGATCTTGTGTGGGAGAAGATAAGGCGGGGTACCAGGGATGGCTCTTCATCAAAGAATGAAGATGAAGAGAATTTCACTTTGGTTGACAAAGAAAGGAAAGGGAAGGGGAAGAAATTTCCTTCAAAATCTGAAGCTAAAGGCAAGAAGCAGGATTTGTCCAAAGTGAAATTTTTTCACTATCACGAACATGGGAATTTCGCCACTAACTGCCCACAAAGAAATAAGAACAAGAAGGTAGCTGGAGTTGCATCTAGAGAGGACTTAGCCTCGCAATTTTAACTTTATTTCTCTTTGATCGCATGCTTGGTTTCAAGTTATATGGGATCAGTGTGGTATCTTGATAGTGGTGCGTCTTTGCATATGACGGGAGACAAGGAGTTGCTTAGTGACTTGGAGGAGAAGGACCTCCAGATGCATATAGAGATGGGCGACGATGGTAGATATAGTGCAACCGACATTGGGACCATTACCTTTGAGAGGGAGTTTGGTAATCCATTCTTGTTGAAGGATGTTAAGTGTGCATGTAATGTTCTAGGTCCGAAGAAGAATCCTGGGCTCCCGCTCACAATGTTGGAAGAAAATGTTATGAAAGGCATGTAGGTGACTCGAAAGTTTCCTTCGACATAAAACAACAGGTCAAACCAAGAAGATAGGGATTCGAGTTAATAATATATACAAGCTAGAGGTACATGGCTATGCTGTAATGATGGGCAAAGCAAAAGAAATGGTGAGCTGGGATGAGGGCGAATTATGGCACATGAGATTGGGCCATTTTCTCCATGGAGCTTTGAAGATGTTGCAACAGATTTCTACTCGATTTCCAAGGGTGCTCTTACTCAGTGAGATCAGTGCAAGGGATGTACTATGGGTAAGTTTTTGAATACCACCTTTCATGAGAAGGAGAACCATGCTTCGGTGATCCTGGAGAGAATTCACACAGACATGTGTGGACCGTTCTCGGTTACTTCCACAGCGAAACACATGTATTATGTGATATTTGTTGATGAATTTTCTCGTAGATGCTAGATCTTCTTCGGGAAAAAGAAGAGTGGAAAGTTCTCAAATTTCTGTGAGTTCAAGGCATTGGTGGAGAAGGAGTTGGGGAAGCAGGTGAAAGATCAAAGGAGTGATAATGGTGGTGAATACATCTCAGGAGAATTAAAATACTTCTGTAGCAAAGAAGGAATTCGAAGAGAACTCATAGCGCCTCATAACCCACAGCAGAATGGGGTCATGGAGAGAAAGAACAGAACGATCGTGGGTGTTGCACGAATGATGTTGCATGACCAGGGCCTACCGATGCACTTGTGGGCGGAAGCATGCAACACTGCGGTTTATGTGCAAAACCGTTGTCCTCATAGAGTACTTGGTATGAGTACACCCGAGGAAGCTTTTACTGGTAAGAAGCCTGATATTTCTCATTTGAAACACCTCATAATTATCGTATTTTCCAAATAAATAATGGGATCGTGGTGCGATGATAGTGTGCAACAAATGAGGTGAAAGCCATGAAGTTGTCACTTGAGAGGGAGCTACACTTGCATGCAGAGGAGGAACTTCTTGTTCCCAAAGATGAGCCTCTAGATGTGGATCAACCACAGGAGGAGATTCATGGAGTGGAGGAGTCCACTCATGCAGAACCAAACATCAGACAAGGCAGAAAGCGTACCACAGAAGCTGAGAGACTGAAGCTTGATGCAACACAGAATGTAGGAGTCCCTACATCACAGCGCAGACAGAGACAGTCACCTGACCGATATACTGGATACATGGCTCTTATGAGCAAGTGTATTGTGACAGAGCCATCTTCTTTCGAAGAAGCAGTGCAGGAGCCCACATGGGTAGATGCCATGGTGGAGGAGTATGACTCCATTGTCAGAAACAATGCTTGGGATATTGTTCCAAGGCCAGTTGGTAAATCAGTGGTAGTTTCAAGATGGATCTACAAGGTAAAGCAAGCTTCTGATGGGAGCGTCGAGAAGTATAAGGAAAGATTTGTTGCCCGGGGCTTCTCACAGATCGAGGGGATTGATTATGAAGAAACCTTTGCACCTGTCGCACGGTATTCTTCCATAAGGACCATCCTTGCTCTCTCAGCGTAGATGGGTTGGCACATTCATCAGATGCATGTGAAGACTGTGTTCCTTAATGGGATCATTGAGGAAGAGGTGTACATTAAGCAGCCTGAAGGATTTGAGATCTTCAACAGCGAGTCACATGTGTGCAAACTCAAAAGAGCGTTGTATGGGTTGAAGCAAGAACCACGTGCTTGGTGCACACAGATCGGCGGCTATTTCACTGGATTTGGCTTCACCAAGAGAGAGGGGGATTCAAACCTGTACCAAATTGTGGTGGAGGGTAAGCTTTTAATCATTGTTCTTTATGTTGATCATTTAATACTAACGGGTGATGAGAACTTGATACACTCATGCAAGGCAGATCTTACAAAGGAGTTTGAGATGAAGGATTTGGGCCTCCTTCATTATTTCCTTGGATTGGAAATATGGCAGTGAGAAGGTGAACTGTTTGTGTCTCAAGGAAAGTATGCTTGGGAGATACTTGGTAAGTTTCACATGGAGGACTGCAAGCCCATGGATACTCCTCTTCCAGGAAATTTGAGGAAAGAGGATGCTACATCGGCATGTGTAGTGGATGCCACTATTTCATCGATAGCCAGGTTCACTCATGTATTGCCAGAATAAGATCGACATAAGAAGAACTACCACAACAATGGCTGTTTACCAAGCTCTTTTTGAAGCAAGTGAAAGCATATCCCGAGGTATCTCAAAGGCAATATCCGAGTATGGATTTTCGTTAAACAACTGTGTTATGTGCAATTTCTTTTTATTGCTTCATGTGCTTGCAATTGAGTTTTTAAATTTCCGAAAAAGATTAACAATGGAATGATTTTGTATTTAGCAAGAAGATAAATATTGTTAGATCAGGAGAATTTGGATATATACATGCATATGTTATATAATTTATACAAGCTAAGTGTTCACGAATCCAACCCTCCATGAATTGTTCCTCCAAAGTCATTATGAGATGCATATAACCCATCCCATAAGCAGTCAAGAACTCACATGAAACAAACATGGTTGAACCAATAGTCTTCCTGAAAAATGTAGCATAAGGTACATGGATAGTTTCCATCCCATGAGGTACATACATACTCCTCATCCTCCCTCCATATAATCCCATAAATAGAACAAGTATATCATCAATGTATGGAAGTAAAACAACATATAAGAAAACATAAATTTGAGCATGAGGAGGTGGGTCATGGTCCCACATATGTTACCAGTGCAGTGCATCTCCTGCCTGCATAAGATCAAGGTGTGGTAAGTGGTTTCCTCGCCACTTACTTGTTTCCCATGTTATCTCACTATGGCTGAAAATGTGAGATATGTTTGGTACCTTTGGGAAGCACCCATCATGAAATAAAATCTCCCTTTGCACATCAAGGGAGTGGCCAAGTTTAGAAATTTGAGTGGCCCAACCATTTCCATGAGATTTACATGATACATCACTCCCTTTAGGAGTCATGGCCTACATAAAAATGGTAAAAGGACATGTAAAATTAGAAAATAAAACTTGTGTTACATGATCAGATCCTTTACCAACAATGTCTCTCATTCACATGGAGTTGTGCATGGATCTTTCTCCTCTTTCAAAAGAAGGAAGAGATGGTTGAAATGACTCTTGCAAAGAGTTTCTTGGCTGCCCCAACTCCACATAGCTCATGCATTCTTTAAAATGCTGATGTAGCTCCCTTCCAAAGCCTTCCCATTCAAAGAAAATCATGATAGTGTTGTAGATCTTCATAGAATAGGTAGGGTTGAAACAGAACCCTTTGTAGGATCTTTGTAGTATCCTCTCCTTGAGCTTGGAGGCTCTAGGAAAGAAGACTCTACCATGATGATAGATGAATCCCTCATGGACTAGATAGCCTTCTTTATGCAGCTGGTCATCAAGCATCATACAAGTATGAAGATATTTGGAATAATCCACAAGAAGTTGGGATTTGCAGTACATATCTACACTGCCCAACAATGGCAGTGCAGATGAAACACCAACAGGAATGTTTGTCATTTTGTTGATATCCTCCTTGACATCTCCTATGCTAAATGTGTATGTTGGAAGGTTGATCCTTCAATTCTTCTCCTCCCACAGCGCATATACAGAAGTGAGAGTGGGTAATGATGATAAGGGAAGAAGATTTCCCTCCTCCTTGAGCTTGCCCAAGCCTCCTAGTGCTGTAGCCTTGTCTTCAAGTGCTCCAATCCCTCCTGGATCTAATTTTGGAGCAGCAAGTTGTGAGGTCTCCACTACAAAATCTGAATCAGGTGGCCTCCTAGGTGGTTTGCCACTAGATAGCAGTGTCCCATGCAAAATCTCATGAACATGATGGATGGGACTGTAAGGTCGTTACTTCCACTGTGCAAATCCATCTCTGTTTTCTGTGTGGAAGTGCTATGTGAGGGGTAAGTATGCATGCCTTTGATCATTTGAGATGCACCACTCTTCTTGTCCACCCATTCCATTTGCAAAGCCTCCCAATCGGTGGTGAATTTCCCCAATGTAATCAACCATTGAACACCCAAAATCACATTGGTTTCTGGTATGTCAACTACAAATAAGTGATCCACCAAAGTGTAGGATTCCATAGTGACTGAAAGTGATGGAACATAATGCATGCATTGCATTGTTCTATCTCCTGGGACCAAAACAGAGAATCCATCAAAATTATGGGTATTGCCCTCCTTTGCACAAGATGGGCATCAATGAAGTTGTGGGTTTCGCCACTGTCAACAAGAACAGAAACCATCTGATTCATGATTAAACCTTGAACTCTTAAGGTCAAGCAAGTAGGTACTCCTCTCAAGGATGCAAGAGTTCCCCCAATAGGAGAAAATGTTCCATTCCCATCTCCTGATGGTGTAGGATCTCCCTCAGCAATGTCAACAATGTGACCCCTTCTTGGTTCATCATCTTCTTCTTCCTCAAAATCTGAGAAGACCTATATGTAGTGTGTTTTTCCAGTAGCACATCTATGTCCAGGTGGCCATGATTCTTGCCAATTGAAGCATAGCCTCTTCTTTCTTAGCTCCCTCTGGACTTCAATATCAAGAGGCTTCTTGAATGAGCTCTCCTTGGAAGGAGAAAATTTCTCTTCCTTCCCTTTAGAAAGGTAAGAGGGCTTATTCTGAAAGTTTTCCTTTGCTTTTGGCAAGGAATCTTGAAGGTATCTAGCCCTCTCAGTGGCATCATGCAAGGTAATGGGCTTGGTAGAATTAACCAACCCATGGATAGGTTCATCTAGACCATCGATGAACATGTACACCCTCCTTGCTGTAGACAAATCAGGAACCATAACAGATAATATAAAGAATTCAGAAATGTAAGACTTTGTATCTACCCAATTGTTTCAACTTTTCAAGGCTCATGAAAGGTGCCTCTGGATATCTTCTGTCAAATCATTCCACCACTCTTCTAGTGAACTCAAAATAATCAGTCACATTGGCATGACCCAATGTAGACAAGCCATGGAACCACCACTCATGTGCTTCACCTTCAAAGTGTAGTGATGCAATCTTGATAGCTTCCATCTCAGGAACTTTGTTCAGCTAGAAGTAGATGTCAAGCTTTTCTACCCATGCTTTGGCAGAAATTTTGGATGACCCATCAAAAATGGGTAGAAAGAATCCGCCTATAGAGTGATTTCGATCATGATTCTGAATGAATCCACCATCTCTATGATGATGCCTTGGTCTTATTTTTCCTTCAGATGACATAAATCTTGAAAAATCAGCTGATATTTGAATATCTGATTCTGAGACTTGTATTCTTCAAATTAGTCTTCAAGGGATTCTTTTTCTTGTGGCCCTTCATTTCCCACAACCAAAAAGGTAGGCATAGTGGAGTGTTGGGAAACTTGTGGTTGATTCACTGGTTGATCATTCCAGTGGTGAGATATCCCAGAGCTTTCTCCAAGATGAAATCTCTTAGGAGATTATTTGATTCTGTCTAGTCTCATCTCTTTGATCTCTCTAGCAAGATCTTGTATAGCTTTCAAAAGATTTTTTTCAAACTCCTTTCCTTCTTCATCACTTCCAGTTTTAGGGGCTTTACCCTTGTCTTGATCATCATTGGTGTAATAAAATTTATTCTGTATTATTTTAAGATACCTCTACTCTCTGTCAGTAAGAGGCTCATCTTCTTCTACAGACATAGTGGCTCTTCAAGGAAAGCACAGGCTACGCCAAGATTTTTCTCTGATACCACTGTAATATTCCCAATTGGGATTGCTCAGCAATGCATGCCTGAAAAACACATTTTCCAGGAATGTATGCTACAAGATTGAAAAACCAACCCTTGGATCCCTTAGATATGACAATTTCTCATCTAAATCCAAGAGCGGATCAGAAAAAAATCCCCCTAGGTGAGGTAAACAGGTCTCCCACACCTAGTGTAGCTGAAAAGGCCCAAGAATGGACTGCAGCAGTATATGACAATACTGCTCAGAAAATAACGTAGTTCATCAATGTAGCAGTAGGATGCCAATATGGAGGCTCAATATTGTAATTTATATCAGAAAATCAGAGTTATAGTGAAGACCTTTATTTATAGAATAGAAAGAAGAAGACATTACATGAAGAAATGATAAAAAATAAGAGGTTGCAACCATATGCTATGATTGTACAAGCTTGACAGTGTTATTTTATTAGCTGAAAAGAGTTTTAGATTAAACTTTATATCTAGAGCAGATATGTGTACAAAAGGATAGATCTATATCATATCTGTACACTATAGAGTCTCCTCTTGAAATTCCCCTTGGGGTATTCAGCAAAAAATGAAGTACATGGAGTAGATTTGAGATCTAATGCAACTGATCTGTAGAATGATTCAGAATTTTTGAAGCAAATCCATCAGTATTCAAATTAGACCTTAATAGAACATGGAATATATCTGTAATCCATGGATCACCATAGTGAAAGGTAGATTCCCAACACTAGAGATCTCTCCTCCTTGATGTGCCAAAAGACCCGCAACTTTCTCCTTGCAGAAATAACGTGCAAGTACTTTGAAGATGGACCGTATCAGAGGCTTTAGAAAATGATGGGGCTCTCAAGCCAAGATCTAAAAATAGGCTCTCCTAATCCAATACTTGCTGTGGGGATAGAAGGATTTTGTTGAATCCTTAGTTAAACTAAGAGGGGGTGAATCACTTTAACACATACATGAGCTTTTAAAATTTTCATCAAGATTATTTACAACTTAATTTTATAACTAACTTAATATTTGGAATTTATTAATATGCTCTAACAAGGCATCAAGTATTAAGATAATGTTACATCAAACTTATTATGAAAGCAACAAGCATTTAGCATATTGGAACATATCAACACATATGAAACACACACAGAGACAACAGATATAAGTGGAAACCCATAAAGGGAGAAAACCACATCTTATTATTGTTGTGATGCAAAGGCAAGCTCCAATTCCTTCACCATCAAGCTTTTTCTCGTGTTGTGCACCAAACCTATAGGAGTGTCTCCAACCCCGCCCGCCTACAGAATCGATAACTATCAAGCTTCAACTTGATAGGGAAGCTCCAACTTCCTCAATTTATCAAAAGAAAATAGTTGTTGATTTACCTTAGATATCAACTCTGTTCTGTAGCATCTCTTTCTGCTCTTCCTTTTCTTATCTTCTCTGCCTCAATTCTTCATACTCTGCATTCTATAACCTCACTCTCTAACCTATCTATGCATATCACGGTGATATCATTTATAGAGATTTCCTTACGACTGTTTGTATTCCTCAGGGAATTAGAGATGGATAGCCATACCTCTTAGCCTTCTACCTTATCATTTATTTTCCAGCTCACTCAGAAAAATATAACTGTATGTACTAATTTTAATATTACAGTGGGATTTTTGTTTTCTTCTGGAGACTTGCCAATGCATCACAAAAAATATAAACCAATTAAAACATTTACATTTAATTACAATGAGAACTCCAACTCAACTCATTCAGCCTCTTGGATAACTGCGTATTTGTCTTTTCTGTGACTGTGTCTGTCTTTTTCTTCTCTGTATGCCTTTTTGTTCATTGCTGTTGCGTAACTCCTGCATGTATGTAACTGCACTTTTTATATAATGCAATTCAATTCTCGGCATAATAATAGGGAGTTTTTAACATATGAACTGCCATGTTATATAACTTAAATAACTTTCGGCGATATAATGATAATAGATCATTTTAATACACAAAATCCCCTTTCGGGCCCACTCGCTGAACTTTACTTATGCTCCGATGCGATGAGCCTTTGCGAAAGTCCCGATGTGATAATAGCAATCGCTGCTTTCAATAGGTTGCTCCGATGTTCTGTTCTCCTCCGATTGGATCAATTACTGTTCACTTCACTGTGCTGATGCGATGGTTCACTTTGATGCCAGAACTCAAACACATATGAATCATGGTTCATAAACCCATTGGGTCCGCATCTCAATCTGAAATTTTGTCAACACGTTCCGCTGCTAACTTTTCTGCGATGCGATTCATGACTCGGGTCCCACCTTATAATACTTTGTTTGTTTTAAACCCAAACAAATCTTTTGTATTTTTAATTGTGCATCCATAACTATAATATATATATGCCTTGTACTTTAACCTTAGTCCCTTGTTTATGAAGCGCTTTACATATAGTTGGAGCTTTTCCTTTGACTTATGTATCAAATGGTAATTAACCAGGTATACACAGCTCTTTAACCAACCCTCTAAGGCAAAAGATAATAAAACAAATTCATCCTCCCGGCTTTATTATTTAACATTATAACAATGGTTCATGTCTTTAACCCAATATGCCAGCGCTTATAATACTCCAACCAAGGCTTATACCATTAGCACGAGATTTTATGATGTATTGTATTCACGGGCCCACATATGTTTGATAAAATCTGCACTTTTAATACGTTCCAAATGATAGCATCCTTTGAACATATATATATAAAAGCCTAAGTCAATCCTCGACCATGGTTTTAACCCTCGACATAACATAATGTATCAACTTGCATCAAACATATAATCCGCACATAAGCCATTCTTATATGCGCACTCAACTTTAATATATATCCAATATTGTAATAGATATCAAACCCGATACATATTTTAATACATATACGTTCCCGAGGCCCACCTCCATTAACACGCCTCTTGCATCCAACGGTGGACAGTTTATTGCATCGACTTCGATGATCCAATGGATGTCATACCATATCGTGTTTTTTATTGAGCCGAGTTTTAACGGCTCAAACGAACACGATAAAAGTTGTTTTGTAAAACCGCCTTAGGACATGTGTTGATTGAAGACATAGATCGCGTTCAAACTGAGAAATCCACTTACCATTTTGACACCATGCGATATTTTCGGTTTAATAACCTCTGGTTTTACTATTCACACTTAGGGTTCCGCTTACATTCATGGTTCCGCTTCAAATCCTTTGCGCCTTCGTTATATATATATATATATATATATATATATATATATATATACTTCGTTCAAAGATTTAACTTCATATTTCTGCCTTAACATATAAACCCTTGTTTCATTCTTAATTTAATACAACACTACCATAAAATTTAACATCCAAACTCCATTAGGTTTTCACTGCTTAAAGCTCGGTTCCACCTCTTACCCTCAGGGTTCCATCTTGACCTTTCAACATTTTATTATACACATTCTATTTCAATCTTAGCACTTCTGCATGCTAAACCAAACAGTTCTATCAGAAATCTCAATGCGCATTCCAGGTTTGTATTTGAGATTCTCCGAAATCCTCACTTTGTTTATATATATAAAAGTTGCCATAGGATAAGATAAAAACCAAGTGGTGGTACTATGTAAAGATGTCAATAGCTCTTCAACTTCGCACTGTGGTCCTGAATATTCCCCTAACAATTTTTGCTTCTTTCTCTTCTGCATGTGAGCTCTTCTTCATTGGAACCCCCTCTGGATCTTTTCACTCTCTGTCTATTCTACTACCCTGTCTCTGTATTCTCGGTATGTATAATCTACTGCTCTGTCTATTTTGCTACCCTCATGCACCAAAATTTCTTCTCCTCTGCGTCTACTGTTGTCCTTTTCCATCAATGACAACACTTCTAATAGTCTCCCCCTTTGGCATTGATGGCAATACACTTCCTCTGCTTGCCTTTTAGGACCCTTTCTTCTGTTTCTTGCTTTTCCTCCCCTTTTGACATCAATGGCAAAGGGTTTCTCATTTCCCAGTGTGCTTTTAAATCTCATCCATGTTGCTCTAATCCTAAGGGCCTATTTCCTGCTATGTTTAGTTTCTCTGGCCCTTTTATAACTCTCTTTGTTGACTGATCTCCCCCTGAATGATGTCTTCTTTTATGTTCTCCCCCTGGAATGAAGCTTTATTTTTTTGTCAGTGAGTATTATTTGGAGACACAACCCCTAGTTTGTTTCTAAGATATTCGAATGGCTCTCTTGCAAGAGGTTTTGTAAATATATATGTTGTTTGTTCTTTTTTTGGCACATACTCCAACTTCACTAACTTCTGTGCTACTTGTTCTCTTAGGAAATGGTACTTGATTGGGATGTGTTTAGTTTTTGAATGTAGTACAAGATTTTTTGAAATATTTATAGCACTTGTATTATCACATTTGATAGAGATATGTTCGTCAATGTTTACCTTCATGTCTTGGAGACTTTGTTTCATCCACATGACTTGTGTGCAACATGCTGCTACTGCTATTTATTCTGCTTCTATTGTAGATAGAGAGATAGATGTTTGTTTCTTGCTTAGCCATGCCACCAGAATTTTTCCCAGGTAGAACGCACCTCCACTTGTGCTTTTCTTGCCATCCACACAGCTGGCCGAATCTACATCTGTATATGTTGTCAAAGTGAAACTCTTTCCTTTTGGATACCATAGCCCATATTGTACAGTTCCTTGTAGATATCTAAGTATTCTTTTGACTGCTAGAAGGTGACTTTGCTTTGGAGCTGCTTGATATCTAGCCACAAGTTCTACTGCCAACATGATGTCTGGCCTTGATGCTGTTAGATACAGTAGACTTCCTATCTTGGATCTGTAAAGTCTTTGATCTATATCCGCAGATCCATCATCAGCACATAGTTTGCATCCAGTGATCATGGGGGTTGACACAGGTTTGCAGTCTTCCATTTTGAACTTTTTCAACATCTCTTTTAAGTATTTTTCCTGTGAGATGAATGTACCTATGTTCTTTTACTGAATTTGAAGTCCTAAGTAGAAAGTGATCTCTCCAATCATATACATCTCAAACTCTAATTTCATCTCTTCAGCAAATCCTTTTGCTAGCTTATCTTCGTTGCTTCCAAACATATACTACAACAATCAGGAGTTCATTTTCATGGGCTTTTATGTATAGATTGTTGTCTACTCCTCCTCTTTTAAAGCCTTGTTTTTGCAGGTACTTATCCAGCCTTGAGTACCAAGCACGGGGAGCTTGTTTTAGTCCATATAGAGCCTTCTTTAGTCTGCACACATAGTCTTCTTTATCTGTTAATGAGAATCCTTCTGGTTGTTCCATGTAGAATTCTTCTTCTATAGTTCCATTCAGAAAGGCAGATTTCACATCCATTTGATATACCTTGAAGTCATGGTAGCCTACAAAGGCTGGAAAAATTCTGATGGCTTCCATTTTGGCTACAGGGGCAAATGTTTCATCGTAATCCAGACCTTATATTTGTGAATATCCCTTGCATACAAGTCTGGATTTTTTCCTGATTACCTGTCCTTTTTCATTCATTTTATCCTTGAATACCCATTTTGAGCCTATGGAATTTTTCTCAGTGGGTCTAGGAAGTACTTCCCAGGTATTTTTCTTCTTAATTTGGTCCAATTATTCATTCATATCATTCACCCAATACTTGTCTTTGCTGGTTTATTCAAACTTCTTGGGCTCTATTTGTGATAACATGGCTATGTATACCTCTTCTATCTGTTCAGTTAGCTTCCTTATTGTTTGGACTCCTACACTCTTGTCTCCAATGATCTAATCTTATGGATGGTTCTTTTGAGTGTATCTTGAGGGGGCTTTCAAGCTCAGTTCATCATCTTCTATTGTCTTGCTTATTTCATCATCATCTATGTTTTCTTCTTCATGATTGTCTGAAGGACTGCTACAGTATGTACTTCTTGTCTTGTTTGTAAGTTCTTCATCAAATCTTACGTCAATGCTTTCTCCAATTTTTCGAAGAGTCTTGTTGTAGCACCTATACCCTTTACTCTTGGATGCATATCCTAGAAATATCCCTTAATCTTCTCTTGCATCAAACTTCCCCAGATTTTCATCATTATTCTTTATGTAACACTTTCTTCCAAAGACTCTAAAGTGCTTGATTGAAGTTGTTTTACCATGCCATAGTTCATAGGGAGTCTTGTCACTGCTTGACCTTAAAT
Organism: Pinus albicaulis; assembly: GCA_034641835.2. Classification (NCBI taxonomy): domain Eukaryota; kingdom Viridiplantae; phylum Streptophyta; class Pinopsida; order Pinales; family Pinaceae; genus Pinus; species Pinus albicaulis. The sequence goes on along the minus strand of CM076579.1, from coordinate 692,618,091 downwards.
GAGCTTTTTTAAGGATATGCACGGTTGTGTGTACTGCTTTTGCCCAGAAGGTTTGAGGAATATTACTCTCTTGCATCATGGCATTGGAAATTTTTTTTAAAGACCTATTTTGTCTCTCTGCTACTCCATTCTGCTGAGGTGTCCTTGTAATAGTAAATTGTTGCTTTATCCCATGTTCACGTATTGTAATCCGCAAAGTCATAATCTATGAATTCACCTCCTCTATCCTGATCTCGATGCATTTTAGCTTCGCATCCTATTTGATTTTCTTACCAATGCTTTGGATATCTTGAATTTCTCTAGTGCTTCCGATTTATTCTCGAGAAATGCAAACTCCATGTCATTCTCGAGAAATCATCTATTATCGTAAAGATGAAGTGGAGAATCCTACTTGGTGTTTTAGTTCTTCGTGTCCATTACGTATCCATGTGCACAAGCTAGAGTGGTCTTCTGTTGATAGCTCTTCTTTGGCCTTAAAGGATGCAGTTCTGTTTACCCAATTGGCAAGATTTGCATATTGTATTTGGAAATGCATTTTTATTTCCAAGTATTATCTCATCTCTAACATCCTTCTTCTTGCTTAGTTTGATGATATGGTCGAAGTTAAGATGTCCCAATATCCTATGCCATTACCATGACTCCTCAAGTTTGCTAAGATGGCATGCTTCATCCTCCTCTTTCACTATGTAGAAATTACTCTCTGTTCGAACCCCTTTGAGTAGAGTCTTTCCTATGGTGCTTGATCTGACTTCATAGTCTTGTGCTCTAAAAAGAACGTCACAGCCTTTATCACACATTTGACTGAAGCTTAGCGAATTTGCTTTCAGCCCTTCCACAAATAGTACATCTTGGGCCTTTCCTCTGCCATTATCTAGGCTGACTGAGCCTTTTTCTTTGATTTTTCCTGCTTTATCATTGCCAAAAGTAACATTTCTAGATTTCTTTTCATCAAAGGTTATAAACTTGCTTCTATCTCTAGTAATATGTTTTGAGCAGCCACTGTCCAAATACCATTGACTTTTCAAGTCTTGAGAAATTAGAGCTAGGTCACATTTATTCACCTTCTTTTTCCACTAGAAGCATCCTTTTGTTTGGTACCTTTTGTGAGATGATGAACCACATTCTCTGAGAGGACATTTGAAGGGCATATGTCCAATTTTATTGCATACACAACATTTGATCATAATTTTTGCATAATTTTGAGTATGAGTAAAATCTCCATGATCTATAAACCTCCTTGAGGTGTTGAACATCAATCTTTGTCCATATTTTATGCACTCAATGATTTTATGACTGAATTCCTTACAATAAAAACAGTAACCATAGAAACAATTTGCATACCTGATGTGAGGTTGTCTTCTCCATTTGTTTGCTTGAGATAGCCTCTTTACAGTTTGCATCCTTTGCTGGTTTGAATTGCTCCTCCTTGTATGACAATATGCAACAATATGTCCCAGCTTGTGGCGGGCATAACAGGTGGCATTTTTCAGAGGAGGGAAAAATCTCCTTTGATGGCTTCCAAATTTGACATACTCAGGGGTATATGAGCCTTTTTCTGTTGGCTGAGTAGTTTTTTCATTCTTTGTTATTAGAGGTTTCTTTTGGTTTCTGTATCCTTCATTGCATGTTTCTTCCTTTGAAGGAATCATTTGAGCTACTTCTTCAGCCTTCTTTGCTTTTACAGAAATAATATTTTTTTTTTTCCTTTTCTTTTCCTTTACTTGATTCTCCTTCATAGCCTATCCCAGTTTTTATCAGAGGAGATCTTTGAGCATTCAGAATTTCGTTCAACTTACCAGAGCTTGTCATTTGAGAAGAATTTATAGACACTTTCCTTTAAGCATTTTCTATTTTCTTCCTCAGACATACTACTTCTTCTTCCAACTTCTCTTGGTCCTGAGTTTTATCCTTGATTTGCTTAAGTAACATGCCTTCTATCTTCTTGGCTTATTCAAGCTCTATCTTCAGCTGCATGAGGACCTCTGAATTCTGTTCTTCTCGTACATACTTGAGGAGAATGTCTTTTTGTTTTCTGCACTTCAATTTGAGTTTGTCAATCTCCTCCAGGGCACTTCTTAGCTCCCCCTCAAGGTCAACTTCACCTTATTCTTCATCTTCTAGAATGAGTCCTTCAAGTTCTTCTATGGCCATTAATAAAAATTCAGAGGTTCCTTCTTCACTTGAGGGTTCATTTGAGTCTTCAGATGCACTACTGTCTTGTTGAGTATAGAAAGATTTTCTATTGAATTTCTTTCCTTTCTGCAATTCTTTGATGTAGTTTTCTCTGATTCTTGAGCCTGATTCCTTGCTTTCTTATGAGGACACTTAACAGCATAGTGTCCAACTCTTCCACATTTAAAGCATTTGAATGGAATTTTACCTTTATATTTAACTGAGCCTCTATCCAGTTTCTTGAAAAATTTAGCCTCTTCTTCATCAGAGCAAGAGCATATGTCTTCCTTTTCTTCTTTCTTCTTTTCTGTTTTAAAAGCTGCCTCCCTCGCACTTGGCTTCTTCTGTTGGAGTCTCATTTCATAGGCTATTAGATTTCCAAGTAACTAGTTCATGGTCAAGGTTTCCCAATCATCTATTTCTTCTATGGCAGAAACCTTGGGGCTAAAGCTGGATGGGAGAGATCTTATAATATTTTGTACAATTACACATTTTGGTATAGTTTCTCTAAGAGATTTCGTATTATTAACAATTTGTGCAACTCTTAAGAATAAGCTGCCAATATATTCATCATCATTCATTTTCAAATTTTCAAACTGAGCTCTATATACTTGAAGTTTGGTTGTCTTTACCTTTTTATTTCCCTCATGGATGTTTTCAAGAGTATCCCACATTTCTTTGGCAGTCTTGCTGTGCCTTAATTTGATAAATTCAGCCTCACATAGTCCATTTAAGATTTCATTCATGACCTTTGCATTGGATACAAATTCTTGTTTAGCTTCTTTCTCTGGGTCAGTTGCCTTTGGGGCATATCCAAATTCCACAGCAGCCCAAACTTCTATTCCTGGAGACATTATGTATGTTCTCATTCTGATTTTCCATAAGGCATAATTAGCACCAGTGAAAAAAGGGGCTTTATTGGTTAAGCTTCCTTCTTGACTAGCCATCCTGGGGACCTAGGATCTCCTTTCAGTGGTTAAACTGGTACCAAAGGAACTGGCTTTGATACCAATTTGAATCCTTAGTTAAACTAGAGGGGGGGGGGGTGAATCAGTTTAACACATACATGAGCTTTTTAAACTTTTCATCAAGCTTATTTACAACTTAATTTTATAACCAACTTAATATGTGGACTGTCTTAATATGTAGCAGCAAATATTAAGTTAATGTGACATCAAACTTATTATGAGAGCAATAAACATTAAGTAGATTGGATAGAATATATCAACACATAGGCAACACACACAGAGACAACATATATAAGTGGAAACCCATAAAGGGAGAAAACCACATCTTATTATTTTTGTGATGCAAAGGCAAGCTCCAACTCCTTCTCACCACTGCTTTTCTGCAGGCACCAACCTATAGGAGGCTCCAACCTCGGTTAGCTACAACTGAAAACTATCAAGCTTCAACTTGATAGGGAAGCTCCAACTTCCTCAATTTATCAAAAGAAAATAGTTGTTGATTTACCTTAGATATCACCTCTGTTCTGTAGCATCTCTTACTGCTCTTCCTTTTTCTTATCTTCTCTGCCTCAATTCTTCATACTCTGCATTCTCTAACCTCACTCTCTAACATATCTATGCATATCAAGGTGATATCATTTATAGAGATTTCCTTATGACTGTTTGTATTCCTCAGGTAATTCGAAATGGATAGCCATACCTCTTAGCCTTATGCCTTATCATTTCTTTTCCAACTCACTCAGAAAAATATAACTGTATGTACTAATTTTAATATTACAATGGGATTTTTGTTTTCTTCCGGAGACTTTACAATGCATCACAAACAATATAAACTAATTAAAACATTTACATTTAATTACAATGAGAACTCCAACTCAACTCATTCAAATTTATTGATCTGCATATTTGTTGCACTAAAAATTGTCATCTTGACATTCTGCTATTTGTATGAGCTCATTATCACTCATACTTCCTCCTTTGCAAGTCCAACATATCAGTTCCTCATGTCAAGCCTTGAAAATAAGAGAAAAGTTCTTAAAAATATCCTTAACTTTGGTATCGCACTTTCTCTATATCTTGCCTGCGGTCCCGCACCTAATGTTCATGACTCCTGCATACCTGAACACACTTTCTCTGTGTTATGGGTGCGGACCCCTATAAAAGATTAAAAAGGCACAAGTAAACTCAAAAAGCTCACTTTTAGTAATTTATAGAAGCCTCTGGAAATAATCTTGCGGTGGCAGAACTGCTCTTTTTAGGTTCATGTATCCCTTACCTTATGGAGCTAACCCCTTGATGTGAGGAGCTTATCCCTTTGAAGGAGGATTCTATCCCTTCATTTGGAACTGAAACCTCCTCTTTTGCACTATAAAAAGAGGCATTGGGTAGCCTCAAAATGAGTTCAAGCTTTAGAATTATTTGAGGTTAAGTGCTGTTGGGATTTAGACTCATTTAACTGAGATTTTTGTGAGGAAATATCACATACCTCTATCTGTCTCGGTTGGAAGAGTGCAAGGCTTATCAAAGTAGAGGAGATTCCTACTTCATACCCTGGGAAGGCCTGTTCAACATCAAGGCTGAGGTTGTAAGGTTTTCCTTCTTTCAAAGTTAATACAAATGAATTCATTTTTCTCAATAAGATGTTAATTAACTGTTTATTTCATGGATTCCTTGATCACCATGATAGGCATGATTTATAATGTTTACTATACAGGTGATATTTAATGTTTGCTTGTTTGTGACTACAAATTTATAAATATAACTCCTTCAAGTGACCGAGGGACAACTACTTTGAACAAGCATTGGATCTATGGTAAGTCCTTAACACCTTTATAGTATTCTTTTGTAAATCTCATATGTTTAGAGAAAAATAGGTTTATTTGGCTGTTTGTTACTATATTTCCTTTTTGGTACTAGGGAGCTCGATCTTGTCCGCAAGATTGATTAATCCGCTCAACAAATTGGCGAATCCACTGGGATGATTCTTGTTGTTTTTGGTTCTCCTTTATTTTGATTTGAGGAAAAGTTTTTCCTGGTTTTTTGATTGATGGATATATGCCTGGGTAGCTTAGGTTTTCTCTATTTTTGAAAATTTTGAAATATTTTATGTTTTTTCTTGAACTTTTCTGGGGACCGCACTTTGTTCTTTTGCACAGTGAAGTCAGTTTCTCACTTTCCTTAAGTAACCAGTGCGGGACCGCACCTATTACTTCTAGGAGCCTGTGGACCCTGTTAAAATTTTGGAAAAACTCCAGAATTCCTTTTCCATTTTATCTTTAATTTGATTTAGAGTTTTTAGTATCTGCCCAAATTGGCATTTTTTCTGTCAAAAGCATGTTGTGAATGAGTTCCAGCAGTATTTATGTTTTTGATGATTTTCTAGAAGTTTTGCAAGTTGGATTGCTTTTCGTTTGGTCTATGTAGTGACTCAAAGCATTAGAAGTTTGAAATACCTCAGATTACATTGGTCTTTTTTTCCTTCTTGCTGAGTTTGACCTGGTTGTGAAATCCATCCTTTATTGAGAAATAGATCTAGTTGTTTCTTTGCAATTCTTCGAAAAAACTTTGTTATAGGTTTTGAATTTCATTTTTATAAAAGGAAACATATTTGGATGTTTTTTGATTTGTTTTTTATTCTGGACAAACAAATTCTTAGTTTACTGAAAAACTAAGTAAAACATTCTTCAAGGAATATTAAAGCTTTTATTCAATTAGATTTTCAAAGTTTGTAGATCTCAAGATTAGTTTTTGTAGTTTTGAGTGCTTTTAAAATTTGTAGATCTCTTTTGAAGGAAAGTTTTTTTTGTAGTTTCAAGTCTTGAAAGTGAAAGGAATTTGGTGTGAGCATTGATAATTTGTCTCGTTTTGCGTTCTTGTTGAAAAGAAAAAAATATTTTCTTCCAGTTATTCTTTATGTTCAGAGAAAGAATTGTCTCTTAAAAAAAGAATTTCATTCTCGAACTCTTTCTTTAGCTAGAATTTCATTGAAAGAAAACGAATTGATTATCATTTTTAGGTGCATTTTTAGTGTTTTTGGAAGTCGAGTATTTACACCATCAAAGTTTCATTTCAATACCTATTTACTTAAAGAACAACCCATAAAATTAGTGCTTAATTAAAATTCATCTAGTAATCTTTTTATTTCTAGGGCTCTTACCACCAATATAGCTTAGTGTTACACAGTAATTTGTCACCATCCCTGAAATACTCATCTCTCCCATTGGACGATCGTTTCTGTGACCAATAAGCAGTGTCATGCCTTGCAAATACCATCATTGCATCCCTTTCCATGAGGACAACATTTCTTTTGTTGATTATTTCCTGAGCAGACCCCTAAAAACACATGTTTTTGCCTTGGCTCTAGTAGCCCGTTATGTCCTCACGCCAATGGGGGAAAATTAACACTGAGCCCGCGCCAATTGGCACTCTATCCCAGTTAAGCACCCACACCAATCTGCTTTTGGAATGTTTAAAAAAAAGAGAGGTGAAGTTTCGATTACAACAACTTCGTGGGTGAGTCATTAGGAGTGGTTTCGACTGAATAACCACGGCTTTCATCCTTTGGCCTCTTGTTTCCACCTTATGGGGAACATCCCAAGGGATAAGGCCTCCCTTCCACTATTGTAGGGATCCCAAACTTCTCCTCTCCTCTATAAATATAGCCTTCATCCATTGATGAAGGGGCTGAATGGTTGAATCTCCAAGTTCCCAAGAGCCATCAGAGCCTTATGCTGCAAGAGCCTTGATTCATTCCCTTAAGGCCAAATCCAAGCAAGGAGATTATTGTCGAGACATCTAAAGAGAGAGTTTTTTCCCATCCCTGACAGGCTTTTTCGAGACGTGTTCCGCTGGCGACCCTCCGAAGGAGAATTCAACGTCAGGGCTATGGTTGTATTCTTCTTTGATTGATTAATGATAAGCGACTATTGGTTATGGTTCCACTCCTGTTGTTGATTATGATGATGAGTTATGTCTTCTCTTACTGACATATAGTTGCATATACTGGATTTTATGCTTGCGTTTGTTGTGTTTCTCGCATGTGCAGGTGTCCGATCACAGAGATCATGAGGATTGTGATCTGTTGGAGCTAAGGAACGGGAGCGCTACTTTCTCTACGAGCGACAGCGTTGGATTCCAGGTAAGCCTTCATCACTAGTTGGTTTATTTGCAATTAGGAACCTACACTATAGCGTGAACAATTGTTGCTAGACCCGGTCTGGGCTAGTAGGGATCACCTCTGTCCGTAGAGGGGATTTACCTCCACAACAAATTGGTGACTCCACTGGGGATCGTCTAGCTTGTTGTTGTTTTTCTTTGTAAGCTATAGACGGAGCCTAAAGTTAGCTAGATAGCCTTCAAAATGCTATTTCTCTGCATTAGCAAAGTAGATGAATGCTGCTTTAGTCAATCTCTAGTCTAGTTTATAAACTGAACATTTGGAGTATTGTCTTGTCTTTTCGGTTGTTTCTCGATTATGCTTTCTTGATTGGCTCTTTTGGCTGGCTCTTTTCTGAGTTTTTGGCTTTTGGTTCAGCCCCAGAGGATCAGATCTGACCTCTTTTTTTCCAAGTTTTCATCCTTTCATAGTTGGCTTGATTGGCGTGGTTTCCACCCTGACAGTCACGCCAATTGGCGCGGGTTTCCAATTCATCACTCACGCCATCCCCTGTTTAGCGTGGATTACAGCCAGACAGTCGCGCCATCTCTTGTAAGTGCTAGGTTTTACCCTTGTTCAGAAGTTTTATTTTGGTCAGTACTTTGCTTCTGGGTTTGTTTTAGATCCTGCCTGAAGTGGTGAGTCTAGTCTTGGTTGGGAGAAATTCTTTGTTTTTTCATTTTCAGGCGTTGGCGCTTGTTGTCAGTTAGAAGCCCGCGCCAATTGGGCATTGGTGCTAGTTTTCAGCGAGCAAGTCGCGCCAGTTGGCGCTAGTTGTCAATGACAAAGTCGGGCCAATTTCAGGGTGTGTGAAAATTGAGATTTTTTCCCTAAATCCTTCACCAGTGTGTCTTTCCCTTCCGGTATTTTCACTGTATGAGCATATATTACATTTCTCATTGTTTGAAATGTCTTCTCTCCATGTTTGTTTGATGTAAAAGGGAATGAATGCCTTGTTTTGATCTCTTGCTTTGAAGCTTCTCTTTGTGTTTGACCTCATATGTCTTGTCGCCTTTTGAGGGATTTCATGACCAAGTGTTTGAAACAGTGATTGCATTCTTAGTGTTTGTTTACATCTATTTTGCATTCATCCTTCACTAAGGAGATTTGCGTTCTTTTAGTTTTCGTCTCATAGTTTGATTTTCGTTAAAATGCATTAGATCACATTGCATTGAAAAGTATTTTTTGAGATCCATCATTGAACTTAGATTACATTGTTTAATGATTGAAAACTAGAAATCGCTTTGATTGCATTCACTTTTATTAAAAGCATGCATTAAGTAGATTCTCATTTCGTCGAAAAATGCATTGAGTGCATTCTTCTCATTTGAAAAGGAAAAGGAAATTGTGCATAGATTACAATTGCATAGTTTTCGGAAAAAAGGAAATTGTGCATAGATTACAATTGCATAGTTTTCAAAAAAAATGAAATTGTGCATAGATTACAATTGCATAGTTTTTGAAAAAGAGGATTTTGCATAGATTACATTCCATTATTCACGTCGTTGAATGTTTTAGAATACTTTTTGATAGTGAAAGTCATCTAGTTTTGGAAATTTCGTTTACAGTGTTGTTGTTTGTTGCATCATTGTTTGAAGCTCTTCCCTTAACTAGATAGCAATCATTGAATTGAAAAGTTTTCTTTTCTCATATAGCTGCATATAGGAGATTGTCAGATGACATATGGTAGGGCCTTGGAACCAAAACATAATTGAAGCTCAACCATAAAATTTACTCAATTTACCTAAGGAAGCATTGAAGCATTAACGAAACATTTAGAGGTCTAGGTTAGAGACGTGTTCCGACATCGTTAAACCTAGTAGCTGTCGTTCGCCTCTTGGCTTTAGACAGCGCTAGTACGGACTTGTGCTCCCCGTACCGTCGCGTATATAAAGGGAGACCCCACTAGGTTTCTATCCTTTATCCATAGGAAGCTGAGTCTGCCGCCTTATACCCGTGATACACCAGACACAACATTCGGGGAGATTGCCTGCACGTACGTTAAGTCTTTGGTTGATTTCTCTTTCATTTTGAAACCAAGGTGTATATTGAAGTTCACGGTTATTTGGTACACCCTTTTCCTAGTATTCCTGAGTAGTCATTTCAATCTTTTCTGACTCTTTAAATTTGAAAAGGTCATCAAGCGCTTGTCCTTTCATGCTTGTTTCCAATTTGAAAGTGATAGAGTCACCTTTTTCCTGTTTCTCGACTCTTAAAAGATGAAACAGTAGAGTTTTGTTTCAATGTTTTAAAAATTAACTGCCCACGAAATATTCCTGGTTAAAGTTAGTTTCCTTAGTGTGTTGTTCTCAAGATTGTTTCTAATGGCAACTTTTTCAGAGTTCACCAACCAAGGAATCCCCTCCAATGGGAATCCTGGTCATTTTCCTCCTTTTGGAAATATTGGCACTCCTTATATGGCAATGTTGTCCCTTCCTGGGTTAACTGTTGGGTTGCCTGTTTGGTTGTTTTCAACCTCTGTGGTCCCAAATGTCTCGGCTACTGTTCAATCAGTTCCTCTGCCTAAACAACATCATGTTGATTCTAAGGTGGACCTCTCCCCTTCTTCGCCTATTTCTGTGTCCTCCTCTTCTACTTCGCCTGGTGAAAGTCTGGATTCGAGTAACTAGGTGGCTAAGAAGAAGAAGAAGAAGACAAAGAAGAAGAAATTTGATAAAGGAGAGGCTAGCTCTGTGACTATTGCGCCTAAGAAGTCTCCTCTTGATAAACCTTCCAACCCTCCATGGAAAGTCAAATTTCCTTGCATGTTGTGTACAGGGAACCATCTTCTTCGAGACTGCCCTGGCATTCCCAAGGTGCTCAAAGTATGGTCCAACGGTCGTCCGTTGTTGCCTTTGGCTTCCGAGAGTCAGGTTGGGGGCACATCTTCAACTCGTGTTGGTAAAACTCTTAAGAAGCAGGGTAAGATCACTAATCCCTGTAAGTTGTGTGAAGGGCACCATGCCATTCACCTTTGTCCGTATATGGATGAAGCCAAAAGAGTCTTGGACAACTCGGCTGTTTCTAAACCATGCCTCCCAGCTAGTTATAAACAGCTTTCTTTGAGTCCTCCACCAACTAATCCTACGATTTGTCAAGAGTCATCCTTGGTCGATCCCACTCCCCCGAAAATTCAAATTCAGGAATCTGTTCCTGACCAACCATTGGTCGTGGGATCAGTTGAGCTGGCCCCGTCTGCGGTGCACCAGGTATTTTCCATTGAGAGTGGACCTCACATCCCTCAGGTTCTTCTTTTTTCTTCATATTCCTCAGATTTGGAGAAAGATTCTCCTGTCCCTATATCCCAAGAAGCTGCTCCTCCGCCTCCCGTGATGGAGGTCCCGGAGGATACCCCTCCCACCTTCAAGATGGAGGTCGTGGAGGATGCTCCTTATTCTTCCACAACACAAGGGGAAGAACATCTCGGTTCGATGGTAGCCCCTCCAAGTAGTTTGGTCGCTTCCTTCGATTGGATTCGATTTGTAGGATACCGCCTTCCGTCTTATGTGCCTTTCGAGATCACAGTACAGGCTTTTGGTCTAGTCGTACCCAGCACCATTATAGACGAAGGCGCATATGTTAGTATTTTATCCTCGACTACTTGGCAAGCTTTCAGTTCGCCATCGCTTATGCCTGTTACGCAGAATCTGTTGGCATTTAACAGAAGAACTAGTCAACCGTTAGGGATCCTCCCAAGGTTACCTATTACTTTGGGAGGTAAAACTGTCCATATGGACGTGATGGTTGTTCCAGGCCCTTTGGATTTCAATCTACTTTTGGGGCGTGATTACACCTATGCCATGGGAGCGCTTATCTCCTCCCTTTTTCGTGTGGTCTGTTTTCCGCATGAAGGATGGATCATGACCATTGATCAGCTTTTGTTCTTTGGTCCTGATATGGCAGCTAGCCCACCATCATCCCTTCCTTGTTTTTATCCACCCGTTGTATCTTCTCAACTGCAGGTCAACTATGTGGCTACCTAACCCATGTCTATACCCAGTGATAGTACCGTTGTGCATCAGGTGCTGGGGGCATTGGGTTCTGACTTCCAGGATGTTTTCCTTCCATCGGGGGTGGAACTCTTCGAAGCGATGAATTCTTGTTCATTATGATGAGGTCGGTTAGAGCATGGTTCCATTCCTATGTCAATCTCTTTAAAAAATGAAACCAGGTTGTTGGAGCATGATTCCTTTCCTATGTCAAGCTCCTTAAAAAATGAAACTAGGTTCTCGGAGCAGAGTTCGTTGTCTTGTGTCAAGCTCCTTAAAAAATGAAACAAGGTTGTCGGAGCAGAGTTCCTTGTCTTGTGTCAAGCTCCTTAAAAAATGAAACAAGGTTTTTGGAGCAGAGTTCCTTGTCTTGTGCCAAGCTCATTAAAAAATGAAACAAGGTGTCCCGAGGATAGTTCTTTTAATGTGTCAACCTCGTTAAAATAATGAAACACTTTCCCGTTCAATTTGAGTCTTTGATAAGTTCTCATAAAATCCCAGTTGAGTCTTTCTTTTGATCTCGTAACTTGAACCTTTACTCCATCTGCCTTCCATATGGACTGAAGCTTGGGGGGCATGTACCTCGAATTAAGTCACCATGCTGGGGGCATGCTTACTTTTTCAAGCATAGTTTTTTTTTCATTTCAAGCTTGTGTAAAAATGAAACCGGTTTCAAGCATAGTTTATCTTTGTTTCAAGCTTGTGTAAAAATGAAACCAACTTCAAGCAGAGTTTTCTAATTTCAAGCTTGTGTAAAAATGAAACCTTTCCCATTTTACCTCTTGTGATTGCCATCTTATCAGCCTGTATTTTCCAGATGAGCCTTGGTTTTATCATTCCATCGTCACTATCTGCTTGGCCGATCATATGCCTTCACTTGGTTGTTTTACCTATTCCTGAGGAACCGCTATGATGAGTGGTATTGTTAGCCATCCTCTTAACCTTTACTTGTTCTGAGCAGTTCCACCATTATCGGAACCAGTTGCTTCCCTTTATACCACTCGTTCCTCCAGGAGGAGTCACCTTTCAGCTCTTTTCCGACTCTCTAAACATGAAAAGATTGCCGAGTCGCTTGTCGTTTTGATCTCATTAAAGTGGCCACGAAACGACATCTACCCAGTATACGTTTTCCCCTTTTTCGGGCTGGGATAGATTATTTACGAAAAAGGAATACCCTAGCCTATTGCGACTAGGAGGTTTTCTTAGACATATTTTTCTACCTTTTCGGATCTGAGGAACTATTTACGAAAAGGGACCATTGGAGTTTACTTTTTCGCTGTCTTTTAAAAATCTCTAAATATGAAAAGATGCCGAGTTCTTCCTTTGTCAGACTCGTTAAACCTAAATGACATCGGAAATTGTCAATCATGACGTTATTCTACTTTCTCCTTCCTAGGGCTCGTTAAATGTACTAGGATGGCTTTGTCCGAAGGACGGACTTATATGAAAAGCATATGGTATCCTCTTCAAGCTTGTGTAAAAATAAAGAGGTACTCGCCAGAAATGGTGGGGGGAAAATGGAACCAACATCATTGTCGTGTCGGTAGTATGTCGCTCTTGAACATGGCACTTGTCTGCATTTGTGTCGGGTTGGGAATATCTCATCTCGTCTTCTCAATTTCCTCCATGGGTTTGGGTGATCTCTTTTGACCTCTCATCTGCTCTTTGCCTCATTGCCATGACCTTTGATCTTTTGATGTCAAACACTGCCAAATCCACTATCGTGCTGCCAATATGTTCAAGAGAAGTTGACCTCTACAAGTACCAACCTTCCTCTGATTCTCATCTGATCCTGATTCAAAAAGACATTATGTTCCTCTGTATCATGTTGATGATGTGGGAAACACTATGGCCCACCTTTTATCAAGGTCACTTCCTGTCGACTTCAGCTCATGATCCAGGAAGCTAGTCTAGAGACTCCCTTCTGGTACCTTGGAGCCTGCATGCCTCAATGGCAGGTTATTCGCATTCGTCATGAGGTTTTCATCATTGGCCTCCGATCGAGTGATTCTACGGGTGTTCGACACGAGTTCATTGATTCACACGCCGTGGATTGTACCTATAGTACCTTGAGGACCATTGTCATTATTGGTGGTACCTCTCACGTCTGTTAACATCTTTCATCATTTGCTGGTAATCAGGCGATGTTCTTGCATGTTCGACTTCAAATCACATATTCGCATGCTTGAGCTTGTACTTTGTTCGGGTCGAGATGGAGCACAAGACCCTGGATTCCTGTCTGTTAAATTCCAGGCTGCGATTTTGTGGATTCTTATGATTAGTTACATGACTCACTGATTGGATGGCTGCGACCATACCTGAGTCTATTTATCGATCCTTACTGGATGGCTGCGTCCATGCCTTGGATCTAGATTATTTTATACTCTGTTATGGATGGCTGCGCCCATACCACATATATATCATGTAACTGAGATATCAGTTGTATTTCTCTACGTAGGTTTTCTGACAGTAGTGTTTTCAGTTGGACACGTTCTCGTAAAGCATTTCACCCCTCTCTCTCTTTCGAGCCTCATGCTTTAGGGGGCATCTGTTACACAGTAATTTTTCACCGTCCTTGCAATCCCCATCTCGCCCATTGGAGGGTCGTTTCTATGACCAATAAGTAGTGTCATGCCTTGCAAATACCATCATTGCATCCCTTTCCATGAGGACAACATTTCTTCTGTTGATCATTTCCTGAGCAGACCCCTAAAAACACCTGTTTTTGCCTTGGCGCTAGTAGCCGATTATGTCCTCGCGCCACAATAGGGGAAAATTAACATGACACACAGTTGGCGCTACCGTACGATTAACACATTTTTAATACACTTTAAATTTTTAAAAAAAGAGGCGAAGTTTCGATTACAACAACTTCGTGGGTGAGTCATCAGGAGTGGTTTCGACTGAATAACCACGGCTTTCCTCCTTTGGCCTCTTGTTTCCACCTTATGGGGAACATACCAAGGGATAAGGCCTCCCTTCCACTATTGTAGGGATCCAAACCTCCTCCTCTCCTCTATAAATATAGCCTTCATCCATTGATGAATGGGCTGAATGGTTGAATCTCCAAGTTCCCAAGAGCCATCAGAGCCTTATGCTACAAGAGCCTTGATTCATTCCCTTAAGGCCAAATCCAAGCAAGGAGATTATTGTCGAGACATCCAAAGAGAGAGGTTTTTCCCATCCCTGACAGGATTTTTTGAGACATGTTCTATTGGCGACCCTCCGAAGGAGAATTCAACGTCAGTGCTATGGTTGTATTCTTCTTTGATTGATTAATGCGCCAGGTATTGGTTATGGTTCCACTCACATTGTTGATTATGATGATGAGTTATGTCTTATGAAGCGACATATATGGTTACGCTATCTTGGATTTCGCTTTGCGTTTGTTGTATTTCATGTGCATGTGCGATCAGTCGTGAAGAGATTGTGATACTGTAGGAGCAAACGAGCGCTGCCTACTCTCCTGACGACAGCGTTGAATTCGAAATGGCAACTATACGCTAGTTGGTTTATTGCAATTAAGACACCGCACTATGGCGTGAAACGATTGTTGCTAAAGAATCGATGCGGGCTAGTAGGGATTGCCTACTTTGTCCATGAGAGAGTTTACCATCCTAACCGCGGGTAGTATCTTGGAGTAGGGAGTAATTAACTCTCCAAGATAGTAAAAACAAACAAGTAGATAAATCTTGCGGTAGGAAATAAATCCAATTGTAATTGGTATAATCTGGGAAGCTTCTCTTAAAGAAGTCAATCACGAGATCATGTCCGAACCTTTGAGACAATCAATTCTGTTTCATTGGGGAAGATAGAAGATTTTGCGCACATTACAAATGGTAAACCTCGGATTAACCATTGTCGAGGAGCCTGGGGTCACTTGTCGGTAAACCTCGGATTAACCATGTCGAGGAGCCTTCAAGGGGATTGAGCTTGCTACTCTGCCCTTGCACGTGAAATCGGATCGTAGACTGTTCCCCCAGTTATATTTGTTACTGTTGGTAACCTTAGTGTCCATTATCTTAAGATTATTTCCTACGGTGACAGTGAAGGAAAGATCTCGTTGTAACTGGAGCAGACGTTGACTAGACTCACTTGGACTCTCTGGATCTCTTTAAGTAGGTTGTCGGGGTAACTGTTCCAACCACCCTTTCTGTATTAAATTTCTACTAAGTTGTATTTCATCACCAACTAGTGCTTTTAGTATGGGAAGTTACTATTTGTGTGTGGTTTGAACTCTTAGATTTTTAGGCGTGTGATTTGGCTGTTTGTTTCTTTAGAGACTTTAGGTTTTTTTATTGATATTTTATTTGTTTGCGTGTGATTGGTTAATATTTAATCATGGCAAAATTACCGAGACAATCTCGGAGACTTCAGGGGAAGCCTCCTAAATATACACCAAGTCAGTCTGAAGGGCTGCGTGCTCTAGTATCATCTAGTAGCGGTAGAATTAGATCAACAGAAATTGGAATTTCATGTATAGTTGTTCATCCTGATCATCAAATACCCACAACAAAACACATTAAAGAACTGATTTTAGTTTCGAAAGTCACTGGTAGTATTTCTCCTTCCAGTGAACTAGCTGACGAACTTGAAATTTCTGAGCATGAAACTGAACATTCTATTTTGGAAACATCCTCTGGATTTATTACACCAACTTCTAGCAATCTTGGTTCACCTTGGGTAAGAAATATTGTTACTGAAGATCTTCCATCTGGCCTCATTTCTATTGAAGAACTTGCCAGTCCAGATGAAGAGATATCTCTTTCCGAATCCCCTCAGTCTTTAAATCTTAGGGAGTGTGTATCAATTTTCTACAACCCTATTCAGACTGACATTCGGTATCTATCTTTGACAAAAATTTTAGAAAACCAAGGTCTTTCTTTTTCTCCACCATGAATTCCATTTCATCCTATGCCCAGAGGTTACTATCCTTCATCCATTATGGCAGGAGAGTCATCTAGTATGTTTTCCCAGACACCAAAAGAATTTTTACACAGTGGTCCTTCTATTCCTTCGAGATATCAGGCTCTGTCTGGTACTTAACCTGGAGCAGCTCCTCGACCGATTGAACAAGTATTATCATCTGGTCTTAATGGAATTAAAACTGAAACGTCAAACACAGAGCAAATATTTATGATGTCTGGTAATATTTTGAATCCTCAACCTCAAGGAAGTCAATTACCAAGTGGAGGACAATTTCAGGGAAGTCAGTTACTGCCTGGAGGGTAACCTCAGGGTAGTCAGTTACTGCCTGAGGGGCAACCTTCAGGCACTCAGTTACCACTTGGGGGGAAAAATCAAGGTAAATTTTTCCCAGAACAAACTGTATGACAATATTTTTTTGGAGAACAACCTCAAGGACAGTACATACCTCAAGGTTATCAACCTTCAGGACAATACATATGCAAAGGTCAACCGCAAACTCAATATGTTCCTCAAGGTCCTTATCAACCCCAAATTCAGTACGCGCCTCAGGATTATCAACCTCAAGGTCAGTACCCAATTCAAGGTTTGCAACCGCCTTCTGGTCAATCATTTTTACAAGGAGCTGGAAATTTACCACTTACTTATCAACCCTACATTCAACCAGGCTATGGTCCTTACATTTAACCTTCTACTGGAAAATACCCCAGAATAAACGTGGTGTGGGATCCATCCCAAATTAAACATACTATGCAACCTAATGTGCAGTTGTCTTCTCAACCTGGATAGCCTTTGGTTTCTGGTCCAACCCAGCAACCTATTCAGTCTACTATTCAAACCCCTGCACCTGGTTCTGTTCAGCAGTCTGGGCCTAGTACACCTCAGACTCTGCCTCAAACTACTGCAACTGCTGCAACATCTATTCAACCTATAACACCTATCTCTGGAGTATCTGTAACTCTGGTTTCTACTATCCTTTCATCTGTGCAAATCCCTCAAGTCTCTGTACCCCAGTCATGACCTACAATTCAGACTTCGGTCCAGATACCTGTGGGACAAGCTGGTACAAGTACGATCGTCACAAATCAACCGCAATTCACGTATCAACCATACTATGGACAGTCTCAATTCGGTCCCGTTTCACAAAACCCAGCTTATCAGTATCAACCATACCCTAGCTATACTTATCAATAACCTCAACAACCCCAGTTTGGTCCAGTTAATCCTAGTTTCCTGGGAGGTTATCCCATTCCTAATGCAAATCCGATTCCCAATTATCCTGGGTATCCTCCTCCTGGAACTGCTTTGGTTACTCAAGGTTTTTGTGACCCTAACCGTCAGTTACCATTTATTGCAACTTTGGATTTACCTAATTTGACACGCCTTATGAATGATCCAATTTTCTATCATCCGTATTGGCCACCAATGCCGCATAAGTTTCCAAGTGATATACCAAAATTCAATGGTAAGTCAGGAGAGGATCCGTCAAATCACGTAATGACTTATCACCTCTGGTGTGCATCTAATTCAATAATTAATGATTCAATTTGCTTACGTCTTTTTCAAAGAACTCTTATTGGTCTTGCCGCCAAATGGTACATTGAGTTACCACGAGGCTCTTTTAATAATTTTAGTCAGTTAGCAACTGCCTTCTTGACTCATTTTTAGTTGCCTGTCAGATACAACAATGGCACAGAACTATTGAATTCACTAAATAAATCCACGTCCACATATATTTCTGATCATATTCATGAATGGCGACGTAGAAGTTGTTTGGTGAAAGTTTACATTCCGGATCAAATTTTGGCGGAATGGTTTGTTAAATCATTGCTACCCAAAATCACTGAAGATGTAGCTAAGGCCAGAGTTGTTACTGAGGAGAAAGTCATTGCTCAAGCTCAGTACCTTGACCTTGTCTATACACAGTCAGGTACTTTACATGAAAAAATCATTGATCTTCCAAAACAAGGTCAAATAATTGTAGCTTCTTCAGGGTCTCATGCCGCTGATGGTATGATTGGTACAGTTAATACCTAAAGCAAGAAGAAATATTCAAAGAATTCTTCTCCTATTATAACTTTACCTGATTCCCCAAAAGGAGAGTCTTCCCGAAATTTCTGCCGACATTCATGTCGTAGAGACATCTACGTCCAAATCTAAATCCGGTGGTAAAAAGAAAGGGAAGAATAAAAAAAAAAAAATTCAAAAGATAAAACTGATAAAAATGAATCTAATGACAAAAAACGCAAGCCTCGATATCCTTGTTACATTTGTGACGATGATCATTTTACTAAAGAATTCCCACATCGAGCAGAGGTTTTGAAATTAGTTAAAGGTTCACAACAACTTGTTGTATCGAAGGATCCTTTTCCCTCTCAAGATAGTAAGATGGTTAGTTCTACCTCAAATGCCTCAGAAGAACCTATTCTGATGATGTCTCATGTTAGGATTGTGACGTGATCGCAAGATTATGGTAGTAAGAATCCTGTTGATGGTAAAGAAGCAAAATATTTTAGTGCAAACACATCAACCACACCTCCTCCTATTTCTGGTCCACTACAGATCGAGAAACCCAATCCAGACTTAGTAATCAAACTTCCTGCTAAAGGTGTTCTTCATAAATCAGCTTTCAATCCACATGCGAGAGTTGCTCAGAATTACAACATTGTTGAGGACTTAGCTATTTCCTCTTTAGCAATGTCAGCTTTGGAAGTGCTGTAATCATGCCCAGCACAGCGTAAATTAATTTTTTCTACCATAGGAGTTGTCGATGTTCAGGAATCGAACCTAATAATCTTCGATTTAGAGAATAGTACACCTTGCCTACCTCACCAAATGGATTTCCAAATTCCAGTATTATTCAAAAACAGACCGATCTTTTAGACTGTGATTGATGAGGGAGCTTCAACGTGTATTATGTAGATCCAGTGTTGGAAATCGCTTGGTTCTCCTACACAAAAACAGTCTCCGACGATTATAAAGGCTTTTGATAGCCGAGGTTTCCATCCTTTTGGTATTTTACAGGATTTACCCATATGGTTCGAAGGTAAAACCATAAATCTAGATGTGGAAGTGGTTGATGCCCCTCTAGATTACAACCCTCTCCTGGCTCATAATTAGTCTTATGCTATGACTGTTGTTGTTTCTTCGGTCTTTCGGCTTATAAAATTTCCACATCAAGGAAGGATCGTTACAATAGATCAATTAACTTATCTTTCTTCCGATCCAGCCTCTATAGAAACAATCCAGCACGTCGGTAAAATGACTATCCCTTACAAGGATGTTGGAGTAGGTTTGATTAAAGATTCTAGTTTACTAGGAACTTTTCCCTTTCCTCCTCCTAACGTATCGCCTTCTATCGAAAACTATTCATATGATTTCATCAAATACTATTATGTTTTATGATCCTTGGATCGTACCTTCTGACTCTGAGTTAGATTCATTTGATGGCACGATGCCTTTGAGTCCATTTGAAATCTCATATCAGGCTGTACAGTCACTTTCCGACCCTTCTTCAACCGAAACTGATCCAATGAATGGGATCCATGAGAAATCACTTTCTATATCTAGTTCAGCCACAACGACATTTCCCGATCTTGTTCATACTGATGAGAAAATTCATGAAATTTTGTCTGTTGACGATTTACCATGGGAAGATCTACATCACCGATATTTATTTTTACCTGATTTGTATCATTTTGAAGATGATTTCGGTTCTATTTTTATTGTTGAATATGTCAAAGAATCGAAAAATCCATTACGAAATCCTGATTCTGAGTTAAATTTGGAAAATATCTCTCGAACGATTCCAATTGACATTTTAGTAAAGCTAGGAATAATTGAAAACATTCATATAGGTTCTTGTTGTACGAAAGATGAAATTCAAACTTATAAAGCCCTATTTCAAGAATTCCATGACGTGTTTGCCTGGTCATATGAAGAAATGCCAGGAATCGATCTGTCAATTTTCGTACATGAAATCAAGACTTACCTGGATGCCAGACCTGTCCGTCAACGTTTACATCAAATACATCCAAGAAAAGCTGCTGTTATAAAAGACAAAGTTGAGAAATTGCTTCGTGCAGGTTTCATTTATCCAATTCTTTTAACCGATTGGGTATCAAATATTGTTTCTGTTAACAAAAAACAAGGAACGATAAGAGTATGTATCGATTATAGGGATATTAATCAAGCTTCTCCTAAAGACAATTATCCAACCCCATATATCGATCAAATTATTGATGATTTTGCCGGCAGTGAAATTTTTTCCTTTATGGATATTTTTTCCGGTTACAATCAAATAAACATACTCCCTGCTGATCAGCCAAAAACAACTTTCATTTGTCCATGGCGAACATTTTCTTATTGCAAACTACCTATTGGATTAAAGAACGCCGGGGCAACATTTCAAAGGGCTATTTATTATGCATTTCATGACATTAAGCACATTATGCAGCCTTATCTCGATGATTTACCTGCTCATTCATCGCGTAGGGCCTACCATCTCACTCATTTACGAGCAATATTTATGAGATGTAGGAATTATCGAATTTGGCTGAATCCAGACAAATGTGTTTTTTGTGTAGAATCGGGTCGCTTACTGGGATTTATTGTTTCAAAAGAAGGCATTCTCATTGATTCGTCGAAGGTCGAAGCTATTGTTAATCTACCTCCTCCTTCGACTTTGTGCCAACTCCAAAGCTTGCAGGGGAAAGCAAACTTTTTACGTCGGTTCATTCCTAACTACGCTGAGTTAACAAAATTTTTTACCAGGTTGTTAAAATAGAACGTTCCATTACTTTGGGATGAGATCGCTAATTGATCTTTTGATGCACTCAAACACACGTTGACCCATGCACTGTTATTGCATCCTCCCGATTATAACAGGGACTATTTTTTGTACCTCTCCGCCTCTCATTCCACTATTGGGATGGTTTTAGTTTAGGAAGATGAATTCAAAAATGAACATGTGATTTACTTTCTTAGTATAAATCTGTATCCGATTGAGATCAAATACACACATGTGGAGAAATTGGCCTTGGTAGCTACTCAAGTTGTCCAAATATTTCGACACTACATCTTATTATGCAAAACCACAGTAATTTCTGACTGTAACCTATGATGTACATTTTAACCAAACAATTGCTAGGGGGAAATTATTCCAAATGGATAGTTATCCTGCAGGAATTTGATTTGGAATTTGAAAATTCCAAGGCAAAGAAATCTTTGGTTTTTTCCAAACTGATGTGTGATTTCCCCTCTATTGATATTGAAACTGTGGCGAAGAAACCCATTGCGGATGAATCCTTGTTTCTTATCAGTACAGTTGATCCTTGGTATGGGGATATTATAGTTTATCTCCAAACCCAATCTTTTCAGCCTGAAATCTCACGATCTCATTGACAGAAAATACATTTCCAATCCCAAAAATACAATATTATTGGTGATACACTCTATCGTCGTGGAGGAGATTCTATTTTCTGGCACTGTTTTATTAATGAAGAAGTTGAGAAGGTTTTAAATGACTGCCATTCTAGAGCATGTGGCAGTCATATGTCTGGGTATGCCACAACCCAAATGATATTGTGCGCTGGTTATTTCTAGCCTTCGTTATTTAAAGATTGTATCTATGTAGTCCGGAAATGCCACAATTGTCAGGTTTTTGATCGTAAAATGCATGCACCACCCGCTCCTCTTCACCCTATAATTGCTGTCGGTACTTTCAAAAAGTGGGGTATTGACTTTATTACATGTAACCCTCACTCGGCCAGGGGGCATACGTATATTATCTTAGCGGTAGATTATTTTACTAAGTGGGCCGCGGTGATGCCTACATTTTCGGCAGACGGTAAGACTGCTGCAAATTTCGTATTCAATCATATAATTTCTAGATTCGGTGTTCCTCAAGCCATTATTACTGATCATGGAAGTCATTTTCGAAATATCATGATGACTGAACTAACATATCAACTTGGCCTATGCCACGATAGTTCCACTCCATATTATCTGTAGGCTAATGGTCTGGTTGAAGCTATCAATAAATTTTGTCACTATGATTAAACGAATTATTGGTATTCATAAGTCGAATTGGCATTCCATGTTATTTTCAACACTTTGGGCATATCAGACCTCATTAAAAACATCAATTGGATTCACTCCCTTTCAACTGGTTTACGGTTTGGAAGTTGTGTTGCCGATTGAATGCGAAATTCCGTCATTGAAATTAGCCATAGAATTACTCCTAGCTACGTCTGAAGAGGAGAAATTTTTTTTGTACTTGGCTTAGCTAGATGAGAATCGACGAAATGCTGCAATAGAAAACGAGGCTCATGTCAAATGAATAAAAGCTCAGTATGATAGAAGTTTTACCCCTCGTAATGTTTCAGAAGGAGACCTAGTCTTAGTGTATGATCAAGCCAATGATAAGCTAGGAGCTGGAAAATTTGTGCCCATGTGGCATGGTCATTTCATTGTTAAGCAGAAGCTGGAAAAAGGGGCCTATGAGCTGATAGATTTCAACGGTGTCTCTTTAGATAAACCCAGAAATGGGCTTTATCTGAAGAGATATTATGCTTAAATTTGGTGTGGATATTTATTAGATTAGATTTCTTTACTACTGGTGTGTCTTAGACTATAAAGGCATGCCTAGTTTAGAGTGTTTTTATCACTATTCCTGCTTATCTAAGTTTTACTCTTGATATTGCAGATGTCGACGTCTCTTCAAACCTACATTGGTTTTGCTGATGGTTCTTGTCGTAGTACACGAAACATTTCTTCCGCAGCTTGGGTTATCTATTCACCCTCTGATGAGTTAGTATCCATGCATGGGGTAAGCCTCGGTCAAAAAACAAATAACATTGCAGAGTATAGTGCAGTGATTGAGTTATTATCTGAATCCATATCGTTTGGAATTCGGATTTTGATTGTTAGGTTGGATTTTGAACTTGTTGTATTACAACTTAATAGGGTTTATGCCATTAGAAATCCAGTGTTATTACGGTTATTTTTAAGATTTCATCTCTTGGAATGTGAATTTGATTACATTGAATATCAGCATATTCCAAGACATTTAAATACATTAGCAGATGCAGTTTCTTCTAGTATGATAAATCGACATTGGTAATAATCAAAACAGTAAATTAAACAACATTCAATAACATGTACACAGATAGCCGGTAATAGTGATGTATCATAGTATAGAAGTGTTTCAAAAATATACATCGTCTTCGATCATAGGTTGGAAACACCTTATGATCGGAAAAAATAATATACAAAAGATCAAAAATATGAGTCTACGACACGATCATCCTATCACTGATGATGATCACGATAAGAGACCACTGCCTGGGCCACCCTACATAGGAACCTCCTAAAGGGTCCTGGGACACCAATCACATATCTCTGTAATCTGAGCGGGATATCATCTATGTCGGTCTCTGGAATGTCTAGAGTCAGGCGCTCTAGGCGATGCTCTAAATCAGACATAATATCTTCTGATTGGCCCTCTGGGGATGGTGTTGCAGCAGTTGGATGCCTCCTCTCATAAGGCTGGAGATGGGTTGGTCACTGTGGGCCCACATCTGCATTTAAAACTTTTGATTATTAGTTTGGAGACAATTAAAATATAAAAAAAAATTAGAACTTATAAATTGTTGAAAATGATTTTTACCTGATTCATCCCACTGTTCCACTGCTGGGAGAGCCATCTCTAACCCGCCACGAAAATCTATCCTGGTGTATGGAAAGTCCTCTATAAAAAAAAGTTGGTGTTCCAGCCAACGAAAATATGTAGAAGGAAATCAAACAACCTCGATGCCCTTAGCAGCATGATGGGCCATTAATGCAACCCAACGAACCATCCTAGGTTCTCGAGGTCGTCCAACATCAACAGGAATGTTCTGCGGAGCTAACATGGGGATCCTCTCTAGAGAAAAGGTGACTACAATGGATCCATATCCAAAATTATTTAGCTTTCCATTCTTTGCTCTGGTTAGTTGGCCTTTTACATTGGCCAACACAGCTTCGCACCAGTTGAAAATGGTGCCTCAAAAATAGTCTACAAGAATGCGCATCTAGGAACTAGTAGCCACATGCAATGCTGCGCTCCCACACAGTTTGGTGACATTAAATGAAATAACTTTAAGCTCGGGACGGATGATAGTTTTTATGTCAATCCGTTTGTCCCTGGGGTCTGCCTGATCATTACAGAACTCTAGTCGAAGACTAGCGATAGACTTGCCACCTGGCCTAGTCCCAAACAAAGAAATTTATTCACCCTTCTTGGAAAAACCAGTCAAAAAATAGATATCCTCCAGCTCAATTTCAAGCTGGTGGTTGCCAATAATGAAACACTGGTCCTGTACATTCCACCTGTTCACCAGCCACGTTAGGAGGTCTACCTGTGCCCTCATGCCTTGAATGGCCCAGAATTTATACAAACCGCATGCTCTTAATGCTTGCATTGTATGAAAATGAAGCATTGTGGCGTCATCTACATCTTCATGCTCACGTTCTCTCAAAATTAGCATCTTGTATATCCTACAATGCATAAAAAGATATATTAGAACAATCTAATTTGAAAATTTTTGGGCGGAATTAAAGAAATTTAAGTTTGAAATTTAATTGCGCGGGTTCCGCACTTTGTTCTCATACACAGTGCGTAGGAATGCATGGGCGCTGTGAGAGAAGTGCTGACCCACGAATTTTTTCTATGTAGGAAAAAGTCGAGGTCCGTAGGGCTCGCGTGTTGCACCTGCGGACCCCCGCGGGTGATTTTTTGAACATATTTTTCTCTTAAAAATGAAATCTAAAGCCTAAAAATGAAATGTAAATAGATGAAATGAAAGATAAGGAGATCGTGGATTAGCTAGAGCTGATTGTTCTCGATTTCACCAGACAGATTTTCCAGAATCTTCACAGGAACTTTTTTACCCAAAATCTTTTACTTTTCACTCTGAACTCAAATGGTAAAAATGAGGTTAGAAAAATCCTTTTTATAAGTTTTTTCGAATAAATGAATTTTTAATTTGTTTATTTTTCACTTTAGAAAGGTTATTTTTGAAAGCATTTTTATTTATATTAAATAGGTATGTGTAATGTTTCAAGTTTTTGTGCAGAAATTGGATTTTTCAGGAAAATTAAGCGTTTTTCAACAAAGAGCACACTTTTATCGCTTTTTCGGACTCTTTCAAAAATTTACGAAAAAGCGAAAACTTGGAGTCCTCTTTCAAGCTCTTTTCAGACTCTCGAAAATTGAAAATATTGCCAAGTACTTGATTATTTGAACGCGTTAAAATAAATGAATGATCGTCCCTTCAGTATAAGTTTACCCCTTATACGGATTGAAATGGACTATTTACAAAAAGGTATACGTTGACTAATTACGGTCAATAGAGTTCTCTCCTGCATTATTTCATCCTTTTTCAGGCTCGAGAGACTAAATTTACGAAAACGTACCCCCATGGAGTCTTCCTAAGTTTTTTCTTCTGACTCTCTAAAATTGAAAAAACACCGAGTTTCTCCTATGATGGACTCGTTAAAATGTAACAGTAAATGACTTGTTCAATTTTAAACTGGAACGAACCACTCCTTCTTAGGGTTCAAATCTTAAACTAAGTTGGAATCATCCAAAGGATGATCTTATAAACAAGAAAATTTTATCCTCCCCAAGCTTGTCAAAAATAAAGAGGTACTTGCCAGAAATGGTGGGGGAAAAGAGAGGAAAATGAACCTGTTTGTTGTATTTTGATTATTCGAAAAGTCGTTAACCACTCTTGAACACAACACTTTTGTCCACCTGGGTTGGGAAAATCCTTTGCCTAACAGTTAATCAAACCATATTGAAAGTATTCAGCTATTTTCTGGGTATTAGCTTTGGCTCAATTGTCACCAAGCTATCTGCAGTGTCATTATGTGTTCAAGAGGATAGTTGAAATAAACCATTCATCTGCAAAATATCTGTCATCCATTTTGACCATCCCTAAGTCAGTCCTTACCAGTATGTTTCTTCAAAACTTGATCTATGATTTCATGTTGTGGGCTTGCCTACGATAGATCACTTTCTATCGACGACAGCTCATTATCTAGGAACTTGATCTAGAAATTGTCAGTACCTTGAAATCTGAATGCCTCAATGGCAAGTTTCTCGCCTTCGACGACATGTTGCATCATTGACCTTCGATCGAATGATTCCATGACATGTTCGACTTCAGCTCATTCATTCACATTTAATGGATTATACTGAGTACTTTGAGAGCCATTGACATTACTGGTGGTTACTCTCACACTTGTTAACAGTTTAAATTATTGACTGGTAATCAGGTGGTTTCTACCATGTTCGACTTCGACACATTCATTCACATGGATAGAATCGTACTAGTTCGAGAAGCAGAAATCAGGACCCTAGATTTAGTTTCTACCATCCAGGCTGCGAGAAATTTTGTTATCATTTATAAAGTGGACAAATCATAAACAGATGGCTGCATCCATACTGTGTCTACACATGTCTATACTGTTGATGTATTCAAAATCATTCCTGTATCAGAATAGCTTAAATCAGTTTCTAGTTAGTTTTGATTTGAGTATGGGAATTCCTACCTCAGTGATGATATGTACACATATATATTTTGCATTGAATGTTTTTATAGGTTCTAACTGGGGTGTCCACAGGATGATCCTTGAAATGATAAAGTACTGCACTCTTCATATATGAGAGACTTCAGTTTCATCTATTCTAGACTTTTCACTTTAGGGGGCAATCTATAGCACTGAAAATTGTCATCCTGACATTCTGCTATGTGTATGAGCTCATTATCACTCATAATTTTTCCTTTGCAAGTCTAACATATCAGTTATTCATGTCAAGCCTTGAAAATAAGAGAAAAGTTCTTAAAAATCTCCTTAACTCTGGTATCGCACTTTCTCTTTATCTTTCCTACGGTCCCACACCTAATGTTCATGACTCTTGTGTACCTGAACGCACTTTCTCCGTGTTATGGGTGCGGACCCTTGTAAAAGATTAAAAAGGAACAAGTAAACTCAAAAAGTTCACTTTCAATAAATTATAGAAGCCTCTAGAAAGAATCTTGCAGTGGCAGAACTACTTTTTTGAGGTTCATGTATCCCTTACCTTAAAGAGCTAACCCCTTGATGTGAGGAGCTTATCCCTTTGAAGGAGGATTCTATCCCTTCATAGTTGGAACTGAAACCTCCTCTTTTCCACTATAAAAAGAGGCATTGGGTAGCCTCAAGGGGAGTTGAAGTTTTAGAATTATTTTGAGGTTAAGTGTTGTTGGGATTCAGACTCATTTAACTAAGATTTTTGTGAGGAGAAATGACATACCTCTATCTGTCTCAGTTGGAAGAGTGCACGGCTTGTCAGAGTAGAGGAGATTCCTACTTCGGACCCCGGGAAGGCATGTTCAACATCAAGGCTAAGGTTGTAAGGTTTTCCTTCTTTCAAAGTTAATACAAATGAATTCATTTTTCTCAATAAGCTGTAAATTAACTGTTTATTTCATGGATTCCTTGATCACCATGATAGGCATGATTTATAATGTTTACTATACAAGTGCTATTTAATGTTTGCTTGTTTGTGACTATAGCTTTATAAATATAACTCCTTCAAGTGACTGAGGGACAACTACTTCGAACAAGCATTGGATCTACGGTAAGTCCTTAACACCTTTATAGTATTCTTTTGTAAATCTCATACGTTTAGAGAAAGATAGGTTTATTTGGTTGTTTGTTGCTAGATTACCTTTTTGCTAGATTTGGTCGTTGGATCCGGAGCCAGATCGACGGCGAAGATTAAATCGGTGGGGACGAAGGTTGGTGTGATGAGTGGGAGGCGATGAGATCTGGGCCGTTGGATCTCGAGAGATCAACGACGGAGATAAAATCGGGGATTGCAATCGCAAAGGGGGGAGGGTGGCACCGTTAAGAACTTACGATTGCGACTAAGCGATTAAGCGCGAGCCATCACATCTAGTAGGAAGATCGACAGTTCAAACATGATCGAAGGGGAAAAAGTGGAGAAGCGACGGGCGCGATGCAATTAACGCTGGGCCGTCGGATCCTAACCAATCAACGGTCGGGATCGCGGCAGAGGTCTATAGACCAAAGCCCAATCGCATCAGAGATTTTAAGTTAACAAAGAAATGTGCTCGCCCGACACCTCCGATTGTGATAAGCACCCAGGGCTTAAGCGCTTGGTCCTGGGTGCGGGGCATATGGCGGGGAGGTGGTTAAGGGGCTAGCCGAAAGGGGCTTAAGCGTTATATGTAAAATGAGTGATTTTGGGTCTATTTTCAGTGCATTTTAAGGCCAAAGAGGGGTAACGGTAGAGGAAAAAGGGGTTATTAGCCAAACAAAGGGCATTTGAAGGGTTTAAAATGGGAATTAGGATGATTTTGAAGGGTAAGAAGGGAATTAGAAGGGGAGACAAGGGGATGAAAACATAGGTTTAGAAGGGATGATATAAGGGGAAAAAAGGAGGCCTTTTGGCCATTTCTTCACAAACAGAGAGGCTTTATAACTGGAAATAGCAGTGGGGATTTATCAAAGGACAAGGGAATAAGGAGGCTTCAAGGATGATGTGTTTTCAGAGGGAAATTCATTCCTTGAAGGCTCAAAAACATTTTAGCCCCCTGTTTGCTTGTCAAAAAATTCATAGGGGGCTAACAGTGGCTCCACATGGGGATGGCTTCTTCTTGAAGGAGTCAAGAATTCAGATAGTGATCTTTGGTGTAGGCCAGATGCCTGGTACTCAACCCATCCATTTTATTTCTTGGATCAGCTGCCACAAATCATGAAGACATCATATCAGCAGTAAAATTCTCCCAAACAACTACCTACCCGCACTATAGTCCTGCATTTTTTCTTCTGGGTGCTTTTGGACTTGTAGACCCTTTACATCATCAATTTTTACAAACAGGAAAATAAACCTATTCTACTTCTACCCTTATTACTCCTTGAGACCAGATTAGACTGTTGGCCTCGTAGCTTCTCTACCTAATATAATATCTGCTAGGATTAAACTGTCTAGCAGATTTCTTCTCTACATTCTAAGACAGAAATTGAAAAACAGTCAAGCCAGGATTAGACTGTCTGGCTTGCTTGGCTTTGCAGAAATTAAAACAACTGACTACATTCTCACGGGCTGAGCTTTATTGAACTTTTCCTACCTACCCTACTCTAACTGGAATATTTACAAGTCTAGCTTACAAACAATGTCTTCCAATGTAACCAGTCCATCATGTGATCCCATGACTGGTCTTTCTTGCTCAACTCCTTGAGCAAGTTGGATAGGCAGGGCAGCTCCCACTCTTTTTGTTCCATAATAGCAGCTTTGGAAATTTTTCTTTCTGTTTGCAACATGTTGCTCAAAAATACCTTTGATCCTTCTTCGAATGTTTGCAGGAAATGAACATAAGGATCATGAAAATATACTGGCTATGAATATCTGGCAAGCCGGCTTCAACCAGGATCTCTTCTTCTTCCACTGGATGAAGAAAAAGACTCTCTTGGAGTAGAGTGTCGCCTTCATCTTTTGAACTGGAGGACTCATCGTATATGGCAGTGCTGTCCTCTTGGAGCTCTGAGATGTTCTGATTAGGTAGGCTGAGCTTTGTGAAGGGATCCATATATTCTTGAGTAGGGGTTTGGTCTATTGCTTCCTTTATTTCAATAGAAGGCCCTTTGTTTTCAGTCTGCTAAAAAATATCTTCCTTATTTTCCTCTTCATCTTCTGAGATGAAAGGCTGCTGACCTCCAATCACGTGAAAACCATTACTGATGAGTTGTAATGGAGTGAAGCAAAGATCTAGAGATCCTTCACCCTCTTCTGCACTCTTAAAGCTTTCTTCATCAATATCATAAATAGCCTGCATTGGCTCATTACTCTCTAGAAGTAAAGGGAACTGATCCTCCTCCCATAAATCTACTAATGATGACCCTGCAAGATCATCTTCTGTTTGGAGAACATCATCATCAGATAGATCAAAAATAGGAAAATCATGAATATAAGTAATGCTGCCAACCGGACATACTGGATTATCAGTAGATTTTTCTTCACTCTGATTTACATGTGAGCTTTCCAACTCTGTACAACAAATCTCATCGGATGAATGGGCAAAAATTTCTGTTGTGCAAAAAATTTCAGAGGCTGGCTATCCATTGATGATCTGATCTATTTCTTCTTCTGTCAAAGGAGAAGATGGTCTTGTGTTCCTTTGCGCAGAAGTGCAACAGCTCTTCGTTTCCTTTGAAGACTGGATTTTAGGCAGAATGTCATCTTGAGCCTCAACTACAAGGGATAATGAACTAGCATATGAGTTTTCAGTAATATCTTGAGGAATGTCTACGGTCTCTTGATTGTTTTATTCCTCAGCTGATTCATCCATGTTTTTGTGATAGCTAGGATGCATATGAAAATATTGAATGGCTGTTAATAGATCTTCAGGATTCATATTAACCAAATCCTCATCAATATCTAACAGATACTGTATGATATTCTGAGATTGATCACAACAATCCCATGATAAGGATGGAGAGTTTCCTTTATAATTCTTGTAAAATACTTGTTGCATGTCCCTTAAAGAAAACAAACTCTGAGGTTCTAACCATTCATACCATACCCTAGCATTTCCTTCTAATGTTTCCATGAACATTTTCATTAGGCAGTCTTCATGCCATTGAACTTTAAATTTCCACACATGTATATGAAACTTGATGAGATGTAGCAAGGGGTCATCAAAGTTTTCACCCTGAAAGGTAGGTAGTTTTTCTAACCAATCCACTTTAGGCATTTTGTGTGGGAATCCAGGGATATGCTCCCTACTCATTGGGGCATATCTTCTCTGTATGCGTGGAAGCATGTTTGTAAATCAGAAAGAGGTCACTGTATCTTCTCAACTAGTTCAGAGTCTTCTACCAGTGGAGTCATTAGGTCTTTGGATTACATGGAGTGTGGAGTCACCAGGTGGATGAGTTTGGACATTAGAAATAGAATGCTGTCCACCATAAACAATTAAAACCAATCTAAAGGCAAAGTGGTCTCCTCCCCAGTGGAGTCGCCATTATGTTGGGGTTCCTATGTTTTGGAAGATTTGGAAATACAAAAAGATAAGACAACATCAAACCGGTTTGGGACCTCAGGATCTATACCTCCTAGATTCGGAGAGGGATCTCTCCATAAAACAAAGAATGATATATATCTTTGAAGCTCAAAATGAGATATTAGGCTAGTTATGAAGCACAAGGGGTTTTAAATGATTTGGTTGGTTGGTTGTTGGGTTGAGTAAGAGAACATAGAATGAGAAAGTAATGGAAGGAAAGGAGCAGAGCAGTAGGATGTTTTGGCAAAAGAGGATAGGTTAAGAATGTGCCATCCATTGGGCTATGGAGTCATGAAAGGTAATTACATGCAAACAACTAGCCAAGGCTTTCAGAGGGCAAGTCATCTATACTAAAGGATCTTTTAGATAGATGGTGGAATGGAACATTAAGGATTGAAAGTGAAAGAAGGAAAACAACCCAATTTCTATCTATAGATCAGGTCAGAGGTCATTTAACTCCAGGCTTGCTTGGACATACTCAAAGGCAGCTCTCAATGAAGTCACAAGGGGGAAACTTATAGATTAGACCAGAGGTCATTTAACTCCAAGTCTACTTTAGCATGCTCCAAGGGAAAACAGAGATAAGTTTAATAGAGCCAGGGTCTATAGATCAGAGAAGGACTTTGAAACTTCAATGCTTTGACACCAGCAAGAGATCTTAGAAGGCCAGCTGGTCACACAAGGACCCTAGTGGACAGGGCTAACTCTAATCCCTAGTTTCCCAAATCTTCCAGCTTAAACCCAACAAGAACAACTAAGTAGAAAACCCCGAATTCATACATCAACTAGCAGCATATAGAATCGCTACACTGGTTAAATTAGCTGAATTCACTCTTAGATTCACAATCAGCAGAAAAAATTAAAGGCAAGGAGAGCAGAAATATAGGGTACCTAACAAGGTTAAATCCTATGCCAGATTTCTGATGCGAGCCAGAAGAAATGAACAACATGAAAATGTAAATAAAGATACAAAGAGAGAAACATCACCTGTAGTTATAGACCAGGATCCTGTGAAATTTTCTTGATTAATTGATGCAAAAACAGTCACATACACTAAGCTCAATGGCTGATTACATTCCAAACTTTCTCCTCCCAGCCTACTACATTACAAACTACACTGCTACTCTCTCCCAAACTGTTCTAATAATCAAAATGAAACCCTCTAACTAAAACAACAACAACCGAAAAGCAACCCTTTACAATTGTTCTTGGGGATTCTTATAGGAGAAGCGAATAACAATAGTAGATGATATTCATTAAATGGATCTCATTAAGACAGAGTGGAGAAAGAGTTCATGGCCACTCTCCTTAATGGCAATCTGCATCGCCGTAAGTACTCTATAGTAGGGTCTGGGAGTCTCTGTCCGGTCAGCTTTGACCTCTGATGTTTCATGAAGTCCTTCTGGCTGTAAGGCCCTCTGTTCTATCTTCTGAAGCAAGTAAGGTGATTGAAATGTCTTCAAGTCTCCATGCTTCCATAACTGCAGTCCTGACAATCTTTAAGAATTTTCTGTCAGAGTAATTAACTGTTTCTGGGCTCGAGGAGGCACGGAGACTGTTGTAGGAAGGTGTACCTCTGGAGAAAATGCGCTCTGCTATTATGTAGGGATGATATGACTTTCTGGTGCACTCTTTGGTCTGCAAATTGCACTTTATCCTTTGAATTCAGGATTAGGCACTAAATATTTGATTGACAAGCCCAAATCTCTCAAAAACACTTCTGCTATTTCACTTTGCCGCTACTGTAATGACCTCTCTGTGATTTGAATCACAATGGCTGTGATTATAGCAAACAAAGTGAATTAATCACTCTGTATACCCTGCACAGTAAAAATGAACCAATTATTAAATATGGGGAGGGGTGGAAGGAATGCTGTGGAGGCCTGGAGGAATGGTGGTGGCAAATGTGGAAACGGTGGATGCAACGGACAATGGTGGAGAAATAACACTTTAGTGCTAAAGCACCAAAGCTTAAACCTTGGGCAAATACAATGGAAAACATAGAAAATGAAAGAAGCGGGGCTTATGATGTGGGACCTGGCATGGGCGAAAGGTGATTAACTGCGGACTGCTAGATCATAAAAATATCAATAGTGGAGATAGCGTCGGAGGATCGCAATCGCAAAGGGCGAAGGGTGGCACCGTTTGAAAATTGCGATTGCTATTGCGTGATTGAGTGCTGGCCGTTGGATCATGGGACCAGATCAACGACCCACATTCAATCGGAGGGAGATGGAGAGGGTCGTCGGAGCAATAATGCGATTAGCGCTGGGCCGTTGGATCCAGAGCCCGATCGATGGCGGAGATTAAATTGGCGGGGATGAAGGTTGGTGCGATGAGTGGGAGGCGATGAGATCTGGGCCATTGGATCTCGAGAGATCAACGACAGAGATCAAATCAGGGATCGCAATCGCAAAGGGCGGAGGGTGGCACCGTTAAGAACTTGCAATTGCGACAGAGCAATTAAGCACGAGCTATCGGATTTGGCCGGAAGATCGACGGTTCAAACATGATCGGAGGGGCGAAAGGGGAGGAGCGACGGGCGCGATGCGATTAACGCTGGGTCGTCGGATCCTAACCGATCAATGGTTGGGATTGCGACGGAGGTCTATAGACCAAAGCCCAATCGCATCGGGGATTTTAAGTTAACAAAGAAATGCGCTCGCCCGACACCTCTGATTGCGATAAGTGCTCGGGGCTTAAGCGCTTGGTCCTGGGCGCGGGGCATATGGCAGGGAAGTGGTTAAGGGGCTAGCCGAAAGGGGCTTAAGCCTTATATGTAAAATGAGTGATTTTGGGCCTATTTTCAATGCATTTTAAGGCCAAAGAGGGGTAACGGTAGAGGAAAAAGGGGTTATTAGCCAAACAAATGGAATTTGAAGGGTTTAAAAGGGGAATTAGGATGATTTCGAAGGGTAAGAAGGGAATTAGAAGGGGAGACAAGGGGATGAAAATAGAGGTTTAGAAGGGATAATATAAGGGGAAAAAATGAGGCCTTTTGGCCATTTCTTCACAAACAGAGAGGCTTTATAATCAGAAACAGCAGTGGGGATTTATCAAAGGACAAGGGCATAAGGAGGCTTCAAGGATGATGTGTTTTTAGAGGGAAATGCATTCCTTGAAGGCTCAAAAAAAATTTGGTCCCCTGTTTTCTTGTCAAAAAATTCATATGCGGCTAACAGAGGTATGAGGAGGTAGCAAAAAATTTTGTTGCTTTGGTTGTTCTTGGGAAAGCAAAGGTGGATTTTCCCTCACACTTTGCATGATGTTACAGGGGTAGGAGATGGCACTATCATGGTGCAAAGGGGCTACTCCTTAGCCTTGGATGATCTGGAAGTACTTCCACTTTGGAAGAAGCTTCTTGTATGTAGCAGCATTATGGGAGATGACTTTGACAATGAACATGTCAAAGAATGGAGCTATGTATTGGCAGGAGCCTATTGCATAGGCCAGCAACATTGTCACTTTGGAGCTTGGACTTATTGATGGAGTGTACCCAGGATCACTTCACTCTTGATGCACTTGATGGACAAGGAGGAGGTGAGAAAGATGGAGTAGTGGATGGATACATCTACTACTATGATATGCTCTTCTTGACTTGGATCTCCAAGCATAAGAGGAAGGATCTTCATGCAGCACATGATTCATTTCTCTTCATGAGAGTATGTCATACCACTATGGAGAGCTTTTTCATCAATCCTATCATCATCTTGCTTTTAGTACATGGTACGAATCTTGTTTTTTCATTTATTGATTTGCATACTCTTACCATTTCTATGCAGTGCATTGATCCACAAGAGGGAAAGCTTTTCATTTGGCTCCATGATCAATTTTGGGCCAAATTATATGATGGAGAAAACCATATTTTATGTGGACTTGGACAAGTGTTTAATCATTTCATGTATGTTCAATTGATGTACCCATTCATTTACTATTCATTAGTAGATGTGATAACATACATAATCAGCCAAGAAGCAACTTTCCATGTAATTTTTTGAAGCAGCAGTTCAGAAAATTGCACTGTAACCACTTGGGAAACTATTGGTACCTTCCAGCACCACACGAAACCTTTAGTATTTCCCTCATATTGATACCGATCATGATTTCATTTTCTGATATTGTTCTTATTCTTATTGAGAGCATGATTGGGGGAGAGACACATTGGCTAGATGTGTCCTTGGGGAAAGATATTTCCCACACTTTTTGCATTGCATGTTCCAAGGGGAGCATGAGGAATGACATGGCCATTATAGTAACATACTTGCTTTTCCATGAAGTGAGCCATAGGATGGATGGGATGACATATGGTAATTATTTCCTATTCATCATATATGATATGGTTTGGGTCAGCTTGGTTCACAACGTTGGAGAAGAGATCTTTAGAGATCTAGTATTCTTCTTACCACTTGAGGGCAACCTTGTTGCAGCCCAAGATCAACATATGCTCTACACTTATCATAAGTGGAGAGAGGGCCAACGTGGGGTAGGATATCTTGTCTACCATGTTCATATTTTTAGCCCACCTACTTTGCATGAGCTCAAGGTGGAGGAACATTTTCAAGAGTTGCCATGTTGGGAGGTGACTCATTTTGTATGGATGATTTCTTGGGGATGGAGGATCCACATGGGGATGATGTTTCCCACTTCATTTTAGATTCCATTCCTCAAAGGGACCTCTGGCAACACCTCATTTCCTTCTTGAGTACTCTACTTGTCCATGTTGATAACTATTTAGCTCACTTTCATGCTTGGGAGGGGCAATATGGGGATTCATTGATGAGACAACATATCATTCCTTGGAGGAGATCATCATATGCAGATGCTACAATAGGAGGAGGGAAGAATTCTCAGTTCTATCCTTGCAGTTTCTTGAGGACAAGCAACATTTGGGAGGGGAGGACTGTAATAGTCCAAAATTTGCATGCAGCAAATTGGAATATTGATTTTTGTTGATTTCACTTAGGAGAAGAATAAATGGGCAAGGAGGCCCATGCATAATAAAAATATGAATAAAATCCCTCATAATGTGAAAAGGGATCAACACAAGAGCTGGATTTCACACCCCCATGTGTGAACAGAGATTTTTGCATGTGGACAAAGTCAAGTTTGACTCAGTCAAAAAAATTCATGAAGAGGAGTGGATCATCAATGCAAATAGCTCAATATGAACAAGGATCAGTTTAGATAAACATATGAGAGTTGGATTGAAGTCACTTGGGTGTGAAAAGGGATGAAGCAAGTTGAATAGGTCAAATTTTACCAAATCAAACAGCGTGGTTATGGAGGAGTGGCCTTGATGGAGATACAACACAATTTTGGAGGGAGATTGGTTATGTGATGTTGGAAACCCTAATGGGTGGGACCCACGGTGAGGAGGCTCACATATTTTATAAGGAAGATGAGGGTAGACATTTGAGGTTAGCTTGATAATTGTTGATTTTATGGTCTGCATGACTATTGTGCCTTCTCCAACTGTTTAGTTGAGATTGCAGTGCTATTTAGTACAAGGAATTCATGTTTAGGGTTCCTTCTCTTTCCTTGAGTGATCTCTTGAGGAGAATTTTACTTCAATTTCCACATTCAGGCTTGGGGCCAGGCATCCTTCTCTAGATACATCATTATTTCTATATTAGTATAATGTTGTGTTGTAGGGTGTTGTAGTGGAGGGTTCACAACACCACTTTTGGAGCTTATCTTTCAGAGGAGGAAGCCTTCTTTCCTTTGGGAGATCAGTGAGGAAGACTTTGAGCTGATTTTCAGAACTTGGCATGTGGCTAATGTATTTTACATCTCCTATAATGTAGTCCCTTGCAGGAACTGCGTCACTCCTTGCAGTGTTGCAGTGAGGGGGTTAAACCCCTTCCTTTTGAGCTGCTTTCTTAGGGAAAGGGACAACCCTTCTCCCGGAAAGTTTGTAAGAAGGATATTCCTTCATTTATTGCATGATTCACCTGTATGTATTGAAAAGCTTTAGTAGACTACATTATTTCAGATCCAGATCTGTAGATCTAGCATTTTGTACTCGTGATCTCATGAAAACCTTGCCGGGTTATCTTTATGTTGTGTAAAAGGAGCTAGATCTCCATTTTTCTCCATGCTTTGATATAATAAAATCTAGATATGTTGTCTAAACCCTATTGTATTAGAAAACCTCTTTAAATCACGCTATATATGCTTCAGGAAATTTCTGTTTAGTTAAGTCATGGGATTTGGGCCTTTTTGAGCCATATCGAGACCGAGAGATCTTTTTAAACAAGAAAAAGAGATTTGTTTCTGAATATTTTCTAGGTGTGAGTCCCATATTACATAATATAAGGGATACCAACATTATTTCTCCCTATTATAATGAAATTCTCTGGGAATAACGTTTTTAAGGCATATATTGCTGCATTTCCCCACTTTGGGCTGATATAATGGATCATAATTTTGTTGTTGTAACATTAATTTGATGACACAATACTGGAATAACAGTAAGAAATCAACTCATAAAATGTATTACTGCATTCCATAATTGGGAATATTACAGTGGTATCAGAGCTAGGTTCACCTGGAAGATCCATTTGAGGAGGTTTGTTCAGCTTGTGCATTATCTTCAGCCATATCCATCAATTTCTTGAGTTGTAGCTGCTATTCAGTCCTAGGACTACAACTTTGGCATGTTGTAATTTTTGCATATTTCAGGAAATCCTTTTTGGATTGCCTTGAAATTGAGTTTGGGAGTTTATATCTTCACTCCCAACATTTTGTGGGCCCTATATTTGTGTATTTGTGTACTAAAACTTCTCAATAGTAGTTATCTCTAATAAAATTGTGCTGCCATAGCCTTGAGCATTTTCTGTGTAGTAGTGTATTTTATTTTTCATATACATGTTCTCTTGAGGCTTGTTTTGCCCAGCTTGAGTGATTATTTCCTCAAGGATTTGTATACATTTGCTGCTATGATCTTAATATGATGGCATTCTTCATTTTGTGCATTAGGATTAGAAAGACATTCATTAAGCAATATAGCCACACCAAAGGTTTTTCAACAAGCTAGTATCAACACCGAGTCATTATGTATGTTGCCAAGTATGCATTACACCAAATCAGATTTCTTTCAGTACTATAAGTCTTTATATAGGGTTAATAAACCCTAAATATTTCATATTTTACACCACACGAGCATAAGGAGACCTATCAATACCGTTTGTAACTTCATCCCCCTAGTCATGTGAAAATTATATCCATTATAGTCACAAAATAAATCATTATCTCTTGAAATAAATTTGTCATTGATTCATCAAAAAGTGTTGCCATAACATCATGAATCTTTGAGGAACATTGTCCCCCTATTGCAAATTATTTGTGTTTACATATTGCGGCATCCCTTTTAGTATTGTGAGGGTTAATCCCAGGTTAGATATTTGTTTTATATTGAACATTTTAAACCAATTTACATTTGATCCAAAGGCTATATGAGGGATAACAAAAAAGCATGTGGTAATTATGTTGTACAATTGGGCATGGTATGAGATATAACTCATGATGTGAAGTGAATATTTGTAAGAATATCAAAAGTCATGAAATAATGTGGATTTAGAAGCTAGAAGGGCTTGGTTGGGTAACATTATCTAAGACATCATGCAAAGAAGAGAAGTAGAGTTCCAATACATATCCACAAATTAGTATGTTAGGGACACAAAAAATCCTAGTTTGATGTTGAATGTATACCTCATTGGAAGGGAATGATGATTTCTTTGCAAGAATGTGTTGTTCATCCCTTAAATCCATAATTTACTTTAGCTAGGTCATAAATGACCTCGAAAAGAGGAGATGAATACATTAAACTTTGAATCCGAGAGTAATTGGATACCAGAATGACATACCTAAGTGATAAAGCTTAATTTTTTATACAACCAACTCACAAAATAGAAGAAAATATAGATCAATGACTTGATAAATAGCCACTTCAAGGGGGAAACCTCCTTTAGATCACATAAATGAACATTTTTTTGGAATGATACAAATGTTAAGGCATCCTTGGTATATATAGGATTCTATGGGGTCATAATATAATTAGAGCCTAGATAAAAATAATAATTCAAGGGAACAACAATAATAATAGTTGGATTATTATATGGGGAACAACAATAATAATATGGGGGCTACATGGGAACAACAATAACAATAAGGGGCTACACTAAAAATAAAAATAAGGGGGGTACACTAGTATTATCAGGACCTAACACAAACCTCTCCTTCAAAAAGGGTTTTCCTCAATGCTTGAGTAATTCTGAATACTTCTATATAAAATTCTCATCCTCCCATGTGGAACATTCAGTTAGTAATTTATTTCACTTAATGAGATACTCTGAAATTAATCAATTCCATATCTACCAGGTTCTTATTTCCGTGACTGCTTCAAGCTCAAGTATGATTTTTCATTCTTAAAATTCTGGAAATACTATTTAAACTGGGAACTTTTCACCGCAAACCTTATTTAAGCATGAAACATGGAAAAATGGGTGTACATGTGAAGATGCAGGCATGCCCAATTTGTATGCCATAGTACCAATATTTTGACAACTACTTGTAAGGACCATAGTAATTAGGTGATAATTTATCATCCTTCTTAGCTTTCTTGATGGACATTTGTTGTATGGTTTTTGCCATAAAAATACCTAGTCGCCTACATGAAAACTTATTTCAATATGATGTTGATATTCCTATTGTTTCATTTGATTTTGCACCAGAGTGAGGTTATCCCTTAAGAGTTGGAGAAATTGTTTTTGATGCTTGATGTGTTCTTCCACTGCTTGAACCTTGGAAATTTCTATTAAATATGATGTGATGGTTGGTGGATGATATCCATAAAGTTCCATAAATGGGGTCATTTTTGCTGCAGTATGGAAGGAAGTGTTGCACCACCATTCAGCCATAGGTAACCACTTGACCTATTTTGTTTTTTTATCAAATAAAAAGCAACAAAGATATCCTTCCAGACATTTTTTTCACTATATCATATTTCCCATCATATTGAGGATGATAGTATGAGCTATGAGCTAAATGAGTACCAAGACAAGAAAATAATTTCATCTAAAATTTCTAGTGAAAATGGGATCTCTGTCACTTACAATAATATTAGTGTTTCCATGCAGCGTTTGAATTGTTTCCATAAATGAAGTAGCAACTATACTAGTTTTAAAATGATGAGATAATGCAAAAAAAGTGTGCATACTTGGTAAGTCTATCAAATACTACCATGATGACACTTTTTCCTTCAGACTTGGGGTAAACTTAGATATCATTTTTTGGGATTCAATTGCATTAAGTCATTCATCTATAACCGTTTCCATGAGAGGTAGTCATAACTGACTAATTTCTCATGATTTTTTAATAGTCCACTTAGAACTCATTGCATCAGGTGATGCTCACAGGGGTAAAATTGTTATAAAATGTTGCAAAACCTTTGAGCACTATTGAGAGGGGGGGTGGATCTGTAGTGTGATCTATATATGATTTTTTCTTTTTATTAATTTAATTACTGAATGACACATAAGTTAGCAATATCTCATTAAACATTTTCATCACATAAGCATAACTAAAAACCATAAGAAACAATATAAACCATAAGAAATGAACACAAGAAAGCATCAACATATGAGACACAAGATATCTAGTGAAAAACCATTCACGGGGAAAAAAAACCACCCTTGTTGCTACTCCTTTGCTATGATATTCTATTATTCAAGAAATTTATCTTTTACATATTGTGATAACTCCCATTAGCATGAAGACTCGACCTCATATACAAAATGCAAACCATCATTGGCTAGGAGTCTTGATATTACTAGATCACCACAAAATACTTTGGTCTCTATGGATCTCTACGGACTACCATCTGGTGAAGGCCGCCACGATCAGTCGATCCTCACCCAACTACCATTGGAATATACAACCACCATTGGATTTAGAAACTTCTTCCTTTCGGTGATGATGTGCTATCACTGCTCCACCTCCATGAAGTCACTTCTCCTCTCTAGCATGTAGACCTCCTTTAATATATTTTCAGACTAGATCCCAAGACACTATGCTCAACAATAAATCAAATTTTCATACATGCTCTCAATAGCAAGATCTCATCATTAAATCAAAATAAAACAAATGCAAAAAATATGTGCTCTCTAATAGAAAATTGTGTTGACATGAATATGAATATCAGACCCTCAAAAAAATAGAATCTTTCATACTACATCATAAGACACATTTCTATGTTCTACATCCATGAACATGTCTTGCAAAACAAGTATGAGAATGACCATCAAAAACTCTACCTAGAAGCATACACAACTCTTCAATAAATCACTATAGTGACAACTCCAAATATGATCTATTCTATAGCATGCTTCAAATCTACTCACTATTCGGTCATGAAAACTCATGTAATGAAGCATATAGGCTCCTAAATAGGTTTGAAGCATAATATAATTCATTGATACCTTCTCACTCACTCACTACCATCATCAATTAGTCCTCAGCTCCAAGATCAAGTATATAAAACATGTAGGGCGAAATTGATCTTGGGGCTAGGATCAAAGGTGCAAAAATTGGACCAAATGGATGCAATAAGGTCACTACTAGTGCACTAAATGTATTCACATCCTTGGAGGGCCATTTCAAACCATTTCAGAGATTTTTCACTTTTTCTGGAAGCCTATAGGAATTTCGAACTTAATTTCCTTACGAACAACGCAAGAAATGAAAAGGAAATATTGTGAAAACCCTCATTCGTACCCTTGGAGCTATCTTTGAGTGACTATGGATATAACCACTCTGTTAACACTGCTCTTCTAATGACTGTGGCCTAAAACAGCTCCCTCAGGCTACTCTCCATGCGACTTGGTAGGGTATCTTTTGAAGAACCTTTCATTTCACTCAATCTAGACCAAATTTTGAATAAATTTTCATTGAAAAGATAATTTGGTATTTTATTTACAAAACCCATGTCTCATAATTTTTAGATCCATCCTCATTTTCCCAAAAAATACAATGCAAAATTTTCACTTCTATTCAAATACCATACTAAACAACTGAGCCTAAAATTGAAGTAAAAAATACTTTTTTTCAGTACAGAGCCTTTGAAACCTCTTGGATCGGCTCACCCTACATATCTAAGAGCCTTTAAACATCTGACATAGCATATGAAACTGCTACAAGTGGATCAAACAATCCTCCCAAGTGTCACTTCCAAGTTGACCTAGAAGGGCCAATAAAGAAGGTTGAAAAGTGTGCCAACAAGTCCCCCATTCTCCATCAGACCTATGAACAAGTTGAAACACATTTGAAGTACCTGTGCAAAATCAACATCATAATGATGAATTCATCACACTATAACAAATCATCTCCATGAAGCACAAACATGAAGACCTAGTTGACAAGTTAACTAGTCTGCCATGACAATCACCGTCACACGTAGATCTGCATGATCAACATGTAGCATCCTCCTCTACCTGTAGTAGCATCATAAAACCATCATGAAATTTCCATCAATTTCCATGCCAATTCCTCCAAGACCAAAATGATACCATTAGGCTCCATCAATTCCATCACATGAGTGTGTCATCAAGAAGACCAACATCAATGCCAATACATACTGACACACAGCACAGTCCATCAATATGCATCATCATGATGTTGACATAAG
The DNA here is from genome assembly GCA_034641835.2 of Pinus albicaulis. Classification (NCBI taxonomy): domain Eukaryota; kingdom Viridiplantae; phylum Streptophyta; class Pinopsida; order Pinales; family Pinaceae; genus Pinus; species Pinus albicaulis. The sequence goes on along the minus strand of CM076579.1, from coordinate 692,575,081 downwards.
TGAATCACCTGAAGAGTTGACATCAATGAGAATAAAAAACCATCGATACAAAAATTTCAACCAATATGACGATAAATTCACATCCATATGCACATGATAATGACCATGACCTTGTTGACATTAATGTCAACACAAGAATTCCAACAAACTCCCCCTTTAGCATTGATGTCAACCTCATCAACATGTGAGGCTTATCTCTATCCATCCAATTCTATCCAAATTCTCCCCCCTTTGACATCAATGAAAAGGGTCAACTCCATATGAATAGGTAGAAGGAACTAAAAAATATACTACAACATACATCTCTACATCGTTGAAATATAAAGAATTAAAGAATCATCTATGTCTCCATACAAGCAACATGCAACATATATATCCAATCACCAATCATAGGAGAATACCAACCACAAATACACTGTGTTTGTTGCATCAGCCTTTGGTGCCTTCCTCTCAGTTGACGTGTTCCTCTTACAAAGTGATTTTAAGGTATCAAGGTCAAATTTTGTCATTTCAATGAGTCTTCAAGCAAAATTTGGTCACTAGGCATTAGGTCTAGGGTTTGTTTTCACTCTTTTCAAATTTGTCCAAATGTCAGTCCATGTCACCATTCAGCTGAGTGTACCATCATTCAGAGGGTTTTCATCATCATTTCAAGTTCCATTGGGTCATTTTACAGCTTGTTCATGCTTCAGTTGTGCCTAGGTAAGGTCCATTTCCCTCTCCTAAGGTTTTGGAGGTAATTTCTCTTGGATGGTCAAATAATTAGAAAAACTTGTATCCTGATGTTCATACACCTTCCCCTATCATTAATGTACCTTATTAAACACTTCCCATCACTGAGATCCCCCAAATTACTCATTTTTGCACAAACCCTAGTTTCTTGCCACAACTTGGCAATTTTCTAGGCTAGGCCTGTGTTTTTCCCTTTTGGACCCCTTCCCCTCACTCAATCTTTGAGATTCCACTTTCCCCTGCTTCCTAACATCCCTCCCTACTTCCAAAAATTTCCCCAAGAATTTAGAAGCCCCTTATCCCCTTCATTTCGCTTCATTTCGACAACATCCCTTGTTCCACACATCGGGATAGGTTTCACTCAAATGATGTTTCAGAGCAATCAAAGATGAATTTTGGAAAACTGAGAGAGGTTTTTGTCCACAACATGCCAAGCAAGAAAAATCTCCTTCACTTTTTACACAGGTATAATGGTTTTGAATAAATGTCAAGAATACCGTTGCCTCAGGAGAATTGATGCACCTACAGGAAGTAGTGTTGGGATATTTGATTTTTGACAGGGTAAATAAACTCAAAATTGAAAAATTTCACTTGGGTTGGAAATTAGACTCCAAGATATTTCCAACGAGCTATCACACGCCCAATTTGGACACCGGGAAGGCCTCCAAAAGCCTCCTGGAAAATGCACTATGTAGCGCGCTACGCATTGGGCCAGAACACAAAATTTTTGCCACTGCTCTTCAAAATTCAAATTCTCTCAGTCTCCTTTGCCCCATGTAAGTTTAAATCATCTTGATATTATCTTTGGTCAGTGTTTGGAGTTGTTTGAAGATTGGTTGTAAGAGTTTGAATGTTGAAGAACACAAACCCTACTCTCTTGTTAAAAATGGCTCTTATAGGGTTGGAGTTTGATTGTTAAATTTTGATTTTGGTGCCAGTTAGTTTAAAGTCAATTTCACACATGTGGCTCATTTCCCATCATTGAAATATTTTCATTCATTATTGTCAATCACTTTTCTCCTTATATCCTAAAATACCACTCATATCACTTGTTCACATTCCCCAATTCTTTCATACACTCACTTGTCCCCATTTATCCATATCCCTAAACCCTACCATCTCCCATATCATCCACAAAAATTCAAATCACTCAGTCCTTCTCGTTCCAAGTTGGTGAAGAAGATGTTGATGGATCCTTAGTTACTTCCAAAATGACCGAAGCTGGAGATGTTGTGAGGTCTAGTGATAGCTGTCTATGTTGTAGAGGAGATCTTGTGAAAATGCTTCCAGAATTGGTGAGAACAAAGGTGGTGAAATCCGATCATATAATTATTGAAACAACAGATTAAGAACGTTTTCTGGAAGGTGTCATATAAATTGAGGGCATAAAATGTTTTGATCCTGTGGTGGCTGAAAAGCATTTTCTTGAGTGCCTTAAGAGGTGTCAACAAAGACAAACATCTCTCCATTAGCATGTGCAGACAAAGACTATTTGTAAACTAATCTATAAAAAAAATTGTTGTATAATGGTGTGGACATGGTGGTTTTAAAATTCTTACATCAAATGAACAAGCATAAGTTGATACAAAGTCTGCAGACACATGGTTGCCACAATCAGGGCTTCCCAAGGGGGGGGAGTTGATACATTGGAGCCACTTAAAGGAATTCAGTTTGTTGCTTCTATGAGCAGGAGGAAGTTTCCTTCTTGGGTGTGCTTTGCAGGAGGGCCAAGGCCAAGGAATCCAAGAGTATGGAAAACAAGAACAAAAATTGGTAGTGTGTCAAAATCAAAAAAGCTGGTTGAACATGTCAAACATTATCCAATGTCAAGGAAAAAGTATGTAGTGCTCTAGATTCTTTTATTGCGTGGGAGGTAGAGTTTCCTCTTATTGTAATAAAGAAGGCTTTGAGAAAACTTCAGGCTAATAGGGAATGGAAATGAATCATTCAGATATCAAAGTGGATGTTGAGCAAGGGCCTAGGTAAAACCATGGGACTACATGTTATTCAATGCTCTTGCCAATGGGCAAAGATGAAGAAGGCATCGAGGAGGCAAAAGGGCATGATCAACTTCGAATCTTGGCGAATGCTTCCTTGGCCCAACATTGCATATGACAGAGGACACTCAGTCCAAATTTCAAGGAATTTGGAGAAAATTTTTTCATTTTGAAAATTTTGGTCTCAAAATAGGTTTTTCAGCACAACGCGTAGCGCGTCGACGCGCGCGCTTATGATTGGGACACTTGCTGGAGGAAAAATTTATATTTTTGGATTTTTCATGGTAAGTTATGCATGCTCAGAAATGGCCGAAGCATTTCATCAAGTTCTGGATGATCAAAAGGGCCAAAAACACCATGAAAATCACCTTTCTGCCACCTTTTGCACCAGCAGGAAGTACTTGTGGGAGAATGAAGTTTTGGAGGGAAAATGAGCTCCAAATTGGGAAATTCCAGTTGTTTTGGATAGCAGACATCCAGGACTTTCCAAAAAGCTATTATGAGCTTGATTTTGATGCCAGGAAGTGCCCCAAAAGCAGGCTGAAAGGTGCGCGACGCATAGAGCTCAGGCACGCGGCGCATAGAGAAAATTGGTCAATTTTTCATTTTCCAGCTCAGGATTTCGGCCAGTTGGACCAGTTTTGATTGTGGATGTAATTTTTGAGTTATATTGATGTAATTTTGTGGTTTTAATGTAATTTTGATTCACTTTTACCTGTTCTAGATGATTCACTCCCAAAAAAGTGAAAATCAAGTGAAAGAATCAGTTTCCTTCCTTTTAGAGGCAAGTTGTTTGGTTGCCTAGATTCTAGCTCCTTGTTTAGAATTAGTTGAAACTGCTCCTAGAAGGAGGAATTCGACCCCTAGAGGCATGGGAAGGGGTTAGGATGGTCTATATGATGTAATTTCTCAATCATTTTCAGAGGTTGGACTGGTTGGACTCTTGGGAAAAGTTTGGCACACTATTGTACATATTTTCTGCATTTTGGCTAAGGAAAGATCAGAGGTTTTGCAGCACCTATTGGGATTCTTGTGGCTTTCAGTTTTGATGGTGTGTTCTCTCAGTTATTTGTAAGTTCTTTAATGTTTAATGTATGCCATTCCCTTCTTTTGCTTCTGAAACTAAATGAATGAGTAAATGAGGTTGAATCCATTGTTTCCAGTGCTCTGCCTTTAAATTTGTTTAGTTTTACATGTTTTCGCCAGTTTGGAGAGGATCCATGTTCTCCCTTGCCCTCTTCAGCTCCTTTTCATTTTGATCCATCCATACACCTGATCAAAAGCATCAAGACTACTGCCTACCTCGCCCCAACTCGAATTCTGCAAAGATCTGGCCTTATCCCCGGACCCAAAATTGTTTTTCCCATTTTTTCAACAAAAACCCAAAAAATCAAAATCAAACTTTCCTATCTCTTTACTAGCCTAAAATCAGTATTCATTATAAGTCATCTCGCACCCTATTGCTCATTTTATCGAGATAGACCTAGAGAGAGCCCTCTCCTGTCCTCGTAGGGCTAGCTACGAGGCTGAGCGTGGTTTGATGTAGCCTTGAGTTTTACCTTATTTCAGCCTAAGGTAGATTTGAGCGCTAACATAGTGGCGACCATACCGGGGAAGAAAATGGTTTGCTTGTTGGTGTTAATTGTTTTATAAGCTACAGACGGAGCCTGAAGTTAGCCAGGTAGCTTTGAGCGCTAACAAATCCTAGCAACAATACCCCAGCATAAGGCAGTCATCATCAACATATGTATCATCATATAATATACAACCACATCCATATGAAGCAACCACACATAATCTCGCCCATAACTACATAGAAGCAACCACCATAACATCTCATCACATGATGTCAATAACCCCACTTTTATAACATAATATGAGGTATAACATGAACACTATCATAATTCCAATAATGTATAGCTGAAGTAAATATGAAGAAATAATGATCCCTATGAACACATGTCAACTCCAAACTATAGAGATACCATCGTTGGGTTGAAATGATCACTTTCACTGCAAACATTGCTTCCTTTAGAAAATAGAAGAACTATATGGAATAATACTCCACATGACCATGAATCAAGTGACATATAAAATGATAAATACATGGTTGTAGCAGCGATACAATAGACCTCATACATAAGTCATATGACCATACCTTGACCTTATGACTCATGGCCAAGTGACCAAAAGGCTAGTATAATACAAGTACATGGCTCCGTGAGAATTTTACATGATTTATCAATAAAATATAACTACTATGGTCATATCCTATGGACCAATGACTCAAATAAATAGTACATCATGATAATTACATCATCATTAGCCCATAATTATGGTTGCAAAATGACTCAATAAGACTCCTCCATAACATGTCTATCATCAACATGACTCAAAAACTATTTATCAGACTCAATACCATCATAAAATGATGAAATAGTAGCAAGTACATGGTTATAGTAATCATCATAAAAAAACTCATACATGGCTGGTCCATGCCAAAAATTCATCATAATACGCCATGTAGTCATGATCACAATCTATGCATGGTTGAACAAAAATTCAACCAAATGTTAGTGGAAACTAAAATCATATACATGGATGAAAAATGTGGTCATTTTCACTCATGAATACATATGTAAATCTACTATAATTACATGAGCTAAAAGAAGTTAAAGAGACAAAACGAATCATGAGTCTCCATAACATGCATAGATCCCCCTGAGCTCCATATACCTCCAAGAGATAGGCTGATTATATCAACCTAAATGTGCATGAGGCTGAAAATAACTCATCAATGCTGTTGCAAACTCATGATATGAAAACCTCTATAATTATGAATGAAACAATCATGGACTACATGAAGGAATTCTCTTCACTAGTTGAAGAGTTGAAGCTCTTTATTTCTCCACACACATTTGGGTTGCTTCTTCTCCTCGTTGATTTGCTTCTTTTCTTCCTTCAACTGCTTCTTCTCTTGCTTCACTGGTTTAGAGTTATATCCTCTTTTTTTTGCTACCTTTGATGGTTTTTTCTTGAATAATGAGGCAAAAACCAATCTCTTTCAATATGGCCAAATCTATGGCAATTAAAACACTCCACATGGCCAAGATATGCAGTAAGAGGATCAAATATCCTATTGTTCATGTTATATCTAAACCATGCATGCAATGTATTTATCCTATAATGGTTAAACCTACAATATATTTCCTTATGGCCAACATGTTACATGAGTAGAAATAACCATAAAAATCATAAGTATACATGTTGATCATTCTCCTTGGTTGCTGGAAATGCTGGAATCTATGATGATATGGTATATATGATGTGCTACAACAATTTGGTACAATATGCCCAAAATTGTGATAGTTGTATCATTCTACATTACGCACAAAAAGAACAAAATGACTTTGATTCCTTTTAAATGTTACAAATATATCACTATTATCTCTAGGAGAAAAGGATATTCTGAATGTAGGTGCTCCTTGAGATTTTATTCCTCGGTGTTGGTTATGCTGCTTGATGGGTTGTTGGTTTTGCTTGTTTTTCTACTGCTAGTTCTTTTGTTTTCTAATTGGCTACCAGATATTATTGTTTTTCCCATGGATCTCATTTTTGTTGTTGTTGTTTGTTACATGTTTCTTGGGTTCTTCTTTGTTGTTCTTACCTGCGTGCAAACTAGATTCACCTTTTTGATATCCAAGACCAGATTTATCTAGTGGTGATATTTGAATCTCAAGCAAATTATCCAATGCTACACTGTTCTTCTCCATTTTTTGATGCTTTCTAAAGGAAACTAGTTCAGCTTCTAAATTATCACATTCATCCTCCTTTTATTTGCACTACTTCCCTATGGATTCTTAAAATCTTTCAAATTTATCCATCTTAACTTTCTAGCTCACAATCTTCTCCTTGAGCTTGACCTCCTTATCATCACAAACCTGCAATCATTTTTATTCATCCTTGCATACAACTATTAGTATAGAAATCTCATATCCAAGACTTTTAACATCATTCTGATCTTCACTAGCCAATTCATCATGATTAAAATATGAATCATCAAAATTATAATTCAACAGAAAAAACATTAATATTAATATCTTTAGGTGCAAGATGTTCTAAACCCTTCTCATCATCTGCTGAATCATGTGCATTTGAAGAATGTGACTCTTGAGGCTGAGATTCTTGCTTTTGGGGGCTCTTCTTCTTATTCTCATCTTGTTCTTCTTCTTATTGCTCTTCTTCTCATTTTCCTTATTGTTGCTAGTGCCATATCCAAAAATGGACTCTGGCTTATCCCACATGTCTTTGGCATGTTTCAAACCCACTAGTCTCTTCATATCATCATGATGAATATTCTCATAGATTATGCACCATGCTTGACCATAATGCTGCAAAACGTTTTCTGCAATTCGATCTTTACCACAACCTTCACATGCAACTCTCCAAATATTAGATCCACAAGATAATAATGGAGATTTAACATTTTTTCTCCATACCTTGTAATTTGCAGCAGTGAGAACAACCATTCCAAAAATTTGTTTTCAAAATCCGAAAAAAAACCCCTGACCTACTCTCCAATGATCAATTTGAAACCAAGAGACCCACTTTGATACCAATTGTTGAAAACATTTTAGCACTACTTAGATGGGGGAGTGAATCAATATTGTGATATATATACAAATTTTTCCTCTTATTACTTCAATTACTGAATCACACATAGGTTATAAACATCTCAGTAAACATGTGCATCATATAAGCATAACCAAAAACCATAAACAACAATAAAAACCACAAGAAATGTAGACAAGAAAGCATGATCGCATGAGTCACAAGATGTCTGGTGAGAAACCCTTCATTGGGAAAAAAATCAACCTTTTCATTGATGCTCTACTCTTCTATTCTATTAGTCAAGCAATTGATATTTTACATAGTGTTCTCACTCCCATCATGATGAAGAATTGACCTCATATAAAACATGCCAACCACCATTTGCTAGGAGGCTCTATACTACTAGTTCAACTCGGAGTACTATGTTCTTTGTGGATCTCTATGTTCTAAATATCAAATTTAAAGCCATACCTAAAAATTTCATTCTTGACCATGTGGTAAGTTTTTTAAAATATTGAGTGCCCTCCTAAGGGGGAGGTGTGCAATTCCAAAAGAATCTTTTGTTTGAGTTGGGAAAGTTATGACAAATTTCCCTAGGTTTCCTATTTTAGACTGAATAATGGAGTCTACAGAAACTCTAATTTCCTCGGATCATATCTTATTAAATATAGCGAACAAAGATCTAAAATTCGTACAAAAAATTCACAACAATTTTTTCTCCACTTGGTCATAATTTCACCTTCTAAAGCCTCATAGAAAAAAAATTATAGAAAAAATTCCAAAATGGTGTGTTTGAAGAATTGAAACCCTAGAATCCAAAGATCTGATACCAAATATTATGCTACGACCTCAAAAAATAGAATAAAAGATAGATCAAAAACTTGACAAGTAGTCTATTCAAGGGAGAAGCCTCCTTTATATCATAGAAATGAACAATTTCTTGGATAATACAAATGATAATATCTCCTTGGTATATATAGGAGTCTAACAGGTCACAATATAATCATAGCCTACATAACAATAATAATATAAAGGCACAACAATAAAAATAGTGGGATTTTATGGGGTCCAAAAATAGTAATGTGTGGGCTACATTGGCATAACCATAACAATAGATGGCTACACTAAGAATAAAAATAAATGGGATACACTAATATTATAGGTTCCTAACAAAATTTGACCCAAAAGGTGAATGGCCCAATGCAATTACCAAAGAAATTATAGGATGCATTCACCTATGAAGTTAGAAAAACTTGACTAGGTCAACCAGAGGTGAATTTTCCAGGGAAATTATAATATTGGAAAAATATTCTCCTTAGAATCCAGAAGTACTTGGTTAGGTCATAAAGGAATTTTCCTTGGAAGGTGAATGGTCCAAAGAAAAATTCTGTTCTAAGAAGCTAAAATAACTTGTATGCCAAGAGGACTTGGCTAATACATGAATAGATGACATTTTACATTTTCCTAAGGAGCCATAAAGGAATTTGGCCAAAAGCCTTGGACGCTTTCCTACATATGAAGAGTTACATTTCCCACCCTAGAATGGAGTTATTTTATAGACATTCATAAACATGAAAAGCTAATAAAATTTTCTCAAGGAAGGAGAGATTTCAATGAGGAAAATATCTTGCAGAGAATACCTCCCTCGTTAAGAGGGTGTTTATTTTTTTTGTAGCAATAAGATGTATTCCCACAATGCCAAAAATACCTACCAAGTTAGCCAAGGAAAAATATGAAAATGAAAATGGAAATTATTATTGTTGGGCTTCATGTAGGTCCCAACTATCAAGTTAGCCCCACAAATGAATGGGTATGATTCTTGGTCAAAGTACACCCCATTTGACTAATATAAATACACATGAGATTCCCTCTGTTTGACCAATTCATAATAAAAAATTTCTCTTATACTATCTAAAACGAGAAGGAAAAAGAGAATTTTACAATTGACCAATGTTGATGTGCCTTATTTAGGAAAGTTTGATCTACTTTGTTTGACAAATGCTCTAGCTTCCTTTGACCTTTTTTTCTTTCTCTTTATTGCATACTTTTTTCCAAAGCTTTAATTTATATTACTGATTGTAACAACATACTGCAGCATAGATCTCTACATTGTTGAAATATAAATAATTAAAGAATCATCTATGTATCCATACAAGCAACATACAACATATATATCCAATCACCATTCATAGAAGAAAAACAACCAATAACTACACCAGGAAGCAACAATATGCCAGCATAAGGCAGTCATCATCAACATATGTATCATCATATAATATACAACCACGTCCATATGAAGCAACCACACATAATCTCACCCATAACTACATAGAAGAAACCACCATAACATCTCATCACATGATGTCAATAACCCCACTTTCATAACATAATGTGAGGTATAACATGAACACTATCATAATGCCAATAATGTATAGCTGAAGTAAATATGAATAAATAATGATCCCTATGAACACATGTCATCTCCAAACTATAGAGATACCATCGTTGGGTTGAAATGATCACTTTCACTGCAAACAATGCTTCCTTTAGAAAATAGAAGCACTATATGGAATAAGACTCCACATGACCATGACTCAAGTGACATATAAAATGATAAATACATGGTTTTAGCAGAGATACAATAGACCTCATACATAAGTCATATAACCATACCTTGACCTTATGACTCATGGCCAAGTGACCAAAAAGCTAGTATAATAGAAGTATATGGCTCCATGAGCATTTTACATGAATTATCAATAAAATATAACTACTATGATCATATCCTATGGACCAATGACTCAAATAAATAGTACATCATGATAGTTACATCATCATTAGCCCATACTTATGGTTTCAAAATGACTCAATAAGACTCCTCCATAACATGTCTATCATCAACATGACTCAACAACTATTTATCAGACTCAATACCATCATAAAATTATGAAATAGTAGCAAGTACATGGTTATATTAATCATCATAAAACAACTCATACATGGCTGTTCCATGCCATAAGTCATCATAATACGCCATGTAGTCATGATCACAATCTATGCATGGTTGAACATAAATTCAACCAAATGTTAGTGGAAACCAAAATCATATACATGGATGAAAAATGTGGTCATTTTCACTCATGAATACATATGTAAATATACTATAATTACATGAGCTAAAAGAAGTTAAAGAGACAAAACGAATCATGAGTCTCCATAACATGCATAGATCCCCCTGAGCTCAATATACCTCCAAGAGATAGGTTGATTATATCAACCTAAATGTGCATGAGGCTGAAAATAACTCATCAATGCTGCTACAAACTCATGATATGAAAAACTCTATAAGTATGAACGAAACAATCATGGAATACATGAATGAATTCTCTTCACTAGTTGAAGAGTTGAAGCTCCTTCTTTCTCCACACAGTTTTGGGTTGCTTCTTCTCCTCATTGATTTGCTTCTTTTCTTCCTTCAACTGCTTCTTCTCTTGCTTCACTCATTTAGAGTTATATCCTCTTTGTTTTTTCTACCTTTGATGGTTTTTTCTTGAGTAACGAGGAAACAACCAATCTCTTTCAATATGGCCAAATCTATGGCAATTAAAACACTCCACATGGCCAAGATATGCAGTAAGATGATAAAATATCCTATTGTTCATGTTATATCTAAACCATGCATGCAATGTATTTATCCCCTAATGGTTAAACCTACAATATATTGCCTTATGGCCGATTAGTTACATGAGTAGAAATAACCATAAAAATCATAAGTGTACATGTTGATCATTCTCCTTAGTTGCTGGAATTTTTGGAATCTATGATGATATGGTATATATGATATGCTACAACAATTTGGTACAATATGCCCAAAATTGTGATAGTTGTAACATTCTACATTATGCACAAAAGGAACAAAATGACTTTGATTCCTTTTAAATGTTACAAATATATCACTATTATCTCTAGGAGAAAATGATATTCTGAATGTAGGTGCTCCTTGAGATTTTATTCCCTGATGTTGGTTATGCTGCTTGATGGGTTGTTGGTTTTGCTTGCTTTTATACTGCTAGTTCTTTTGTTTTCTAATTGGCTACTAGATATTATTATTTTTCCCCTGGATCTCATTTTTGTTGTTGTTGTTGTTTGTTACATGTTTCTTTGGTTCTTCTTTGTTGTTCTTACCTGCGTGCAAACTAGATTCACCTTTTTGATATCCAAGACCAGATTTATCTAGTGGTTATATTTGAATCTCAAGCAAATTATCCAATGCTATGGTGTTCTTATCCTTTTTTCGATTCTTTCTAAAGGAAACTAATTCAACTTATAAATTATCACATTCATCCTCCTTTTCTTTACACTACTTCCCTATGGATTCTTAAAATCTTTCAAATTTATCCATCTTAACTTTCTAGCTCACAATCTCCTCCTTGAGCTTGACCTCCTTATCATCACAAACCTGCCATCATTTTTCTTCATCCTTGCATGCAGTTATTAGTATAGAAATCTCATATCCAAGACTTTTAACATCATTCTGATCTTCACTAGCCAATTCGTCATGATCAAAATATGAATCATCAAAATTATAATTCAACAGAAAAAACATTAATATTAATATCTTTAGGTGCAAGATGTTCTAAACCCTTCTCATCATCTTCTGAATCTTGAGCATTTGAAGAATGTGACCCTTGAGGCTGAGATTCTTGCTTTTGCCGGCTCTTCTTCTTATTCTCATCTCGTTCTTATTCTTATTGCTCTTCTTCTCATTTTTCTTATTGTTGCTATTTCCATCTCCAAAAATGGACTCTGGCTTATCCCACATGTCTTTGGCATGTTTCAAATCCACTAGTCTCTTCATATCATCATGATGAAGATTCTCATAGATTATGCACCATGCTTGACCATAATGCTGCAAAACTTTTTCTGAAATTGGATCTTTACCACAACCTTCACATACAATTCTCTAGATATTAGATCCACAAGATAATAATGGAGATTTAACATTTTTTCTCCATACCTTGTAATTTGCAGCAGTGAGAACAACCATTCTAAAAATTTGTTTTCAAAATCCGAAAAAAATCTCCTGACCTACTCTCCAATGATGAATTTGAAACCAAGAGACCCACTCTGATACCAATTGTTGGAAACCTTTTAGCACTACTTAGACAGGGGAGTGAATCAGTATTGTGATATATATAAAAAAATTTCCTCTTATTACTTCAATTACTAAATCACACATAGGTTATCAACATCTCAGTAAACATGTGCATCATATAAGGATAACCAAAAACCATAAACATCAATATAAACCATAAGAAATGTAGACAAGAAAGCATGATCGCATGAGTCACAAGATGTTTGGTAAGAAACCCTTCACTGGGAAAAAAATCAACCTTTTCATTGATGCTCTGCTCTTCTATTCTATTAGTCAATCAATTGATATTTTACATAGTGTTCTCACTCCCATCATGATGAAGAATCGACCTCATATACAACATGCCAACCACCGTTTGCTAGGAGGCTCGATTCTACTAGTTCAACTCGGAGTACTATGTTCTCTGTGGATCTCTATGTTCTAAATATCAAATTTAAAGCCATACCCACAAATTTCATTCTTGACCATGTGGTAAGTTTTTTAAAATCTTGAGTGCCCTCTTAAGGGGGAGGTGTGCAATTCCAAAATAATCTTTTGTATGAGTTGGGAAACTTATGACAAATTTCCCTAGGCTTCATGTTTTAGACTGAATTATGGAGTCTATAGAAACTCTAATTTCCTTGGATCATATCTCATAAATATAGCGAACAAAGATCTAAAATTCGTACAAAAAATTCACAACAATTTTTTCTCCACTTGGTCATAATTTCACCTTCTAAAGCCTCATAGAAAAAAAGTTATAGAAAAAATTCCAAAATGGCGTGTTTGAAGAATTGAAACCCTAGCATCCAAAGATCTGATACCAAATATTATGCTACGACCTCACAAAATAAAAGAAAATATAGATCAACAACTTGAGAAGTAGCCTATTCAAGGGAGAAGCCTCCTTTATATCATAGAAATGAACAATTTATTGGATAATACAAATGATAATATCTCCTTGGTATATATAGAATAACAATAAATGGGATACACTAGTATTATAGGGTCCTAATAGAATTTGACCCAAAAGGTGAATGGCTCAATGCAATTACCAAGGAAATTATAGGATGCATTCACCTATGAAGTTAGAAAAACTTGACGAGGTCAACCAGAGGTGAATCTGTCAGGGAAATTATAATATTGGAAATGTAGAAATTTGAATAATAGATCACTTATTCACCAAGATTATCCTGCTTACACACTATTTGAGCTTCATGCATAATACATAATCTCTTCTACCATTGATCATCAATTTGCAGAATTAGAAGTACGCATGCACATTAAAACATAATCAAGCACACATATCAATACGTATGTAATGGGAAAGCTTACAAGCTGAAAACCCCCAACTATCCGTATATTATAATGATAGAGAACATGTAACAATACATAGCACAAACTCCTCACAAGCTCTCAACACTATCTCCAATTGTTACACACTCAACTAAGCTCGCATATGAACAAGTCACAAGTTCAAATCTCCTCCACTCCGTTAGCCTCAGCCTGCCTCTACTGCACAATCCAAGATGAAGAATGATAAGATCCAAGCTCGAATCCCCTAGGCTTGTACTGCGCAATCCTCATTGGAAATCTCAATCAATGTGTGTGAAAATATCATGCACAGCTATAGTCACAACTAATAGTAGACTCACCCTTTCACCCACCTCTAACACTGGTCTCCACTGAACTGTCCATGCATTGCAGTTAACTGATGTGTTCTTTAGTTGATTTATGAGTTAATAATTAGTGAATTAATTAATAATTAATTCAAACCACTCATCACTAGTGTATTTATCAGTTAGACTAAATACAACTAGTTCAACTAAGTTAAACCGAACACAACTCCATCAACTGTCTCATCAACTCCACCAAACTCTGCCACATGAGTTCTAACTAAAGTCAACCATGCAATAGCTCAACTAAACCCTACGAATAGTGTAATTCCTTCTGTCAGCTGCATGTGCCACATCCATAGCTCGAACTGAAGTGCTCCAAGAGGATAAGATAATGTTTATAGTCCAAATATTATTAAGATCTAATAATATTCGACTGATCTATTTTTAGACTGGCAGTCTAAAAATAGATTCCGCCCAATGTCTAAAAATAGAGGTCCATATATTTTTACCAACTTGACCAATCATCCATAAATAGCATCCTGCAACTTATAGACCATGATCCATATGTCTAAAAATAGACATAGTCTAAAAATAGACTTTAATTAAAAATAGACATAGTCTAAAAAATAGACTTTGCGCCAGAATTTGCCTGCGGGCCCACTTAGTGAAGGCGACTTCATTTCACTAAGCTCCATCATCTTGCTGCATTTTCAACACTCCCTCTCAGCAAGATATGGATTATCTGCAACCCCTATCCTGCCTCTGTGGAATTCGAATTTTCTCCTGGTGAGCGCCTTCGTCAGAATGTCAGCATCCTGATCCTCCGTGGGAATATATGAAAGTAACATGATCCTCCGCTGAACACAGTCTCTGATATGATGGTACCTGATGTCGATGTGTTTGGATCTATCATGAAATAATGGATTAGCTGAGAGCTTAATGCAGCTCTGGTTATCACAGTAAATCACTGTAGGCTCCAAATACAACCTGAACAATCCAATGAGGATCTTCCTCATCCAAATAGCATCGCATGCGACCAGGCTTGCTTTGCCATATGCTCGGCCTCTGCAGGCTGGGTGCCACGGATCTCTACTTCCCTGCTGTACCAAGAAACTCATCAACCGATACTGAAGATCCCTCCAGATGTGCTCTTTCTGTCCGTTGGGTTCCCTGCCCAATCTGCATCCGTGAAGCCACATAGCTTCACCTCATCCTCCTGTATGTACCACAATCCATATCCCAATGTGCCTCTAAGATAACGCAATACATGCTTGCCTACCTTCCAGAAGAGCTTGGTTGGCTTAACCATAGCTTGTGAAAGCTAGTTAACAGCATAGCATATATCGAGTCGTGTATTGACTAGATACATAAGAGACCCCACCAACTGTCGATAAACGGTGGCATCCACTACCTCCGCTGAAGTAGCATCCTCCTTCCTCCAACCTCCAGGAAGAGGAGTATCAACAGGCTTGCAGCCATGCATGTTGAACTTCTCTAGTATCTCCCGGGCATACTTACCCTGCGAAACAAACAGTCCACCACTGCGCTCAAATTTCCAATCCCAGGAAATAATGAAGGAGGCCCAAGTCCTTCATCTCAAACTCTTTTGCAAGATCAGCCTTGCATGAGAGTATCAATTGTTCATCACCGGTCAGTATCAAATCATCTACATAAAGTACAATGATCAGTAACTTACCGTCAACCACTATCTGGTATAGGTTGGGATCCGCCTCGCTCTTGGTATAACCAAGTCCGGTGAAATATTTGTCTATACGTGTGTACCAAGCACGAGGTGCTTGTTTTAGTCCATACAACGCTCTTTTGAGCCTGCACACATGCGACTCATTGCTGAAGATCTCGAAACCTTCGGGTTGCTCTCACTCCACACTCCCGTCAGCTGCCTGCTTCACTTTGTAGATCCATCTCGAACCCACCACTGATTTCCCTTCAGGTCTCGGGACAATCTCCCATGCACTGTTTCTGACAATCGAATCATACTCTTCCACCATGGCATCTACCCATGCGGGGTCCTCCACAGCTTCCTCGAAAGAGGATGGCTCTGTCACGACACATTTGCTCACAAGAGCCATGTATCCGGTGTACCGGTCCGGTGTGTCTCTGCATGTGCGTTGTCTTGTAGGTGGTCCTACAACCTTCTGCGCATCTTGAGCCAGCCGCTCGGCTTACGTAGTGCGCTTAGCCCCTCGATGGTTGCCAGCCTTGCATGGTGGTCTCTTCCACTCCATGAACTTCCTCTTGTGGATGATCCACATCCGGAAGCTCATCCTTAGGAACTAATAGCTCCTCATCTGCATGCAAGTGTGGCTCCCTCTCAAGCGAACACTTCATGGCTTTCTCCTCCTCAAATTTGATATCCCGTCGCACAACAGTCTTGCGACTGTCTGGAAAATACACACAATAGTTGTGGGGCGTATCTGTGTACCCCACAAATATCCCAACCTCTGCGGTCAGCTCCAGCTTCTTCCTGGCATCCTTCGTCACATGAATGTAAACATGTGAACCAAAAATCATCAAATGGGAAATATCAGGCCTCTTACCAGAAAACGCCTCCTCGGGTGTACTCATGCCAAGTATCTTGTGAGGACAACGGTTCTGCACATATACTGCAGTATTGCATGCCTCCACCCACAAGTGTATGGGTAGGCCCTGATCATGCAACATCGCTCATGCAACACCCACGATCATTCTGTTCTTCCGCTCAGAAACCCCGTTATAACTGTGGGTTATGGGGTGCTATAGGCTCTCCTGGAATTCCCTTCTGGCCCGAACATCGTAATTTCTAGGACGAGAGGTAATTCACCACCATTGTCGCTCCTAAGAGCCTTCACACCCCTCTGATTCCTTCTCAACCAGCGCCTTGAACTCACAGAAATTTGAGTATGTCTCGCTCTTCTTCTGCATGAAGAAGATCCAGCACTTTCGAGAATAATCATCAACAAAGATCACATAATACATGTGCTTTGCTATCGAAGCTACTGAGAAAGGTCCACACACGTCTGTGTGAATTCTCTCAAGGATCGTCGTGGTGCGACTATCCTTCTCATGAAAGGTGGCTTTCACAAATTTTCCCAAGGTGCATCCCTTGCACTAATCTAACTACGCAAGAGTACCCTTAGGAAGCCCAGTAGAAATCTACTGCAGTATCTTCAAAGCTCCATGGTGAAGGTGGCCCAATCTCCGGTGCCACAGCTCGCCATCATCCCAGCTCACCGCTCCTTCTACCTTGCATGCCATTGCTACGTAGCCATCTACCTGAAATTGATAAAGGTTCTTGACTCGAACCCCTATCTTCCGGGTTTCTCTAGTTGTCTTACTGCGCAGTAAAGCCTTTCCCTCACTGAAGACAACATCATATCCCTTATCTTCTAACATCGCCACAGAGATAAGATTATTCTTTAATCCTGGAACATGCATCACTTCCTTCAATACGAAGGGTTTACCAGACTCCCTCTCAAAGGAAATGGTACCGATACCGGTCGCACTGTATCTTCCATCATCGCCCATATCGATGTGCACTCCAAGATCTTTCTCATCCAGATCAGAAAACAAATCTCGATCTCCTGTCATGTGAAAAGACGCACCACTGTACAAGAAGCAAACTGAACCCATCACACTTGATACCAAGCATGTGATCAGTGAAAAATCCAGCTCAAACTGCAAGGCTAAGGCCTCTCCCACTGCAGATCTAGCAACCTTCTTATTTTTCTTCTTCTGCAGACAATTTGTGGCATAATGTCCGTGTTGGTGACAGTGAAAGCACTTCACCTTGGACATGTCCTGCTTCTTGCCTTTCGCACCGGATTGAGAAGATTTCTTTCTCTTCCCCTTCTTTGCTTTGGCAGCCAAAGCGAAATTCTCTTCATCAGATGCCTTTGATGAACATTCGTCCCTGGTACTCCGCCTTATCTCCTCTTGCACAAGATCCGACCAAAGTCGCTCCCATCCGAGAAATTTCTCCCGACCATTGACAGAGTCCTGATAGGAATGCAAAATCTTCGGAAGCCCAAGGAGAGCCAAGCTCACCAATTCCTCATCATCTACAGTCACCCCCACACTTCCCATCTCATCCCTACATTGGGTGAACTTTGTGAGGTACTTGGGCATACTATCGCCTTTCTCCATCTTTATGTTTCTAAGTTTATCCTTGAGCGCCAACTTCCTCTAGTCGCTCTTGCTTTTGAATAAATCTATCAATGCTTTCCACATCAAGTATGGAGAAGCTTTACCATGCAGGCTGGATACTATGTGATCCTTCACGCCCTCCAACAGAATCCTTTGACACTTTGCTGTCTTCTTTTTCCAAGCCTCAACTTGAGCAGCATCAGTAGGCTTTGGGATTTCAACATCTATGAACTCCTTCAACCCGTTGTCATCTAACATCACCTCCATCCTGTCCTTCCATGAAATATAATTCAAGCTTCCTTCAAGGGCATACTCCAATCACAATCCGTTGAAATACATCTTGACTTTCGACACCAAGAAAACACTGCTGCAAATTCGAATTCCACCAACTCAAAACTCAACCGCTTCTGATCTGAAATTTGTGAGAACAAAGTATTTCTAGTACAGAGATCGACTGTAGGGGAATTTACTAGATATTTCACCTTTCAAAGAAAGGATGGATCCAGAGGCTACCTGGCCCTCTTACAGACTCTTCCTAAAGAAATATAATGTAATCATTGTAATAGATCCGATGATAAAATTTCACTCTGATACCATGTAGAAATTTGAATAATAGATCACTTATTCACCGAGATTATCTTGATTACACACTATTTGAGCTTCATGCATAATACATAATCTCTTCTACCATTGATCATTAATTTGCGGAATTAGAAGCAGTCACATGCACACATTAAAACATAATCAAGCACACATATCAACACAATATGTAATGGGGAAAGCTTACAGCTGAAAACCCCCAACTATCTGTATATTATAATGATAGAGAACATGTAACAATACATAACACAAAATCCTCACAAGCTCTCAGCACTATCTCCAATTGTTACACACTAACTAGCTCAGATATGAACAAGTCACAAGTTCAAATCTCCTCCACCTATTAGCCTGCCTCTACTGCGCAATCCAAGATGAATAACGATGAGATCCAAGTTCGAATCCCATTGGATTGTACTATGCAATCCTCATTGGCAATCTCCATCAATGTGTGTGCAAATCTCATGCACAGCTATAGTCACAGTTGATAGTAGACTCACCCTTTCACCCACCTCTAACAATGGTCTCCACTGAACTGTCCATGCACTGCAGTTAACTGATGTATTCTTTAGTTGATTTATGAGTTAATAATTAGTGAATTAATTAATAATTAATTCACACCACTCATCACTAGTGTATTTATCAATTAGACTAAATACAACTAGTTCAACTAAGTTAAACCGAACACAACTCCATCAACTATCTCATCAACTCCACCAAACTCTGCCACATGAGTTCTAACTGAAGTCAACCATGCAATAGCTCAACTAAACCCTAGGAATAGTGTAATTCCTTCTGTCAGCTGCATGTGCCACATCTGTAGCTCGAACTGAAGTGTTGCAAGAGGATAAGATAATGTTTATAGTCCAAATATTATTAAGAGCTAATAATATTTGACTGATCTATTTTTAGACTGGCAGTCTAAAAATAGACTCCGCCTAGTATGTCTAAAAATAGAGGTCCATCTATTTTTACCAACTTGACCAACCATCCATAAATAGCATCCTGCAACTCATAGACCATGATCCATATGTCTAAAAATAGACATAGTCTAAAAATAGACTTTGTGCCAAAAATAGCCTGCGGGCCCACTTAGTGAAGGCGACTTCTTTTCACTAAGCTCCATCATCTTGTTGCATTCTCAATAGGAAAAATATTCTCCTTAGAATCCAGAAGGACTTGGTTAGGTCATAAAGGAATTTTCCTCGAAAGGTGAATGTTCCAAAGAAACATTCTGTTCTAAGAAGCTAAAATAACTTGTATGCCAAGAGGACTTGGCTAGTACATGACTCGATGACATTTTACATTTTGCTAAGGAGCCATAAATGAATTTTGAAAAAAGCCTTGGATGCTTACCTACATACGAAGAGTTACATTTCCCACCCTAGAATGGAGTTATTTTATAGACATTCATAAACATGAAAAGCCAATAAAATTTTCTCAAGGAAGGAGAGATTTCAGTGAGGAAAATATCTTGTAGAGAATACCTCCCTCACTAATAGGGTGTTTATTTTTTTGTAGCAATAAGATGTATTCCCACAATGCCAAAAATACCTACCAAGTTAGCCAAGGAAAAATATGAAAATGAAAATGGAAATTATTATTGTTGGGCTTCATGTAGGTCACAACTATCAAGTTAGCCCCACAAATCAATGGATATGATTCTTGTTCAAAGTACACCCCATTTGACTAATATAAATACACATGAGATTCCCTCCATTTGACCAATTCACAATAAAAATTTTCTCTTATATTATCTAAAACGAGAAGGAAAAAGAGAATTTTACAGTTGACCAATGTTGACGTGCCTTATTTAGGAAAGTTTGATCTACTTTGTTTGACAAATACTCTAGCTTCCTTTGACCTTTTTTTCTTTCTTTTTATTACATACTTTTTTTCCAAAACTTTAATTTTATATTACTGATCATATTTTCAACCTTGTATACATAGCTAGTTGTCTTAAATAATTTTTCATAGCAACTTTATGATAAACACACTTTTATTTAGATCATTGTTCAAATACCACAAATACTAATTGGCTATTATGATTTGTCAAAATGTTTGAATTTTTATTATATTATTATAAAAATCAATTTATACTAGTATATCTCAAATAGGAGAAAGAAACACCAAAGGGAAAGAGATTATTTTTTTATTAGGGTTAAATTTTGATTATAAATAAATGTGTGAAATGCAAAATTAACAATTTATAAAAATAAAAATAAATGTTGTCGATACCAATACCAATAAATTCCCACCTCAACATATCTACTAAATACAGTTTTCGTTTCCACAGAATGGGTGTAAGATCTCTGTTGAACCTCAATGGACATATCTCTGTTGCATCCAACAACATTATCAACCGATCTCCGACTGTTAATTTCCTAATCAACCGATCTCCGACTGTTACTTTCATTATCAACCGGTTAGAAAACTCTTAGTGAAATTCTCGAGCTATTGGGGAATTATCCAAAGCCCGGAAAGAAATATCCGAGTTCTGCCCTGAATTTCGTATGTAACAGAAGGGACCCTCCCGATCAATGCCTATATTCCAGAAAATAATTTTATGTCCGATCGCTTCCACAAAAGATTCATAACGGGGGTTTCCGTCAGGGAATTCTTCTAGTGGCAACTCATGTGGAATAGTTGAAGCCGTGAACTCATGTTGAGGGAAGGGTGACAGCCTCTTGTCTCGCATGGCCATGTGGGATAACGCGAAACAGAAGTCTTTAGCAATGAGGGCGGCGCTGCGTCAACCTGGCATTGGAAATGAGGGTCCGTAGACGGCTTTCAAGCGTTGGAATAACTCGATGGCTTATAAGATCGTCGTTCATTTCTCTAACCATCTCTCCAAACCTCATCTTCGGGATCACGCGAAACAGAAGATTACATTGTGGTGGTGAGGGCGGCGCTGCGTCAACCAAATGCCGAAGTCTATTAGCAATGAGGGCGGCGCTGCGTCAACCTGGCGTTGGAAATGAGGGTCCGTAGACAGATTTCAAGCGTTGGAATAACTCGATGGCTTATAAGATCGTCTTTCATCAAATTGAAGCTTTCCATGGCTACTAATTTCTCTAAATCTTTGAGGCAGCAGATCAAAAATCTCTTCTGGCTCGTTATAGTCATCATATTTATCGTTTTCACTGCGGATGTGAAAGGGTTCCATCTTATCACTCCTAGATTATTACGCTTTCCTTGCAACAAAATATTATTACGCTTCCCTTCACAATTTTGTTGTTGCTGAAAGAATCTCCAAAAATATTGCCGAGCGAGTAGGGTGATATCAGACTTGGTGATGATAATTAAGATTGGGTATGTGGTGTATTCTTTTGATAAGGTGAAGAAAGGTGAAGAAGCTAATCGATCTTAATGAATAAAAATACCCTATATACATCAATTAGCTATTAGGAGCTAGCTTTTAACGACTAATTGTGAAGAATTAGCTATGCATGTGTCAATACATGATCATCTTCTAACTACTTTCAATGGAAGCCTATGATCCTGTAAGTAATCACTTTGTTTTGCTTTCTTTCTTATTCAGAGTCTATCTTGCCAGGGGATGTGCCCGTTATGGTTTGTTATGAGACCGTTGTCAATTTCATCACCGTCCCTCATAATATGTTTGATTGTGTTTATAAATAATAAAAAATTATTACACCAAACAATAAACAATTAACTATACTATGAGTAATATGATATCTTGAAATAATTCTCGTTATAATTTCATAACCTCTGCTCTCACTTGGTGGTGTCTATATCACTAAGTGTGTCTTCTTTAAAATTATAGTTACGGCAGACAATGAGCAATCAACTGCACTGTGAGTGATATCTTGTAATAATTATTATTATAATTTCCTAACCTCTACTCTCACTAGGTGTCTATATCACTAGGTGTATATATTTTAAAATTATAGTTTCAATGATAGATAATTTGTTATCTTAAAATTATAACTTTGATGGTGATACCTTGTGATTGATAATGCAGTTTGAAGCAGCTTTGGCTTTGACTAATATAGTCTCAGGAACCTCTGAGAATACAAAGGTTGTGATTGATTACGGGGCATTGCCTATATTTGTGGAACTTCTTACCTCTGGGAATGATAATGTTCGAGAACAGGTAGCACGTTTATTTTAGAGGCATAAAATTATTCTTCCCAACTATCTTTATATGTCTGTAATTTTGGAATTTGATTTAAAAAAATAGTACCCAACTTTGAGTTCAACTGGTGTTCGTGTAAGGCTATTTGGGCTTTGGGAAATATTGCTGGAGACTCTGCAAAATTTATGGATATTTCCCTCAGTCATGGAGCTCTGAGGCAGGTGCTTGCCCAGTTGAATGATACTGCCAGAATTTCAATGATAAGAAATGCTACATGGGCTCTATCAAATTTTTGCCATGGTAAACTCCAACCACTATTCGGACAAGTAAGAAGAATACATTTTCTGCATCTTCTTCTTAGTTTGCAGATACTGTGGATTTTTTTTTATAGATCTTGGTGCTTGGTAGATTTGGACGTAATATGGACCTAGGCACTTGTTCATTACAATGACTCTGTCATCAGGTTTTAGAAAATGCTCAGAAATTTGGGTTTCACAAGGGGATTACCCTTGCTTGCAATTATTGATTATCAATCACATTCAAAAAAAGTCTTTCGTAGCATTGCTGAGCTCTTTGTAGGTGAATTTCCGAGGCAATTTCACAATATCTGAACTAAATTTGTCTGTCATTTTCAATACTCTACGCTTGTAACAGAATGATACAAACAATCTAGTGGCCAATGCAACAACAACACCACCTCCTGTTGCAATGCCTGCAATTCACCCTCTCTGCACGCATGAATGACTATGGCACCCTCTTTTGTGAACAGGTATTGGAGCTGAAGGTACTGGTTTCCATTAGGATTGTGGAATTCAAAATCCAAAATAGTATCAAATTCCACTGCAATAGTATTCCCCGGTGAGGGAAACAGTTCATTGAGACCTATTGGACTCATCACCCCCAAATAGCCTCCAGGGCTACCCAGAGTGTGATCATCTGGAGAAATAAAAAATTATGATCCATCCCTAATTGAAACAAGAACATGACCCACATTGGTTACAGAAAATGAGAAACTTGTTTTGAAATAAGAAGAAACTTTTGTATTAGGGGTCCAGAAATCTAACTGGTCTATTGTACAATGCCCTACCTGCACTTCAAATTGGTACTCCCAACTCCATGCTAAGGCTCACTGTGCCATTCTTCAGATGAGAATCTTAACCTGAAGTTTGATTCCAAAAAACCAAAGTCCCCTGTTCTATGCCCAAGACCTCTGTTACAATGAGTAGAGTTCTGAGCGAAATACTTCACAATAGGAAGAAAAATAAACATCGAAAAATTGCTCGCTTTAGACTGATAATTTTCTGTGCGAAAATTCAACTGCGGACAGTAAAAACATAATATCAAACACAACCAATCCACAATGGAATTTGAACATGAGGATATATAACCAGAGAACACCCTCTCCAGGTTAAAAGAATTCCAGAATGGATTTAAGATTCTACTAATGAGCGCTTACAACACCATAGCAATTAATCTCACAATGAAATCTGCTGGAAGCAAAGCCCTTGTACAGTTTCTACATTTCCACAGTGGAAGCAAGAATCTTGCTATCTCTCATGATCTGGTTCTGTGGTCCGATCCTTTGCTATGGTTGTCTTGTTCTGCTAAACATGAATCTATCTTAGCTTTGGCTCTGGTTCTCATTTAGGATCGTGGCTATCTAATCTTGCTGTGGCTTTGACTATACAAACTTGTTGAATAGGAAAATGTTGACTCTGCTATATACAGGAGCTTCAATGGGTGCTCTCAAACTACTCTACTATACTAGTTGCACTCTCAATGGACTTCTACAACAAT
Source organism: Pinus albicaulis (assembly GCA_034641835.2). NCBI lineage: Eukaryota > Viridiplantae > Streptophyta > Pinopsida > Pinales > Pinaceae > Pinus > Pinus albicaulis. The sequence continues at coordinate 692,550,352 of CM076579.1, read as the reverse complement.
TGGCACCATCAATCTGCTTTGTTACAATGATGGCTCATGTCAACAAACTGTGCTACAACCATTGGCACCATGAATCTTCTCTCTGCTTCGTCAAATGGTTGGCACCATAAACTGACTTTGCGCTCCTCGGGGTGATGACAGTGGCAAACACTTTTTTGGGCAGCTTTGTTTTGTCTTTGATTCAAGGCAGAACTATGTTGGCCTTGTTTTTTTAGTCCTTGGAACTTAGTTCTCTCATATTTTCCATCCTATCCCCAGTTTGCTACCGAGAAAGACATAACTTCACGATATCAAAATTGACTATTTTTGGCCATTTATCTTTAGTAATGGTACAACTTTAATTTGGTGCATTCATACAGTATCTGAAGAGCACTCTCAAGATGTTATTCAGTATTTTAGCATAACTACTACATTTAAATGCCATGCTCTAATATTTATATCAACCATAAGAATTCTTAAGGTAGTTCCACGTTTTTGAATCATAAGGAATGCTTCTGACAGCTTCTTATCATAGTGGTACAATTCTGTTAACTGTTTATCTTTTATAAACCTCCAATTTTCCAAACGTAGTAGAGACTACAGTTTGCATCTCAAATTTTGGACAAATCTGTTTAGTATTCTACAGAAAATGCATTAAGAATACGGTGTTGTGTCTACTAAGCACAAATAATTGTTGTACTGAGTCATCTAAACATCTTGACATCCTCGTTTTATATTCCTTTTCTATTTTCGCAAAGTTTCCTTTGCTACGGAAAATGTAATTATATTAATTTTTTTCCATCGATATATGGATTGGATCTAATTAGATGTAAACCCTTGCTACAGTGGTTATTCGAATGGGTTAGAATGTGCATTGTTATTTGTTTCTTTTGAAATACATGCATTACCACTACGCGAGATCTTTGCACTAATTTTGAAATGTTGAGATCTTTGCATTGATGTTGCCTCTGCTTGGTGGTGTCTCTAAGATTGAGCTGATCCAAAGGAAATGGATGTGCATTAGCGGTCGATTTCTCTTTTCTAGTACTGTAATCCAAATCCTCTAGCATGCAAACAGGTGCCGCAACAATTATATCTAGGATTGATCGTTTTTTTCTCACCTTCACTTTAGGCTTGGAAAAATTTGTTCCAGATTTTTTAGCATTTGACTCACCTGATAGACAGTGATCTATGTGGGAATTTAAGGCTATATTGGACGTAGATGAGAAATATCTACAAACAGGACAAACCTTTGGTATCATGGCCTCTAGAAGAGATCCCAGATTCCCAAATTCTTCGTTCTTCCCAGGATCTACCTTGCTCTTCTCCAAATTTTGGATCTGCCTTGTAGGCTCCTGCCTCTTTTACACTGCTTGAATTGGAGCACCTCCATTATGATATCAAATCATCTGCTACTATGAAATGAAACAGGTCGCAGATGCTTTGATAGACTTGCCTTTTGGGCACTTCACTGCGAACCAAGTTTTAAAATGTCATAACCCACTTGATATTTATCCCTAGAAAAAGTGTCACATGTGACGATCAGGCTTTTGATGAAGCGAATAACTTGGTAAAGAGAATTTTTGATTACTTATGTATTCGGCCCAAAAATATAGATTTTGATGCACTATCATTTTTAACCATGTGCTGAAAAACATACAAAAAACTATGTTTTTAGTGAAATTTGAGTTCACAAGAATCGATGCCAGTCAAAATCTAGAACTTGCTCCCAGCTTACTGGTAAAAGGCGGTACTCATATTTCATGCAAGTAATGGAATGTATTTTTCGTTGTTTTATCTCGTCTTATTCAAACTTCCAAGTCTAGCATCAATGATTGTTTTATGCTTCAGCAAAACGGTATTATGCTTTAGAGAAGTGTATCTACTTCTTATTATACTTAACTTCCAAGTCTAGCATCAATGATTATTTTATGCTTCACACATAATCTAGTTTTCATTATACTCCTTAAAACATTTTTTATTAGTTGAATGAGACAAACTTAAAAGGAGTAAGCTAATATATTAGCAAAAGGATTTATGTCACAAATCTAAGATTCTTATAGGAATTCAATGGAAATTTTAGGCATCACCTGAGTAATCTTCAGTGTCTGCAAATTTTGACATCTAGAGAGAAGTTTGTTACAAAATTAGGCAGCTCCTACTTGAAAACAAGTTGATGTTGATGCGTAGAAATCTCCTTCATTTATAGCCATGTGTTGGAATATTTGAAAATTCCAGAATAACAATGGAGAGAGTAATACTCTCCTCTTCTAACACAGAGAAAATATTAAAATTTCTTCATTGGAAATAGAGTTCAACACTTTGAAAAATTTCTATTCCTTAAAAAAAAAACTATTACAAATTCTTCCTCACTGAGAGGGATTACAAAATGTGATTGCTGCAAAACACAATGCACTCAAAATTCTTCTCTGTCTCTAAAAATATGCACTGTTGTGCTCTTCAAAACACTTACACTACTATTATGTGTAATAATAAACTTTACAAATACATTCTGAAACAGGCTCACAACCCCTTTCTTTTATATGCAATGCATATATTAAAAACATAACAAAACTATGAAAATAAAAAATCTATTAAAATGCTCCTGGGGTCCACAATTTATAAATGTTTTAATATATATATGAAATATATATATAAAACATATATACGTCGCATTTAAAACAAAATATTACCAAAACCAGTGTGGGACCTTAATAAACAATAAAACTATTATGCCGCACGTTATATAAAACATATAACAAAACCTTTGTCAAAACTTCAAACGAACCCTTTAGCCGTGGAGCCCGCCGGACTTCAAACGGCGATAAACCATAATTCAAACCAAATTCGCGTTCCAAAATAGCCTGCTGACGTCGGCCAATTTTGTGACGAGAAAACCAAATGAATTCCTCCCTAATATTTTTCGGGTTCGAATTTGGGTTGGCGTACGGAGAGAGAGTTGTGACGCAAATTTCTTATCAAATTCGCCCTAATATTTTTCGGGTCCGGATTTCCACTGTGCAAGTGGCCCAAACAAAGATCTGCTCCAATCACTTTCTGCCACATGTCCTCCTCTGGCTTGTAATATCAATCGCATTAAGTTTTAACGATGTTCAATCAATCACATTAAGTTTTAACGCTGTTCAAGATTGGACCTCCACTCCTGTTAGCGATTCCGCATGCTCCAATATGCTCTGGCCTACGGATCTCATCAATGACAGATTTATGATGAGCGTTCTTCGATGGAATTGCAGTCGGGTCGATAAAATGGTGTTTCGATATGGTTTCTCAGACGAGCCGCAACCTTTGAATTGCAGATGCTCTCCGGTTGCTGGGTTACACTACCTGCTCACTGTGACGAGAAGGAGAAGCCAGCTGAACTACTGCTTAGACCTTGGTGCAAATATGCATTTCTCTCGGTCTAGTCTGTGTCGATCTTCCTTGGTTTCTTGGAATCCTACTTCTCCGTCTCATCTTGTGCCCACTGCTGAGACTGCACCCATGCCTTGCCTGCGTCAAAGGATGTGTTTCCGCAGGGGTAGCACAAGAGGCCAACCCCTGTGCACTCCCTCCAGCCCCTCAACCGAGTCGTCTTCCCACTCCAGTGATTATTACGCAGGCCGCTATTCAAACAATAGAAGTGGGCGGGGTCGGGTTCTAGGATCTGGCCACTGTATGGGCTCCCTTGCTCCTCATTTCCCCACCGCTTCACCTTCTCCCATGACGTGTACTGCGTTTTTTTCCTTTAATTGCTCTCTGAACCACCCATGAATCACAACTTCAATCACCGTGGTTTTCCGTGAAGAGGCCCAAGTGGAGGAACAATGCACCCGTCCGGTGGGTCTAAGCTCAGAAAAAGCCCAGATTTCGGGCCTTCAGGAGGGGAGTGGTGGCGTGAATGTGCAGGAACCGGATGCTCAGGTTCGTAGGGCTCGTGATGTGGAGATAGCGCCTGGAGATCCTGGACCTTCCATGTCTGAAGCTGCTCCCGCCATGGAGAGTGACATGTTTGCTGAAGGATGGTGCGAATTGTCGAAGAACCACTGGATGAGTAGCTGCTTCTCTTTGGTTTGGTTTTCTTGCTTCGCGGCCCACTTAATTGGGCATGTTTTTTCTTATATTACTGTGCTAGACCTCTGTTTTATTTTTAAATTCTGTAAACACTATAATCGTCAAAGATATCAAATGATGGTTCCCCTACGTGGGCAATGCAACGACCTGAAAAAAGTTCAAGACTGGTTTCCCCGTATGAGGGCAGTCTTCTTTTTTGATTTTTTGACAAATTTGCCATAAGTCTAGGTAATGTTTTTGACTTCGGTCATGCTGTAATTTTATTCCCACTATTAATAGATTAAAATTAATTAGAAAAAAAAAGTTGCCCTATTTCTATTTTAAACCTATTTTTTGAAATACAGAGCCATGTTTATATGATTGTTTATAGTCGAAGCGCTGCGGGGTGGTTTATTATATTAATATTTCAATGTCGAATTATGTTCATAACAATTGGAATGCCCACAATTCATAACAAATATTGGAGATTTACTGTCCTGTTTTAAAGTTTCATTTTTATGTTTGCCAAAGGATGGTGCCGAATTGTCGAAGAACCATTGGATGAGTAGTTGCTTCTCTTTGGTTTGGTTTTCTTGATTCGCGGCCCACTTAATTGGGCATGTTTTTTCTTATATTACTATGCTGGACCTTTGTTTTATTTTTGAATTCTGTAAACACTGTAATCGTCAAAGATATCAAACGATGGTTCCCCTGCGTGGGCAATGCAACGACCTAAAAAACGTTCAAGACTGGTTTCCTCGTATGAGGGCAGTCTTCTTTTTTGATTTTTTGACAAATTTTCCATAAGTCTAGGCAATGTTTTTGACTTTGGTCATACTGTAATTTTATTCCCACTGTTAATAGATTAACCTTACTTAGAAAAAAAATGGCTTTCTCCAAATTTTGAATCCTAATGAGCTCTTTCTCAACCTTATTTAACCTAAAGGGTAGTTACCAACGCCTCCCTAAAAAGTAGGTGATGAGTCCACTTTACTGCAAGTGAAGTGTACCTTTGGCAGACTTGATCTCGAGTTCACTTGGCTACCTTTGATTTCGAGATGTTGTAGTTAATATCGAGGATACCTTGGCTGCATCTTTGAGTTTAAGGAGGTGGAAAATCCCCCTAGAATCTCTCCTTCCTGTGTACTTCGAGTCTTAATGGAAAAATATTCACCAAAAATGAAATATCTTCATGATTTTCCTACATTTAAATCATGTTAGGTACTAAAAGTATGATAAGCCTCAATCACCATATAAACTAGCATTATAAGTCCATAATATAATTAAAATGCAAGAAAAAGAGAATTAATAAGGAAAAAAGGTAACCATTAACCCCTCAAAATGTACCTAATGATAGAGCTCATCATCACCCTCCTACTAAATGGTTGTTCATCTTGTGAGCAACTAGTCCTCTGACTTCCCAAGGAAGAAGCGTGGGAGTCCCTTTAGTAGGGTAAAAACCATGATTCTTTTCTTCTTCCTCGCATTCTTTGTTCTGCTCATCCTGGTTCTTTCCATCACTCAGACCAAGCAACAAGGGTGGATTGAGCTTCAAGACAAGCCACTTAATCTTTTTCACCTACATGGCCCTATTATATAATGGTGCTCTCTCCAAGGCACCCTTGAATCTTTTTGGTGTGTGGTACTCCATGTTTCTAAGGTTGTGAGGGAGGCTGTTCCGTCTTGTTTGGCTAGCCATTATGCACTCATCAACCTAGAAACATCAACAAAGTGAGCCATTTCTTGAGCTTGTGTATGGAGGTATTTTTCTGCAAGTGCAGGATCATTTTCAATATTTATATGGTTATTGATGAATCCACTAGGGCTAAATAGTTCTGCCTTAATGTGTAAGGGTTCTCTACTTTCTCTTTTCATAACCATTTTCATTTCTTCTACTCTGGTATCTTCATTAACCATCCATGATGGAAATTCCATAAATTGCATATCTCCCATCCTAGGATTTGGGTCCCAAATGATCAAGTCTTTCAACACAAGGTTATGCATGTAAAACTATTCTATTTTTTCCTTGTCTTCCATACGTGCTTACTAGAAGAAATCAATGAATTTTATACAGTTTAGGAAAGGTAAGGATCCATGGGAGGCTAAAGTTTTGATTTTAAAGAGGAGCCACTTCTCCTTGAGGTAAACTACATACGAAACTAAAGGATATCTGTGTTCAATGGCCTCCATGCAAAAATATTCCATGGTGGCCACTTGTTTATCCTTTTACTAAAGCTGCTCTTGTAGTGCTATATTCTCTACATGTGCCTTCCGAAGCTGTTCCTTCAAAACTGACTCTGTGAGCCTAACATCAGATAAATTTTTGGATGTCTCGTATACATTCACATTCCTGAAGACAAAAGGAAAAATTTGGACCGAACAGGTGTAAAATGCATCTTTTTTGGATATAACACCTCATATAAATCATAAAAAATCTACATCAAGGAAGAAAGTTGTATTGAAGTAAGTAGAGATGTTATTTTTTCTGAAAGCATTGCATACAAGATGTCCAAGGATATTCCCATTGATTGCAATGAAGAAGAAGAACATATCTTTACAAATGAAGAAGTTTCAAGGAAAGAAAAAGCTATAGAACCTACAACCAATTATGAAGATACTGAAGGAACAAGTGAACTTGTGCAAGAAATCTTCATTCAAGAAACTCGAAAGAGCCCAACTTGGTTAACGTCAACTCTACAAGAAGTCAACGATCATGAAACAACAAAGGAAGATTCAGAGAAAGAAATAAGCCTAAGAGATATTCAGGTTATGTAGCTTACATGACTAAACCTGTTGAAGTAGAACTTACCAGTTATGAAAAGGAAGCCAAACATGAAGAATGGAAGAATGTAATGAAAGAAGAATATGAGTCTATAATGAATAAAGATGGTTGGGAAACTTTTCCTATACATAAAGACAAAACAGTTGTAACTTCCAATGGGTGTACAAGATTAAACTTGTTGTTGATGGAAGAATTGACAAGTATAAGGCAAGATTTGTGGCAAAGGATTCTCTCAACAAGAAGGAATCAATTATGAAGAAACTTTTGCTCCAACGGCAAGATATAATACCACTAGATCACTCATTTCTATTGTGGCTACTATGGGATGAGGGTCTCTTAATTATCTCATGTTTCAAACACTAATTTCATTGACCATGGTTTCCAAGGGCATATTCATTTCTTTAAAAATGCAAATGTTGTGGTGATGCATTGTTCAGAGTCATTGATTTTACATTTATTTCTAAGGAAATGTTTTTTTTTTTTTTTTTCAGCCCTATAGTATTCATTTTTCCTCCTTTATATTATAAATATAATCATTTCCATATCTTTTTTATAACCTTGTCAAGGAAATAATGTTAACGTTCTAATAAATATTGAAACTTGTAATGTTCATTAGCCATATTATTAGTTGCAGTATCATTATTATCATTATTTATTGAATCATTAGTATTATTTTTTAGCTATCACTAAAAACCTATATTGCTCCTATAAATTAGATTCATGTATAACTCATTTTCTCAAGCAATGAAGTTTTTTTTTCCTTCGTTCTTCATCTTATGTTCTCTTAGTAGAAATATTTTTTTAGCTTTGGAATCATATCCTTGGGTATTTTGATACTCGGTATGAGAGCTTCACTGTGAGCTCCCATTTTTCTAGATGTATATTAAATATTTTAAGATCCATTTTTGGATCTAGATATGTCTAGGGTTTGTTAATTGCCAATGAAGTATGGTAAATAAGGATATTTCATTTTCTAATATCATATTTTACCACACCTTTGCTAGCCACTCGATTACAGTGGAACTCCAAAATTTTCACTTGTTCGTAATTCTGGTGTTTCAAGCTAGTGGTGGAAGCGTTGCAATTGTCCAGATCTCAAACTAAAAGTTTATATTGAATATTGAAGCAGTGCATTTGCAATGCATGTGATTCGTTCATGAATCAACCATAATTTATTTTTCCTTTTTTTATGTTTTTCAATTTAAAATTTTCATTATTTTCTTTTTTCTTATGTTTTCCTATATAAGATTTTCAAGAAAGGGAGAAAGTTTGTTTATAATTTTCCAAATAATTTTTCTGGTCCACATAAAATATAAGGCATAAAGTGTATCAAAAAAAAATGTGAAAAGTGTCTTGAAAAAAAAGGAAAATTGACAATGTTTTTCTTTTCTTTAGCATTTAAATTTTACCTCTTTTGATAATAAGAATTATAGTTAAAAAATTATTTACCACTCAAGTTAATTTTGTGGATTAAAACAAGAAGTGAGCACTTTTTTGTTTTGTTTTTGTAAGCTTAGTAGTTCCTTACCATTTTCTATTAATATAAAAAGCGGGCATAATAGATACAAAAATTAGACCTTAACCTGCCCGAAGGAAACTAGGTCTGTTGGCCATCTAAGTGCATTGGACGCCATCCAAAACATGAACTTCATTAATATCCTAAACTAAGTCTTAAGATAACTAATATAAAAGTTTGTTAATATCAACATTTACAGAAAAGATAAGTAAAATTTACTGTAAACATAAGTAAAGCTATCCACTAAAAAACTAGAACTATGAGCTCTAGTCATCATCTGACTCCACTTGGGCCGGATCTTACACACTAGAACCTGGTATTTCAACCTCTTGCATGGATTTTATATCTTTATCCATTTTGCCAAGATGAGCATATTGATGCAATTGAAACAGGTTGATTTTCTGAATGTTTCAATTAATCCCTGTCAAGGCGGAGACTAACTTGGCTCTCCTATTTCCTAAATTGACATTATGGCTTTTACCAACAAGCATTTTACTAACTAATATGTTCTGATTCAGTGCTGAAACAATGAGATTATCCCACGAGTATGGCCCGGATCATCAATCATATGTTGTAATTCTTCCACTGCAATACGATAGACAATTCCATGACAGTTAATTTTCAGATAATTGAAATTACAGTAGTTGGGTAAATCAACAGATGGACATGAGTCATAGGCACCTTGCCCTTCAGCAATTTAAAAACAATCTGGACTTGATGCATTGATTTCAATGTAGATGATTTCTAATCCTATATGATTTCTTGCACTAAATGCATTGATTTCAGTGTAGACGATGATTTCTTATCCTATTTGATTTCTTTCACTAGATGCATTGATTTCAGTGTAGATGTTGATTTCTAATTATATTTGACTGCTTGCACTAGATGCATTGATTTCAATGTAGATGATTTCTAGTCCTATTTGATTGCTTACACTAAATGCATTGATTTTAGTGTAGATGTTGATTTCTAAACCTATTTGATTGCTTGCGCGAGATGCATTGAAATCAGTGTAGATGTTGGTTTCTAATCTTATTTTCTTACTTGCACTAGATGCATTGATTTCAGTATAGATGTTGATTTCTAATGCTATTTGATTACCTGCATTAGATGCATTGATTTCAGTGTAGATGTTGTTTTCTAATCTTATTTGATTGTTTGCATTAAATGCATTTATTTTAGTGTAGATGTTGATTTTTTATTTGATGTAATTGGATGTATGATGGTACATTTTAAAGCTATTGGATTAACATTGTGCATTGATTTTAGTGTAAGCACACAAAATTATTGACAATTTTCATTGATTTTTGTGTTATAATAACTCGAAATATTAATATTGGAGAGCAAGAGAAACAATGTATGATGTTTAGTACAATAGTTCGAGCTAAATATTTAAATGGTTTATGATTTCAAATATCCTTTTCATATAATCCATATGAAAGATGACATAAATAACAAGGGTGACAATAAGAATAGTAGAAGGAAATAATTTGAGATTGATCACAATGAATACTATTTGTATTTGGTTGCATTCTTATTATTTACATTTTCTATCATTAAGCACTATTACATTGTCACTTTGCATTCAAAAATTTTATTTCATTATTTTTCATCATTAAAGTTATTCAGAATATTTATCATGTCAACAAATTGAGGTAACTAAGCAAATTTTAAAATTAAAATGACTATATAAATATGAGAGATATTTAGCATATATATAAAATGCTTATATTTATATTACATGTATTTACATATTATTGATAAAATTAATCATATATTTGATAGATTTTCCTTACCTGCACATGACTGAAACCAGTCTAGATCCATCTTAACTCCGGATCTATCAAGTGCCGAGAGGGATCATATCTCTAGAAGTGCAAACCTTTCCTCACTCAAAAAAGAAGTTTGCACATCTAGAGATTTGATCTCTCCGTGATTGATAGATCCAAAGCTAAGATGGATCTAGGTATCTTTAAAAAAATCCTATCTTTCACATAATTGGATATCAAGGGTTTAGTTTTGATAAAATGATTTTTTGATTTAGAGATTTTTTATTTTTTATTTTTTTATAAATTAAATTAATTTAAATTATAATATTTATTTTATTTAAATATAATTTTGACATATAAATACAATTAATATTTTTTTAATTACATTACATCATTCAAATTTATTAATTCAAATATTTTTTCCTCACATTTTAAATAAAATCTATTTCAAAATATATTTAAAGGAATTAAAATTGTCCAATAGCTAGATTAGACTAAACTGATACAAAGTTAAAATAAATTATATGAATATAACCTAAGTCGAGATTTCATGATTCACTTCTGCCGGGAGAAAAGATCTGCAAGCGAGCCTGATGAGACAGTTGCGATTTGGCATGCTATGAACCATAAGTCGGGTCTGTGATTCTGCTATGTTATAATTACCGGGGTTGATGGAACAGCACTGTACAGGACTGATATTATCGATACAGGGGAGATATCAAAACATATTAGGGTTATTTAATTTTCAATCTCTCTCAATAGCTGATCATTGATCTATATCTTTTTTGTCTTTTTGTCTGAAGAACCAATATTTTTTGGTTTTTCAATCTCTTCTATTGAAATTGTCTCATTCTCATTATAGAATATTCTGGGTGGATGTAAAATCCCAATATGAGGAGGCCGACTTTATCTCTCATGTATTTGGGAGTGGAAATGTCTGGGTGATATAATTGGATTCTCGCTATTGCTCTACATAGCTGAGATTATGTATGCTCTATGTACTATTTATATTCTAATATATGCAGCGTTTTTTTCTTCCGAAAAAACCTAAGTCGAGATTTATACCTAAAGGCAGCAAGTGCATGCGGCGCTACGGCATCACTTATGCATATTAGCTTATGTGGGCGATTCGAATCGGCAGACTGGACAGGAATGGATATCATGTTGAATGTTTTATTCTTATGATAATTTAATTATATTGCCAACATTATATGTTTCATTTGTTATTCTCCTTTGGAATTATTGTACTTTCAATTAATTTTCCCATTTTGTTATTTTAATATTTTATTTTCTTGTTTTAAAATTATATTTTTAATATAATCTTTTCAATTAATAGTGTGCTAGTGTAATGAATATTTATGTTGGTTCTTAGCATTAGTAAGAACTACTATATTACAAATTATTATTCTTTTATTTAATATTTTTTAGTGAGGGTATATCTTGTATTATTGGTAGAGACTTGTTTTGAAAAGATGTTATAATACTTAAATATTGAGAAAATAATACCATGGTGACTATGTCTCTTAATTCTCTCATGTTTCAAACACTAATTTCATTGACCATAGTTTCTAAGGGCATATTCATTCCTTTTTCTCTAAAGGAAAAATGCAAATGTTGTGGTGATGCATTGTTCAAAGTCATTGATTTTACATTTCTTTATAACGAAATGTTTTTTTTCAACCCTATAGTATTCATTTTTCCTCCTTTATAATATAAATATAATCATTTCCATATCTTTTTTATAGCTTGGTCAAGGAAATAATGTTAAAGTTCTAATAAATATTGAAACTTGTAAGATTAATTAGCCATCTTATTAGTTGCATTGTCATTCTTATCATTATTTATTGAGTCATTAGTATTATTTTTTAGCTATCACTAAACACCTATATTGCTCCTATAAATTAGATTAATGTATACCTCATTTTCTCAAGCAATGAATTTTTTTTTCCTTCGTTCTTCATCTTATGATCTCTTAGTAGAAATATTTTTTTAGCTTTGGAATCTTATCCTTGAGTATTTTGATACTCGGTATGAGAGCTTCACTGTGAGCTCCCAATTTTTTAGATGTATATTAAATATTTTAAGATCCATTTCTGGATCTAGATATGTTTGGGGTTTGTTAATTGCTAATGAAGTACGGTAAATGAGGATAGTTCATTTTCTAATATCACATTTTACCACACCTTTTCTAGCCACTCAATTACAGTGAAATTCCAAAATTGTCACCTATTGGTAATTGTGGTGTTTCGAGCTGGTGGTGGAAGTGTTGTAATTGTCCAGACCTGAAACTAAAAGTTTATATTGAATACTGAAGAAGTTCTTTTGCAATGCATGCAATTCATTCATGAATCAGCCATAATTTATTTTTCCTTTTTATATGTTTTTCATTTAAAATTTTCATTATTTTCTTTTTTCTTATGTTTGCCTATATAAGATTTTCACGAAAGGGAGAAAGTTTTTTTATAAGTTTCCAAAGAATTTTTCCGGTCCACATAAAATAGGAGAAGGCATAACAAAACAAAAAGTGTATTAAAAAAAATATGAAAAGCGTCTTAGACAAAAAGGAAAATTGACAATATTTTTCTTTTGTTTAGCATTTAAATTTTATAAGAATTATATTTAAAAAATTATTTACCACTCAAGTTATTTTCGTGGATTAAAACAAGAAGTGAGCACCTTTTTTTTGTAAGTTTAGTAGTTCCTTACCATTTTCTATTAATATAAAAAGTGGGCATAATAGATACAAAAATTAGACCTCAACCTCCCAGAAGGAAACCAGGTCTCTTGGCCATCTAAGTGCATTGTATGCCATCCAAAACATGAACTTCCTTAATCTTATAAATTGACTCTTAAGATAACTGATATCAAAGTTTTCTAATATTAACATTTAAAAAAAGGATAAGTAAAATTTACTGTAAACATAAGTAAAGCTATCCGCTAAAAAACTAGAACTATCATCTCTAGTCATCATGTGACTCCACCAGGGCCAGATCTTTGACACTAGAACTTGGTATTTCAACCTGTTGGATGGATTTTATATATTTTTCCATTTTTTGAAGATGATCATTTCCTGAATGTTTCTATTAATCTCTGTTAAGGTGGAGATTAAATTTGGCTCCCATGTTTCCTGAATTGACATTATGGCTTTTACCAACAGTAATTTTACCAACCAATATGTTCTGATTGAGTGTTGAAACAATGAGATTCTCCCACGAGTATGCCCCGGATCATCAATCATATGCTGCAATTCTTCTGCTGTCAATTCATCCTCTTCTTCCATTTTATTTGTGGCTTCAGTTTCCCATCAAAAAATACGAGATTTTAAAGAACATGGTGTGTATTTTTCAAAGGTCTGAATTAAGGGATCCATGAACTCTTTTCTAGATTTCCGACCTCTCTTGGTTGGCGGGGATGAAATAGATTCTTTGCCTTTGTCCACTTTGCGCTTTCTTCCTCTTGTTTTCTTGAACATATTGACTAGAAAGAAAATGAACACTCCTAGAGCAGCAATATGATAGAAAATTACAAGACAGTTAATTTTCAGGTAATTGAAATTACAGTACTTTGGTGAATCAACATATGGACAGGAGTCGTAGGCGCCTTGCCCCTTCAACAATGAAAAAACAATCTGGCCTTGCCCCTTAGCCTTCCTACCTATGACACCAACTACCCCAACCCATAGAAAAGGCATAAAATTGAAACAAAGTAACCAATGCCCATAGCAAAACAAAAAAATTCCAACCCTACCCAGAACTAAAATTCTGCAAACCCACCATATTTTTAAACCCCATAAGTCAAAACCGCTGACTCACCTATTCAACAACAGATGAAAATACTTAGAACCCTCACCTGAGAGGACAAATCTACCCTCCCAGACACTATCCTAAACATTCACATCATTGACCTACATGCAGACAATTTCCCACGCAGACCCACATACATTTTTGTCTTACCTTCTAATTTCACAAGGATGAAGAGAAGCAGTTGTTAACACAGGACGAGCTGACTTCTCCACAACAGAACAAAATTATGAGAAAGGTTACAATGTTGTTGTTCTTAACTTGTCTCGAGACATTCCTTCAGCCCTTATCCCAATGAAATTCTGACATCCTCGCTAACTTTTCCAGCTGCTTGACATACGAATTAATTACCATAATTATGTTGTTGCTTGGGAAGTGTCCTCTCCATAACCCCGTCGGCCATTATCGGCCACTCTTTGCATGCGATGGCCACATTGTTGTCCGACCTCTCCATGTGGTGTTCCCATTTTTCCACTGTGTCCTCCCGACCCACTCCTTGTCGCTAGCCACTCTGATCGAGGGTTTTTTTGTTCCCGACCTATATTGTTACCATCATGTTGCACTATATGCGAGAGCTCCCTCACGTATGGTTCCAACTCCCACCTCCATGATTGATCTAGGAGAATGCCTCTATTGAGGAGCATCTTTCTCAATTCAGGTCACAAATATAGCCACTTCCATATCTTTGTTATAGACTTTCTCAAGGAAATAATGTAAGAGTTCTAATCAATATTGAAACTTATAATCTTACTTAGTGATATTATGAGTTGCATTGTAATTTTTATCCTTATCTATTGAGTCATCACTATTATCTTCTAAATATCACTAAAAGGCTATATTGTTCCTATAAATTAGGTTCATGTATAGCTCATTTTAGGAAGCAATGAAGTTTGTTTTCCCTTCTTTCTTCATCTTGTGATCTCTTGGTAGAATGATTTTTTAGCTTTGTAGTCTTATCTTTGGGTATTTTGACACTCTTTCATGGTATCAAAGCTTAATTCAAAGCTTTTTAAATATTTTAATATACTTTTTGGATCTACCTTCTGGTTTTTATAGTTCTATTTTAAATATTTTAATAACTTTTTTTGGACCGAGATCTATTTGGGGTTTTGTAAATTTCCAAGGTAGTGTGTAAGTGAGGCTAGTTCATTTTCTAATATCACGTTTTCACAAACCTTTTCTAGCCACTAGATTAAACTGATATTCCATTTTTGTTCGTAATTGTGGTGTTTCAAGTTTGTGGTGCAAGTGTTGTAATTGTCGAGAGCTAAAACTGGATTAAAGTGAAATTTCATTTTTATTCGTGATTATGGTGTTTGGATTTGGTGATGGAAGTGTTGTAATTTTCCAAAGCTAAAATGAAAAAGATATATTGGAGATTGGAGCAGTGCATTTAGAGTTCATGAAGATTTGTTCAAGAGTGAGCTATAAATTATTTTCAATTTTTTTTTGAATGTTTCCCACATAAATTTTTAAAAAGGGACAAAGTATGTTTATAATTTTCCCACATTGTATGTTTTTAATGGAAAAAGATATTTTTTTGAGAAGGCATAATAAAAAACGAATGTGTGACAAAGATTATTAGTGATTGTGGTGTTTGGAGTTGGTGGTGGAAGTGTTGTAATTTTCCAAAGCTAAAATGACAAAGTTATATTGGAGATTGGAGCAGTGCATTTAGAGTGCATGCATATTCGTTCAAGAGTGGGCCATAAATGATTTTATTTTTTCTTATGTTTCCTACATAAAATTTTCCAAAGGGAGAAAGTATGTCTATAATTTGTTAACATTTTTATTTAAATACAGAAATGCATTTTTTTTGGTCCACATAAAAAAGGAGAATATATAATAAAAAGGAATGTGTATTTGAAAAATGGTAGAGAAAAGCACCTTCAACAAAAAGGAAATTGGCAATGTTTTCTTTTTATTTCAAACTTTAATTTTCCCTCTTTCAATAAGAAAAATTATAGTTAAAAAATTATTTAAGGCTGAAGTTTTTTTCCCATATTAAAACAAGAAGTGAGAACTTTTTTTTTGGGTTAAAACCAAAATTGGGAAAAAATTATCACCTAGGGTAAAAAGGAGAATGTGGGAAAATAGTATTGGCATTTTTGTAGTAAAAATTCCTGGAAATTTTTTGACTTAGTAAAAAGCAAGTTGGGTAAGTATTTTCTAGGCATTATCTTCTAGTAAAATTGGGGTTTTGAAATTATGGTGGAGTTAAGGATAATAGAGTTACGTACTTTGAACCATTATCATACCTGGAAAAGAAAAATGCAAGAATTGCTGCAATCTAAGGTGTTGTCAGAAACATTAAGTTTAAACTGTCAAATTTCCACAAGGAAATCTAACTTCATTATTCATCAATTATGATATTACAAATATACAAGAAGTCTTCTCTCAATATAAAAAACTATATTGGACACAAAATCTGTTGGTTGAGAGAATATGTCAACCACACACCAAACTAGGAAGAAACTCTTTAAATAATAGGAACAGACTCCTTTACATAACAAGAATCATAACTGAGACAAGTAGGAATTAAATTTTCCAACACATCCCCTTAATGACTAGTTGTCTCGATATCCATCTACAAATTCTACATCTGGACCATTCTCGTATTCATTCCTTGTACCTTGCTCATGCAATTGTCGATGTCAATATAAAGGAACAACCATGTACCGAAATGCATGGGTCCCCAACCGCTGCAACCGCCAGTCTTCTAGGAATTCCTTCAAATACATGGTTCATCCAACCTCTCGATGAACTCCCCCTAGATATAAAATTTCACCTCATAGAGTCTATAACCAATACGGCCCACCCAAGTGTATTGATCCTGCATGAAAGACTCTTCTAGGTTGTTAACACTCACTAACAGAGGGAACACATAACAAAGGGGTATGTATGCCTCTCTAAGTCTTACAACATGTAAATAAAAACATTTCAAGGACCACAAATAAACATTACAAACAATAAATGATATGTAGATTTTCTCTAATTACAATATTGACTCATAATTTACCATAGTCACGAGTCTATTATAAAAACATAAAAAAACTTTGACCACACCATTCATATGATGGAACACACCACTACTTTGGCTTTGTACATCTTAGTATTTGGCATCTTCACTTTTGACTTTGGCATGATAGTATTGTTCTCCATGGTTTACATGTCATCAGTTAGAGTTGTGAATTCTAATAAAATGACTTCAAACTGAGGTTGTAAATCTCAATATGTATACAAATTTCCGAGACTTATTCACCTTTACCCATACCAAACAAAAACAATACGAAATGAGAATATAAGAAAAAGTGATAACCATGACAGTAATGAAATATCCATGAAGAACAACTGGCCTACAAGCGTTCAACATAGGGCCACACCATTCACTATTGTGGATAGAGCACCCCAAAATTTAGTTCACCAAAAAACATCCCAAACTGCTACTGTGGACAGATCCAAGATGATACACTGTGGTGAGCCTGGTATTGCACCAAGAATGAAGCAACTCCGAGAGGATGCCATAATTTAATTTATCAACACAGGGTTCGTACAAACTTGGAGGTCACAGTGCTATATACACAACACATGCATTCTACTCATGTCATCCTCTTTTGAGCTTTATGAAAGGATGCTACTTCTAGGGTTTCTGGATGACGTCCATCACACTTATAACTTTAGGCCTCAGTCTAAAAATGATTCAAAGCAATGGTGCTATCAGCAAGTACTGAAATACACTATAAGAAGCAAGTACATCGAACTACTCTACAATGAAATAAATCCACACATTAAGCTATGATAAGAAATGAAAGAAAACTAGTCATCTTGCATGAAGTAAATTGCTGAATTGAAATTGCACAAAGTAAAATAACCTAATCACACTTTGCTGGGACAAATGGCTAAACACACCCTATGCTCTGTCTATCATGCTTTTAATCATGCAAATAATCATGACGTAATTATGCATGTAAATGTGTTGTTTTGCAACTAGGAGAATAAAGCGCTAAGGTGGCTTATGGAAGGCTTGAGCACATGGGTGCAAGGCTAAACGTGCGTCGATAGTTTTGGTAGGTATAAAGGATGTGGTTGGTATTTTCTGGGCTTGAGGGTCTCATTGGTGCTACTTCAAGTACTACTACATATTTCTTGTAGTGCTATAGGAAAGTCCTGCATTTCTACACGAAACAGTCTGAGGGAAATTTGAGGCCAAAAATGGGTGTGAAAAGGGTACGTAGGGTGTAACGAAGGTGGCTTTAGATGAGTGGAAGGTGGCCCACCCATTGGCCAAGTTCAGAACCTCTTGGGAGGCTTTTATTGCACCCATAGGTTGTGCTCATGGTGTAGGGATGAAATTTTTGAAAACAGGGCTGATGGAGATTTTGGTGAAGAGAGGGATGACAAAGGGTGAGAGATGAAGCTAAAGGTGGTGGTGAAGTTGTCCTTGGATTTAATACATGGACCTACAATAAAAAATTCATGATAAAGACAATGTAAAATATGAATTGAATTCGGAAATAAAATCACTAGTACATTTGGAGGAAATTTCGACACTTTTGACCAAATGTCAGAAATTTCCCCAAATGTTTTCAATCCCGCCCAAAACCGTCGCTATATCGATGTTTAGAGAAAAGTGTCGCAATATCAACACTTAGATAAAGTGTCGCAATTGCGATGTTTGGAGGAAGACATCGTAATTGCGACACTATGCCCCAAAGCGTCGATGTTGCGATGGCTGCCTCCAAACATCGCAAGTACGGCACAATGTCTAAGTGTCGCAATTGCGACGTTTGGAGGCATCCGTCAAAATAGCGACGCTTTGGCCGTCGTCGGTATAACAACACTTATATGCCTTTACAAAATCCATGTCACTTATGGTTTATTTTTTATTTTCTTTTGCTTGAACTAAGTCTTATTTCCATGTGGATTGTGTAATTTCACTTTTATTTCATATTATAGAATGTGTTTGTTTATAAGATTATATGATACATGTGAGATAAAGGTTTATTATTTATCATATATAAATCAATTTTATCAATATTGTACATTTACACTTTTATGAGGTGATGTTATAAGTAAATTCATAAATATCTCTTTTTAATCCTCATTTTACTCCATGAATATGTTTGGAAATGAAATTTTAATAGATTAATTTTCTCCTAACCTATGTATCATCAATATTGTACATTTACATTCTTAATTATGAGGTGATGTTATAGGTAAATCCATGAATATCTCCTTTTAATCTTTATTTTACTCCATGAATATGTTTGGAAATGAAATTTCAATAGATTAATTTTCTTGCTATTATATGTTTTACGAAGATATGGTAAGGAATTATCTCTTGTTCTTCTTAGAAATAATTATATATAATTTTTTTGCAGTTTTTCGTATTAGACCAGTTCAAAAAATTCTAGTAATTATGATATGCATCCATTGGCTTTGTAAATATGACGAAACCAAAGTAGACTCTGTCTAGATTGTTGTAACACATTTTGTTTTTTCAAAAACGAGAATTTTCAATGAATACAACGTTGCCACATAACATGACTACTTATGAATTCTTTGATTGTTAAGAAACACACACTCAAAGAAACGCTAATTTGACATATCAAATCCGCATAAAAAAATTTCAAAAAATAAGTAATAGAAAGCTAACAAAATTTCTCACAACTTTTATTTTTACCGCAAAATGAAATTCTACACGGAAAAATTGTTATAGTTTGCAGAAAGTTGAAGAACCCAAAAAAATGAAAAATTTTTCTCAAAAAAGGGCAAAAAGTTTAACCCAGCTTCACATTTTCACCCATTATAACAATATATAAACATCATTTCAACCATTGTCCAATTATCAATGCATGACCATACTGACCACATACCATGACCTCATGCATGAAAACTATCACCATGTCAATGTATGCATAAAAACATATAAACACTGACATGCATAACCAATGCATAATTGACATACACATACGACCACCACATCCAACAACAATGCCATCAACTTTCACATGGAGACACAACTGCAACCATGTCCACCACCATGCACATGCAACAAACACATATACCACAAGCATAAATAACACATATGCAACTAATATGTATGCATGACCAACACAATGCACATCAAGTACAAGGGGTGAACCATGCTTTGATACCACTCTATAACACCCTCCTCCCACATTTTCCTAAGATAACCGGTCTACTGGGGTAAACATGTGACGAGAGGCTACTATGATGTGATTCAACTCCCCATGTACACTTAATGAAGTGGAACTGACATAACGAAACCAAATTGAACTTCCACACATGCTGCAGAACCTTCAAGTTCCAACCAACCCTTCCAGGTGGTGAACCCTTGAGTCAAATTGACCTTTGATTGATCTGGACCCTCAGTCACTCCCATGACAAGTCATATATGTGACTGAGGCCTTCTAGTCACTCCCAGAACAAGGCATGCCAGCGACTATGGACTTTTTCAGGAAGTTTTGTGCCAGCGACCTCAGATTCTTAGCCACTTTATCAAGGTCAGGTCTCAAGCCACTTCCCAGAATGTCATGGAACCTTCATAAATTAATAATAACAATGGAAAAAAGCTACTAATGCAATCACTAGTAAAATTACTTGATATGATCCCTGCTAGCCATGACAGGCATTTCGTCAAACATGTCATAAATATGTAATCTGCAAGTCATAACAACAGATATGAGCATAGGGGTCTCATACTTATTTGAGATTTGTAAGAAGAATTGTTGCCATATCACAATAGTGGCATTATCATCTAATAGGTCATTTATTCATCGTACATTCATTTTCTAATAAAAACATGATGAAATCCATACATCAAATATGTAATAAAACATACTCATAACCAACATATAACCAACAGAAATAACAAGGATATAACAACTATAAAAACCACATATGAGCCAGTACATTTACACATAAAATACTGAGGAGAAGGGGCTCTTATTAATGAATTCAAAAGCCAACCAAGTGTAGGACATCCACAAACCACCCGAAAATAGATTGGGCTAGACCAAATCTTTCTTTTAGTCAATCCCCCCGTACCATATTCCAAGCATGAATGTGAGACTCAAAACCAAACCAGTCGAAAATTCCTCATGCTTTACCGCAATCCCCACCGGATCACTAGGCCCTAAAAAAGCATGGATGCCACCTGATTTATCCACCTATACCATGAGGAATTTTCCTGCCTCCTAGTCTCTAGGATTTATCGTATATCCCTCTATTCACCGGTCGAGAATTCCTAGGCTTGATTGAGGGCACACACCTATAGGCTTTACCATGTATCTCACTCTTCACCAAGTGAGGATTCCTAGGCCTATCGAGGTACACAAAATCTAACTTTACTGCAATCCCACCTTCTCTAGAGTCCATTCCAGTGATTCTTAGGCCTTGTAATATTTGTTTAAGATACCACCCCACTCAGTTTCAAAACCATACAACAATCCAACTTAACCAATAAAAAAAAACCCATCACACCATATCTATCCAGAAATGGAAAGGCAAGTTTGAAGAACACCATTACACCTAGCAAAACCCATGCCAATGACAAAAAGAGAACCAAATACACACATGCATGTACCATGCATGCCACATCTAGCAAGGAAATCACACATGCAAATCAATGCCTGCAAGTAATAACTTTGTAGCTACTTAATCCTACTCTTTCTTGCTTGATATTTTCTTCCCTTTTCCTTCTGTTTCCTTCTATTGCTTTCCTTTATCCAATGTTAGAGTGCTCCAAGAATGCTCTAAGTGTCCAAGAGTGTGTGAGATAGAGAGAGCTCCAAAACTGAACTGACAAAAGGTACCAAATGATCCTCAGAAGCATTTTTATCAATGAGGCCTTTATTTTCTTCAAATTTTCATCATTTTCCTCCCCACATGCAACATGTGACCTTTCACCTTCCTTTTCTCCTAGTTTCCATTATTTTCATAAGTAAATTGTCAAAAATGTCATTTTTCCTTTCCAAAGCCTTTGTCAATTTACCTTAGCCATAATAAACCAAATAAACACCCACACTATGATGTTTTGCCCAAAATTCAACTTGGAATACGTGTCCCATGACCTTGGTCTTATTTTTCCTTTATTGAATTTATTTATTACCAAAATTATTACACTCAAACACCTAACCCACACAAACGCCTAACCCACACACTCACACACCTCACTATGAACCAACATAACCAATACACTTAACTGCATAACACCACACCCATATAAATGATACGCATACTTTAACCCACTTACCAAATAATACACTCAAATACATAAGAAATACACAGCATATGAAGCACAATCTCTAATAAGAAATGTATGATGGTATTGTCATATATCTACTAAACCCTTGAAAAGGGGTCAATAACTCTATCTATTATAAATTAAAAAAAATGAAAATTGAAAGATAAAATTGTAAACACACCGAAAACTAGAATACCAAAAATTAAGTACAAACCTAAAAGATATGAAGAACCTCATATGATATGATTTTAACCCTTTTATATAAAATTATGTTTGTATGTATAATCACTTTTTACAAATTTGTAGGAAGAACGAAAATGAAGTAATAAACATAAAATAGAAATAGAAATGTTATAAGTACACAATACAAGTACAATCGGAATAAAAACACAAAAATATGGAAATATATATATATGATATTGGCATGATCTAATGGTTATATGTTTTGGAATATAAGTTTTATAGTTTTTGGCATTCAAATTTTTTATAGAGATATATAGATTCAACATCTCGAAATTTAATCGGCTCTAGAATCTACACAAATGCCCGAACAAACTCTAAAACTTATAACAACCAATCACATTTCCTATTTTTCTAGCGGTGTCCTATTTGTTGGATAACTTCATGATTTTGTGTAAGAGAAATTTACCTTATATTAATTTTAATTTAATGTTGTTTTTATATCCCCTTAAAAGTTTTGAACTACTTTAATGTTTTTACCAACTTACCATATTACATTTACTTAATGCTATTATTATTCTTTTAGCTTATATTTATGTATGGATTATGGTGTTTTTATTAGTCTTTATTAAAAGAATGACTCTAGAATATTTTTGTTTTGGTCATTATTATTTTAGAATTGACTAATGTAATTTATAATGTTTAATTTTAAGGTATTATTGCAATTTTTGCATAATTTAATGTCATGTGGATAAGTGTCTCACATATTTTATGAAAAAAAATATGGATATATTTGCAATATTTATGCATGATTTTTAGATATGTGTGTAGAAAAACATCTAAAAATAAAATCTTTGAAAATAGCTCATACTCAGGTAAACAACATATTTACCATGAGTTTCGATAGAAATAAGATATAAAAAAAATACTTACAAAGAGTTACTTCACACCATTATTTATGTTGTCTTAACAGTTATATAGGAGTAAAATTGTAGATATGTAGTGTAATTAGTGGTTACTGGCCCACCAAAATTTATGAAGTCCTTAATTTAACTACTTCAAATCTCAATTTGTTAGTACTTCCTAATATTATAGGATTTCATTTACATAATGATCACTATTCATTTAACATTGACCAATATAAATTATAATTTTATGCAATTTTTCACGAAACATAATTTCTAACTTAAACAATAAAAACTAAACAACTTTACAACATTGGTTATCATACTATTATACCTCTTTTCCTAACCTGATTTGAATTTATATTTTAAAGTGTGAAGAAAGAAAATAATGACAATATACTCTCACGTGTCTCTATTATAATATATAAATATAAATATAAGTATAATGTTTATCGTATATATTATTTTAATTAAAATGATTTTTAATAAATTTACTGATCTTGTTTATTTTAAAATATAAAAAAATTAGTATTAATATATTTCTATTTTTTAAAATAAGAACTTTTTTTTTAAATAAGAACTTATTTTTTACTTCTTATAAAATTAAAATTAAAAATAAAAATTGTATACGTTTGATTCGTATTTTTTTATAAATATTTTATTCAAAATTTAATACAACAAATCTTTTAGTATCCTAAAATATTAGATTTGTATATACTTATTACAGATTAAATTTTTATTAGTTTTTTTCAATTTATCAAATAATTGGAATAAGAAATTAAAATAACTTATACATTAAAAAATTTATCCATACAAATGACCACAAAATTTATTCTAGGAAATCTAATACATGAGAAATTCTTGGTAGAAAGTGAGGTTTATCTTCTTATTTCTCAATTTTAATTATAACTTGCAATTGCACCATATGTTGCAAATGAAACGCTGTAAAGCAGTAACAAAGGAAATATTAGTATAGAGTAAGTTGAGTTTTAAGGTGGTGAAGGAGTTGGAGCTTAAGAATATGCATCATTTTGGGAAGGCTTTGGTAGCTAGATGCATATAGAGGCTCATATCAAATAAGGGTCTATGAAGCTAAGTTATCCTCTAAGAGTACAATGAACCTAATTCATTAGAAGACCTTCCAAAAATACTCATAATATAATTTGTTGATATGTTGGAAGGGCATTGTCCAAGCCTTGATGAAGAAGTTGAGTTTTAAGGTGGTGAACGAGTTGGAGCTTAAGAATATGCATCATTTTCGGAAGGCTTTGGTAGCTAGATGCATATGAAGGATCATATCAAATAAGGGCCTATGAAGCTAAGTTATCCTCTAAAAATACATTGAACCTAATTCATTAGACCTTCCAAGAATACTCATAATATAATTTGTTGATATGTTGGAAGGTTATTGTCCAAGCCTTCCATCTTGTGTGGAATTGCCTACTGTGGGAAGTTGTTAATGGAGAAAGAGTAAAGGTAGGAGCTAATCCTTTCTGGGGTTGGAAATGGAGAAGATTATAAAGTCCTTGAAAACAACTATAACTTAGATTATACAACCTCCCTAGAATCCTAATGTAACACATATATATACTCTTTCAAAATTTAAACATAATAAATTATAAAACTATACCAAAAACAAAAAACAAAGACGCTGATAGTCCCATAAACTATTTTTTGTGTCGTAAACAATAAAATATCATTCATTTATACTATTACAACCATTTTACTGACCATTTCAAATGAATTGATTACCTAACCATTTCAAGTAAACTCAACTCATAAATACCCTTTCTATGAGAAACTTTTACATACATTTCTATAATAGAATTTTAAATATAAAGAATCTACACTACCAAAAAAACTGACAAATAAAATTCCAATGTAAACATTTATAACGTGTGGACCCACTTTCTTATTTTCAAACCTAACACATAGCAATCGTTTACACGTGGAAATTCAGCATTTATCCGATCACTGTTCACCACAAATAACAGACCGTCAAGTCCACACAAATCACAACCAAACTTAGCACAAAATCAAACATGCTTATCAGGGCAAGAATCTCCGTGCTTGGATTATTATTCAAATGGGAGAGCAAGGTCACAGATTCAATTAGCAACAGATGGGATCAGTATCTATGTGAATCGTGTTTTTTTTCCTTGCAGATTGTGAGGTCCCCCAGGAATTGAGTAGATTTTTTACTCTGCCTCGCCTGCATCAATCTCAATAAATAGCAGGGAATCTATATAAAATACATATATACATTCAATCAATGATAGAAAACAACATGCAAATTTCATACCTTGAAATTGGCCAAAGCAAAATTTCATACCTTGAAATTGGCCAAAGCATTTGGCGTTGTCCTCACTGAGGATAAATAGTTCCCCATATTGAATTATAAAGTTCATAAATCATGCAAATTTCATACCTTGAAATTGACCAAGGAAATAGTTTTTGTCCTCACCGAGGGAAAATAGTAATATAACATAAACAATTCTTATATGCTTTTGCTATCAAAGAACAGATTAGCCTACCACAGGGCAATAGATGCAAGAGAGTAATTCTTCATGCAAATGAATCAAGGATTTCATTCAACTTTGACCACACCAACTCATACTCATAATTGGATTTGTGCCCATGGAATTTCCAAAAGATAGTATTTTCACCCTAGAGTACCAAACACCCTTCACCTAATATTTTTACTTATTAGAAAAAGTAAAACAACAAAATCTAATTTATTAGATTTCGACAGAAATTTATTCGAATTACAAATTGAATTATAAAATTAGACAAGACTTTATAAAATTCAAGACACAAAATCCATATATACAATTTAGAAAAACACATTTTAATAAACAAATCATTAAAATTTGACCTAAACAGTTTAATTTGGCTTTAATTTGGCCAAAAACTCTGTAGTCCATAATAATAATTAATCACATACTGGCCAATAGTGAAATTTGATACAACACATCACACTCGTACAAAAACAAGTTTGTTGGATATCAATAAAGGTGAATCCTGTAAGCAACATCAGCTCCAATTACTTTTGAAATAAATAAAGTCATTAAAAAATCAAAAAGTTCTAAGCTATTATTATAATTAAACAGAAAGAAAAACAAAAAAATATAATTAAACCTGAATAGCCTTTAAAACGGAATCCCTGGATTCAAATAAGATAAAAGTAGAACCACCCGGTCCCTGACAGTTCAAAATATTAGGGTCTCAAAAGTAATTTAAATATAATTCCTCTCCGCTTATATTTCAGACATTTCAAAAATTTCAGAAATAAAATGTATGTAAAGAAAGAAAAAATGATAGGCACACCTCATTCATCAGTTGAATTTTTCCAGGTTTGATATTTCCAAACTTCTTAAACTCCTTTTCAAGCCGAGATGCAGAAATTTTGGGAGGAAAATTCTCGAAGTATACTATTGGCCCTATTCCTCCTGCTTCAAAAGTTGCCAACGAGAAAGTCATTTAAGATTAATGCCACGATTTATAGTTCAAATTTGGAAAACACATTTATCTTAAAAATAATATAACGATTCTTTTAAATATATGGAATCAAATAATATAATGATATCTATAAATATATGATACAAAAGCTATACTAATTGCGAATCAATTGGTCTAATGGCAAATCAGTTGGTTGAACATATGTTTTAATCACACTAATGTAAGGACTATTTTATTTGAGAATCTTTCAAACTAATTAAATTTATTAACCTTTTACATTCAGTTTATCAATAATCATACCTGACATAAATAAGACATAAATATAGGATAGAGAAGCTATATTGATAGAAAATCAATTGGTTGAACAAATATTTTAATCACACTAATAACAAATATCTCAGTTACATTAGTATAAGAATTATTTTATTAGATAACTCTTTACATCAATTAAATTCAACATTCTCTTATATTCTTTTTGTTATTTTAAAGCAAGACTGCAAAAATGATATATAGAATTTATAGAGGTGCGATGATGCCGGACATGACCATTATGTTACCAATTGCCCTTCATGGGAAACCATAATGTCCCGATCGAAGCATGAGGTCCAAAAAATCTTGGTGGTTAACAATGTTTTGATAGAGTATCTGTTTAACATAAGGTATCGGTACAATGAATTCACCAACATCCATGTCCCGAATTGATCTGGAAAGGCACAGACCACCAGGCCAGCATCGTAAAGGACCAACCTGAAACAACACAATACAACATTTGGCAATATGCTTGGCCAAGAAAATTCAACACGAAATTAAGTCAAGAATAGGAGAAATAAGCAGATGACATCTTCCATGTGTCATGTAAAGCGAATTCATCTTTTAGATGGTTATATATACAATTTTGTGATTACCTCGGCACCAGCAATGCCCCGGGTTCGAATCACCGCCGTGCTCTGCCAAAGTGCAGTCTAAAGGAAGAATGTCTACTCCATTGTCAACATTTGAAGAGCGTCAAGCCACCCTGGTCGCGGAGGTTCTCGGCAAAGGAATGTCATGTAACGAGAATGAGACTGTGCAGGACGAGCAAGGGCAAGATCCAGTGCATGTGCAACGTCCACTTGAAGACGGTCATAAATATTTGTCAGCTGTCGTGCATGGGATAAATCTTCAAGGGAAAACTATCAAGATGGAGCCTCAGGAGGAAGCAATTGGTACTTACGACAATTATTTGCACTTCAACCATCGTTTTGGCCCCTCTGTATGTGATTTCTCATCTGCAAGGCTCTCGTCGAGCTCCCTAATGGTGCAGCAAAATGGAGAGAAAGATTGAGGAGCGGTTTTGACCTCGGGTTCATGCGGTGTGGAGGGCGACGGGTGGCAATCCGCCATTACTAACCAGATCCTTGATTACGATTCTTTGCTGGACCTGAGAATTTGCAATGGTAACCAATTTCCGAAGAGAGATAACTACCAACAACCCCTTATTGGAATGTTGGTTCATGCCCTTTTCAATTCCGTGTCCCCTCACCCAGCCTCGCTGAACAAGTCCACAATTTTAGAAGTGAAAACTCCAGAAGCAGCAGCATGGTGTAATCTGTCCAATCCCTCCAAATCATATGCCTCCAGTGGTGAGGAACCTCCTGCTAAGTGTCCAAGATTCTTCGGCTGCTATACTCTCGAATACATTCTTAAGAAACTACCACGAGGTGTTGCTCTTAGCCTGCAGACCATACATAGCAACAAGAGCTCGCCGAGGAATTTTTCACCGACTGAAGACAGAGCAACTTATTTCGATGTTCGTTACCTGCAACTGATTAAAAATTTTAATTGTTTTTAATCCTTCGGTCGATATGATTTGAATCGTCTAACATTACATTCAAGGGTTCAAAATGGTACACGTAGCAATTTAGGAAAGTTGTTTTCAAATAAGTACGCTTTACAGCGTAAAAATGCACATAAAAAGCAATAACAACTCTTTTAGAATTACCTTTTAACATTGTGGCCTAAGAGACCACTAAATGATCCTCCTCCTCCTTTTTCATGCTCAAAAAGAAAAGTGCAATGCAAAAGACTAAAATTATTTTCCTCCTAGTTACTCAACATTTAACATAGCCCAATATCCATCCAAGGTCAAGGATTTGGCTTCCTCAACCCTTAATGTGAGAACGTTTTAGACCTAAAATATTATTGAAATCCCTCATGTGGCTAGCCCCACATGTGTGAGAATGGGAGAAGATGTGATGTGACATCCACTCGTACCGTGGAGGTCAACTAGGTAGGTCAACTTGCAAAATAAATAACTTTTACATATGAGCTTTGATTAAGATGATTTTCATTTTGATGGAAAGGTATGTGTGTGTGTGTGTGGCGCATGTCTATAATTTTTAGATCCCATAACCCTAAAAATGTGATTTGATGCCCTCAAAATAGCCCCAGAAGTTTTTAGACGCTAATTTTGCAAACTAAGACATTGATCCAAATGGAAAGTGGCATCCACCCATGGTATTCATCCACCTATGGAATTTACCCATCGTATTGTAAGTGGCATCCACTCATGGTTTTCATACACCCATGGAATTTACCCATGGTATTGTAAGTGGAATCCACCCATGGTATCCATCCACACATGGTATTTATCTACCCATGGTAATGTAGTGGAACCAACCTATGGCATTCATTCATCCATGGTATTTATCCACCCATGGAATTTACATATGGTATTGTAACTAAAAAATACTATAAGTAAAAAGTCACATTTTTTAAAGGGACATATTTTCCACCACAATGTAGCCTTAAAATTATTATCTATTTTAATAAAAATTCTCTTTGTGGTTTTGTTTACTTTGTGTGTTATTTTTTTCTAGCAGTTCAATTTTTCAGATCTTGGGGGCCACCCCCAAGATTTGGATCAGTGGTATCAGAGCAAGGTACGAATCCATGGGAACGAGGGTTATATTTCAATTTCAAAGTTTTGCAGCAATTTCCAACCTCATTTTGGCACTTTTGGAGTCCATTTGCTTGGCCATACATTATAAGTATCATAGTTGGCCCACAAATAATTTCAGGGTTTCCCACCCTTGGATTTTCATTCACCTATACAAGATCATTTTTACATGGATTCACTACATCCACTACTCTGCAAAATGGAGGTTATATGATCCCTACAACAACCCATGTCGCTCTACAAACCCTTGGCATCCTTTGTGGCCCTCTACACTTGGTATTCTTGCATGCATTGTTATTGTATATTTACACAATCATACCATGGCTTAAAAAATTTTCATGCAGCAAGCTTGTACAACCTCATTTCAATCATTTCTTATCTCGCCCATGGTGGTATGGCCACCATAGAAGCACAATGATGGATGAAACTCATAGGAGAAATTTTCAACAAACTTCATGCAATTTCTAATACCTCCTCATATAATTTCAGAAGCTAAACAATAGCTCATTTGAAAGGATCTTCTACTAGCTCAAATGGATTTTTTACGGAATTTTATTTCATTTCCTGGTTTGAGATATATGATCAATTGAAGTTATATATGTTTGGATCGTTATGCGGTTGCTCGTACCATGAGTTTCAGGAATAATTTTCTCAATCCATAGGTAATAAAATTTCAAGTGTATTATATCAATGGAAATATCCCTTCAATACCTCAAGTGGTTCTTTGACGAAATTTGATTTCATCACCTGTTGAAAAAATTATCAACAAAGCTGCAACAATAGGTTTATTGCTAGAAAAACTAATGTGAAAGAAGTCTTTACAACATATCATTGATAAGAGAATCTACCAAAACCCACCATAATTTTACCAAGAAGACTGAAAAACATCATGGTTATTGGTCACCCACAAAGACATGGTTATAGGTCAACCACACAATGACCTTTTCATCGAAGTCCATTTGTTAGGCCACACACTGTTATTATCATAGTTCGTCACAAGAATTACAGGGTATCTCTATCCTTGAATCTTTATTTTTCATGGTTACGAGTCATCCACAAAATCACACTTCATCGAATTCCATTTCTTAGTTCATACACTATTAGTATCATAGTTGGTCACAAATATTATAGGGTATCTCTATCCTCGGATCTTCATTCATCATGGTTATGGGTAAACCACACAAAACCCTTCTATTCAGTGACTCTTCATGTTCAACAAAGGCTTCTCAGGAGGGAACTTCATGAAATTGGGACCATTACTTCTTAAGGAGGGAGGAATGATCCGAATGGAAAGTGGAATCCACACATGGTATTCATCCACCCATGGTATTTATCCATGGTATTGTAAGTGGCATCGACCAATGGTTTTTATCCACCCATGGTACTGTAAGTGGCATCCACCCATGGTATTGTAAGTGGCACCCACCCATGGTATTCATCCACCCATGGTATTTATCCATCTATGAAATTTACCCATGGTATTATAAGTTGCATCCATGATCCATATTTATGCGGGAACGCAACAGAATACACATATAACCATAAATATAAAAATGCAACGGAGATAACATTTCATTTCATTAATATCAAATAAATGAATTTGTTTACAGACATAATGGAAATAAACTAGCTAGGGCATTGGTAGCTTATCTCTGAGAAGATATGTGGCAGCTACAGGCCTATGAAATCTCTATTACAATGAGGCTCGAAGGCCTATATATTATTGATCAATAATGGAGAATCATAAACATCCAAAAACCTAACCCTATGAGATGAAATTTCATACTATGGGTCTCGTCAAGGTAAATTGGTACATCAATTTCCCGGGGTTGTAAATTTGGCATACTATCTTTGTTTGATGCACATGATACATCGTTAGAAAAATATATCCGAGGACTAGAACTGCTGACAAAAAATATCAAGTTTGGAACAGACTTATTTTGATTAGAGATTTTATGCCCAAAAAACGTCGTTTAGGGCCTCAAAATGGCTCCGGATGTTTAGGACCCAAAAAACTGCCAAAAATAGTAAATTGTGCTATAATTAAGGAAACTGAAAAAATGAAAGAAACAATGGTGGGGGTCCAAGCAGAGTAGGAGGGTGGCCACTAATATCCTCCTAGATCAATCCACCCATGATATTCATTCACCCATGGTGTTTACCCACCCATGGAATTTACCTGTGGGATTGTAACTAAAAAATGTTATAAGTAACAAGCCGCATTTTGTAAATGACAAATTGTCCACCAAAATGTAGCTTTTACAATCATCGTTTATTTTAATAAAAGTTTTCTCGGTGGTTTTGTTTACAATGTGTGTTCTTTTATTAAAGCAGTTCAATTTTTCAGAACTTTGGGGCCTCCCCCCAAATCTGGATTAAACATGCTACTAAAATGGATATATAAGCTAATTCCTCCATTTTTCTCAACCAAAAAGTATCACGGTAGATGAAAAATAGTACGAAGATACAATCTAGATCATATCTCCCCATTTAGGGGGGATTTCGATCCCTAAAATCTTTACTAGATGAGGTGAGGAAATTTTTCCTTTACCTCTCCATGGAGTACCATTTTAATTTTCCTAGAAGTTGTTGAACCTAATATGTAAAAGTTCATTGACCCATATTTTATAGTTTTGAAACATTTCCACAAAAAAAAAAATCGTTTTCCATCTCTCCCTGATCATTTGGTGCTAACTCCTCTAGAGTAGGTAGGACTAGCTTTTATTAAGATGATTTTCACATTGAAAGAAAATTATGTGTGTTTGTACAAGTTTTAGACCCTGGAACCCCAAAATTGTCATTTGATACCTCAAAATAGTCCAAGGGAGTTTCAGAACCCAATTTTGCAAACTAGGACTTGCTACTAAAATGGATCTACATGTTAAATCCTCCATTTTTCTCAACCTAGAAAGTATCAAGGTAGATGAAAAATAGTATGAATATAAAATCTAGATCATACCTCCCCATTTAGGGAGGATTTTGATCCCTAAAATCTTTGCTAGATGCCGTGAGGAAAATTTTCCTTTACCTCTCCCTGGAGTACCATTTTTCTCTTCATAGAAGTTTTCCTTTCAACCTAATCTGGCAAAGTTCATAATACCCCTAGGTGAAAGCATGAAGATGGGTTACACTTTTGGGCCAAATGTGACAAAAAAATTTCAATTTTTTCTTCTTTTATCGAATTGAAGCCCTCAAAATTCATATAAGCAATGTGATATTTGAAAAAAAATTGTGGAGAATTATGTTGTTTTTCTAATGATATTTTTTGCAAAAATATTTAGTGTAGTATAATATGTCAACTTTCCATTAAATGAAATGTTTGTCCTTGCAAATTTTCACACATCCTAAGAGGTGTGTGTGTGTTCACTTAGCATAACTTAGTCTAAAATGTGTAATTAAAATATATATATATATATGAGCATAGTCTACACGAAGAGAATTAAGTTTTTCATATTAAAATTTTATTTTTTTATTCAAAATTATAGTTTTATTTTTATTTTTTGATGTTGGAGAAGTAATATTTCAATTGCATTTTGCAAACACATGTTTTCACTTAAGGTTTTTTTTAACTATTTAAATAAATTGAAAAGCTAAGAGTAAACAAAGATAGTGGTCATTTATGAATTTTTTTAGTTGTGTATATTTTATAATATTGATATTTTATTCAACCTCTTTAAAATTATTCAAAACAATTTCAAGCATTATGTTTAAAAGAAATTAGATAAAAAAATATCATATGAATTTGAAAATTTCAAACTCATATGTCATTGGATAGAGGGCTCATTTGCGAATCCAACATAATCAACTCAACCACTTAAAGACAATTTTTGCTTGGAGTTAGGGTACAAAATAGTGTTGCATAAAAATTTAGAGAAAAGGAGCTAAAACAATGTTTTTTAGGCCCTCAACAGCTCGATCGGGCCTTAAAATGCTCGATTGAGTGTTTGAAATTTAAATTTCAAATCATGGTTAAACATAGGCTCTATAGAACTATCATAATTATCTTTAAAAAATGAAACCTATCAATACTTGTCTATAAGAAAATTATAAAATGTATTTATTCCACAATAATTTTTTTATAAATATTCAAATATATTCCAATCTCTATTTTTTCTTAATTATAAATCCAAATTTTATTTTATTTTACCAAGAAAATAATTATAATAATATATAGATAATTTTTTTCAATTTTGAAATTCTTAAAAATAATAGTTTGTTTATTATTTTGATTTTAAATATAACATATTTTTATACTTGATCATTTTATAGTTTTTTTATGTATACATTTTCAATAAAAATAAATCAAAATATAATAAAACAATAAATAAAACTAAACTAAATTTTATAATATTATTATTTTAAAAATAATTTCATACACACATTTACATCTAGATTACACAAATTCAAAATAATGAAATAATATTTCAAAATGTATGATTTCCTTATATTATTATTATTATTATTATTATTATTATTATTATTATTATTATATATATATATATATATATATATATATATATATATATATATATATAGATAGATAGCAAACCTAATTCAGGAATTAAATTTTCTATATATACTTAGAGTGCAGTCACGTTTCACTGGTTGAGAGAGATTTATAACGACACATACCAATGCATCCATTACAACTATATTAATTATAACTTACAACTATTACAACTACGTTAGTTATTTATGACTGCACTCATTTATTTTTAGGACACAATGAATTTTATAAAATATATATTTACAACTATCTCAAATTCACATTTTTGAGATACACTTATTTATATATAAAATTATAATATTTATTAAATTAAATGGATAAATTTTCTTATGTTTAATCAAATTTATTATTTAAATTATAACATTGAGTATTTAAATCATATTAAAAACTAATTTTTAAGTTACCAAATTATAAATATAAGAATATTACAATTTCAATTGCAAGTGTGATGGAATCATTTTTCAAATTTATACACCAAAACTCTAGAAATGCAATGAGAAATTAATCTACACCATTGTTGATTACCTATTCAAATGTAATTAATAATTAAATTTGCTTTTTTTAAACTATCGAGTACTTTAATTTTTAAAGTTTTCATATCATTATTGATATTTACATCAATTTTAAATTTTCCAACTTTAAGGCTCAATGGAGCTTTAGGGCTCAATCGAGCTTTAAAGCTCAATCGAGCTCCTAATCTAGGGTTACACGGGAGCTCGATCAAGAGTTAGTTTTAATGTTCAATCGAGTTGTTTTTTAGCACTTAAGGAGCTTGATCAAGCACTTAAAAAAGACTCGATCTATTGCTTAAATGGCTCTGTCGAGCCATCATTATTTCTACCCAAATGCACCCTTTCTCTCAAAAAAGTGTAACCCAACTCCATGCTTTCACCCCCTATCTTGTAGTTATGGAAATTTTCTACAAAACTGTCTTTTTCCATCTCTACCTGATCATTTGGTGCTACATCATCTAGGGTAGATAAGACTTGGTCCTCCTCCTAATCCAACATGGAAGGTTCATAAAGTTTTAAATTCTCCACATTTACAACTAAGTAATTTCCCATGTATGGGGGTAGGCTGAGTTTGTATGCATTATCTTCGACCTTATTCAATACCTCAAAAGGACCACACCACATGGGCTTGATCTTGTTACCGAGACCTTATAGCATTTCCTTGTTTAGTTGTAACCAAACTATATCTCACACTTTGAATTATTTATCTGTTCTATTTTGGTCATGTCAATTCTAGTACCTTTCCTATGACTTCTTCAATGTCAAGTGTACTTTCAAATGGATCTACCTAATATTTTTGACAAAATTTCTTTCAATGCTTCCCCATTAATGACATCCCTCACTCCTCCATGTTTTTTGGAAACCAAGAAAGGTGTATCCCTTTTAGGGAAACTCATAATGAGGAAGGAAACATCTAATAATGTATTTGATGTTTCTGATGCAAACTAGTTGGGAAACTTATAATAATAATAATAAATATATAAAATATCTATTTGCTTTTAATCATGCAAACTAGTTGGGCAACTTAAAAATTGGAAGGAAATATCTAAAAAATGTTTTGTTTTTTCCATGCAAAACTATTTGTAATCAAGTTAATAAGAAGGTGTCTGGCTTATAAAATGTGACCTCTCCTTCATAATAGAATGGTGGTATTATTTTCATGATATTGTTGTGTATCTCTCTATTTTTCATTGTGTCATGTATGATTAATAATTTTTAGTTCTGCATGTAGATTAATTGGTATTAGAGAAACGATCTCAACAAGCTTCTACTCAACATCAAGGATAGATGGGAATCCATCCATTTATTCAAATAATTTTATTTTTCATAGGCTTGTGGCTAAACAGTTCCATATCCTTAGTTTTTCAATGCCCTTCCTAGTGTGTCTTTCTCAAGGAAATTGGAGCCATCTCATCACTAAGATCTACATTTCAATACATTTTGGTGGATGAAAATCACGTTGCCCCATAAGAAACCTCATTTGAGGTCTCACCCAAGGACTCGTTGTAATTAAATATTATTATTTAAGCTGGTGAGCCAAAATGATATTATGAGGCCTACAAACCCATGAAGCAAAGTAAAATAATTATGGGGAAAGCATGCCTAGATATTTATAAGCCTATAAAGGTTTCAAGGCCTTATATCTTAATTGTAAATAATGTAATAAAATATAATAATAATATTAAAATAAGGTGGCCTACAGAGCCCACTCCATAGAAAGTGTATCGGGGGCACAACTCTAGAAAAAAAGGTAATAGTTGGGTACTTTTGGTGAAAAGTGTGTCGTGGGGCCGCGTGGCTCCGTTGAGTGCCACTTGGGCCTTGTAGTTATAAAAGGTGATTTTGGTGCTATAATTTGGGTACTTTCTTCAGCTAAGGATAGCTATAAGGGGGGATTATTTAGTGAGCCCTGGGGTGGACTCTGAGACTAATTGATGCCAACTGGGTCCTAGGGTTATAGTTTGGACTAGCTGAGACAAAGTTATTAAGGTACCCATGTCCTATGGATTCATATAGTTTTTTATGTGAGGCCAAATATTGTCTCCAAGAGCTTGGTGCTTTGTGGGTTTGTTTACCTTGTTTATGGCTTAGATACCATGGATTTATGGTGGGACTTGGTGTCAATTATACCCTGGAGGGTGCTTGGAGCCCTGGAGTGGCATTGTTGTTGCGTTATCACCTTGGCAAGTAGCTTAGAGGGTTCCTGGAGCCGTGGAGTGACATGGTTGTTGGTTTGGAACTTTGGCAAGTATCCCAGAGGGTGATTCAAGCCCTAGAGTAGTGTGATAGTTGGGTTGGTACCTTGGCCATGGATGCATGGATATTTTTTGTTACCATTTCCTATGGAGTTGACACCCTTGCTTGGGGGTGACCTGTGGCTGAGATTATGAGCCACATGGTCTATCGTTGGGAGGTAAGTGGAGAGCCTGCAGCCAATCGACATCTTTTATACAGACAAGTGCCTTGAATTTAGTTGTATCAATTTATTTTCTTATGATTGATATTATTGAGCTAAGATAGAGAGAAACCCTAATTCTAGGTTTTTGTAGCTAATTGTCTATAATTATTTGATCATTTTTCTATGCATATTTATATTTTTATGGATTTCATGTGTTGTGTGCCATGAAATGATTTATGGGTGTCTATTTATGTTTTTATATGCATTAATGGTAAACCCTAAGGTGGGAAGTTCTGGTATTTTTGTATCTCGCTTCTATATGTGTGTGTTAAACCTTATAATTTGTTGAACATGGATTGTAACCCTAGCTGGGGTTTCACATAATTGTATAAATAGCTCAATTGTGTAATCATACTAATATGTGTGCTTAGATAATTTCTTTATGTTTCCATTTTGGTATGTAACAGTCGTTGTACATGGTGTAAATTATGTATGTGGCAGATGCTACTACATGAATAGTTAATTATAATTCGCGAGGAACAGGTTAAATTATGGAAAAAAGTTATAATTTTTTGTTGAGGATGTGCATTGTTATCCGACGAGAGGTAGGGGACACTACAGAGTGGTATTAGAGCCAAGATTCAACTCTGGGTATGAATTGGGCCAATTTTATAATTTATTCACCATGTGTTTGACAAAATTTTCAAAGGTAAAATTAACAAAAACTTGTATAAGTTTGAAATTAGATACCACCAAAGGGCATCCAACAATGTTTAAAGAAGTTACAAATCAAAATTACTAGCTTTTGAGCTCAATTAGATCAAATGGAAGATGGATTTGGAAAAAATAAATAACAGGTTTACTACCAATGTTTGAAAAAAGTATCGATGTTAATAATTAAGAAAATTGATCCCTGAATCATATTTTAGGTGCCAAGAGAGGCACACTAATAGTCAATTCAGTTTAATTATGAGATTATTTGGAGAAAATTGGTTGAGTTTATCCTAAAACGGCCAAATTCATGTGTAAACCACAATTATATATATATATATATATATACATATATATATATATATATATATATATATATATATATATATATATATATAATTCTGTCAAGAGTGTTAATATTGAATAGCAAAAGGAGTTTTATTAGTAATAAATTTTAAATGAATAGCTTCCATATAATTAATAATCCCACTCACCCAATATTGTGAGGTTGGTGTGAAGGGGGTATAATGTTCATATGAAACATATATTTTATGCCTCTTGAGCACAATGATATAAATCATTGCGATACTTTATATATATCATTTTATAACTCCCATTGTCAAATGAAAAAATATCCTTATTCTTGGAAGTCGGTGTTTACTCCAATTAAAGTTTGCCTAGATATGAAATGTATTTGGTATAATATGTCATGCAGACATAAAATGTATTTATAGGTGGTATTTTATAAGGTTATAAGGCTGGTCCTTGCCGAATGTGAGATACTAAGATGACATTGAAAGGGGAATTTTACATATTCATAATATTATTTAAACAAAATGAATTAACTTTATATGTGGGGTGTATGCATAATAAAGGTTATGTATTTAGTAAGATGTGAAGCCTGATATGTTTACATTGAAGGTTTTTAATCCATGTGGATATTTGGTGGCCACCCACCTATTCCACTTGGACCCCCACCATTGTTTCTTTCAGTTTTTCAGTTTTCTTAATCATAGCACATTTTACTATTTTTGGCAATTTTTCGGGTCCTGAACTTCCAAAGTCGTTTTGAGGCCATAAATGACATTTTTTTTGGAAAACAGTAGTCAAAATTTGTATTCTCAAATATATTTTTCTAACGAGGTATTGTGCACGTCACACAGAGATCAAATGCCAAAATTACGACCTCGAGAAGTTGATGTACCAATTTACCCCAACGGGGCCCACAGATTTGGTGATTCATCTCCTAGAGTTAGGTTTTTTTATTTTTACGGTTTTTCATTGTTTCTCAACAATAAATAGGCCCTTCAGCCTCATTGTAACATAGTTCAGAGGCATGTAGCCACCACATCTCTTCTCAGAGTAAGCTACCATCGCTCGACCTAGTTGATTTCCACTCTGTATGTAAGCATATTTAAGTTCCTTGATATTAATGAAATGAAGTTTTATTTATGTTGCATCACTCTGTTTATGTTTATATATGTATTCTATTATGTTCCTGCAAGTTCAGATCTGTGGTATTAGATCAGTCTATTCTTTCTCTGTTTTTCTTTTCATGTCCTCAACGAGGTTAGGGTACAAGGAGGTAGGGATCGAACTAGTTGAACCTTTGCAATATCAACTTCACAAACCTAATGACCTCCCATGGTGGAAGAAAATAAAGATGAGGGAGTAGGAGATACTTTCAAATATTGCTTGAGGAGGCCCTTGAGAAACAATGGAACATGATGATGGATAAATATTCCCATATCCTTCGACGGCTACCCACAAGCGACACATCTTCATTTGGCAGCCAATCTAAAGGCACCACTCCTTTTAAGGTACAATTTAACTTAGACATTCCCATATTTTAAGGCGAGAAAGATGCAGATGTCATAGATAGATGGTTAAATATGTTGGAAGTATATTTTTTCGGTTCATGACTTTTCCAATCAGGAAAAAAATACTTTTGCACTCCTCAAATCTTCCCCCCATGTCAAGGACTGGTGGGAAACTTACTGTGAGAAAAAGGATAAGAGGGAATCCTCAACGTTTTCATCCGCACCCACTTGGAATTCTTTCCAAGAAGCCATCAAGGGACAATATTACCCTTTCGCGAGCTATGAAGATAAATACTTAAGGTGGACCACATTGCGGCAGGCAAGGGACCAAGATGTGTCGGAGTTCACAAATGGTTTTCATGCCCTTCCCTTGATGTTAGATATCAAGTATTGTTAGCGGAATTTGGTACTCAAGTACCGTGGTTGTTTAAATAAGTACATCTAAGATGAAATGGAGTTCCTGGAAATCTCCTTGCTTGGTTCCTCCTATCGATATGTTGTCAATATTGGGCATAATTTTAAACAAAAGAAGTGATATTTTGGTTCTGAGAATATGAAGCAAGGGAAAGGTGCCCCCAAACAACAGAACAAAGGGCAAGGGCAAGGCGGGGTGACCCAAGACAACCCATCTAAGCCTCAAGAAAAGAACAACACCACGAAGACAAAGAAGGACATGGGAAATTGGTGTGAGTTCCATAAGAGCCCCACTCACAACAAGAGTGAATATTGGGACAAGACGTCACTGGTAGTTGAGCTGAAGGCTTTCAAATATGATGCATGCTCTGACTCTGAGTCAGAACTCGATAGGTGGAATGACAAAGGGAATGAAATTATCGATACATAGCCTAGTGCCATCATTTCCACCACAAATATCTAGAAGGATGAGCGTGAATATACAGAGGAGGGAGAGTGCCTCTTCCACTGATAGATGTGGGTGAAGGATTCTCCGTTGTAGTTCATTGTCGATAGCGAGAGAAAAAAGAACCTCATTTCAACAGAGGTCGTGAAGCGGTTGGGCCTTCCTACCACAGCACACTCATAGTCGTAAAC
This sequence comes from Pinus albicaulis, assembly GCA_034641835.2. Taxonomy (NCBI): domain Eukaryota; kingdom Viridiplantae; phylum Streptophyta; class Pinopsida; order Pinales; family Pinaceae; genus Pinus; species Pinus albicaulis. Next base: position 692,509,707 of record CM076579.1, on the reverse strand, counting down.
CATCAGGTGACTTCACCAAGGATGAGACCTTCGCATCAGCTACCAGTGTCCCCTCCACTACAACATCAATCCCTTCACAGATGAGGTACTGTGTGATGTTTCTCCTCTTGAAGTTTGTGACGTATTATTAAGCCAAACATACTTATGGAAGCAACATGTTGTTTATGAGTCTAGGCCTCACGTTGTTATTATTACTTTGGGAAACAAGTTGTACAGGATACCAGAGGTAGCACCTCCTACTACCATCTCTTTGATCACTGATAATCAATGGAGTAAGATCATTTCCCATACCGGGAAATTTTTTTTCCTTATGATTTGTCCTCAACACAAGAAGAATATTGTGGCCACGGCCTCCAAACATGGATCCTCTGTGTGGCAACAACAAATGGACAAGGTCATGGAGGAGTACGGGGACATCTTCACCTCACCTACAAGGGATCTCTACATTTTCAGGTCAAGCACCCAATCTATATGACCTCGGGTGCGCTGCTACCCAATGGACCGATATATCAATGCTTGTTTTTGGAGAATGATGAAATCAAGAGATAGATTTAGGAGCTGCTATAGAATGGGCACATCAGGCCAAGTTCATCACCCAGTGGGAGACCGATCATGTTGGTACATACAAAGGACAAGACCTAGAGACTATGTTTTAACTATTGGGAACCAAACAAGATCACTATCCGGAATAGGTATCTGATCCAGTGGATTGATGACCTTATGGTCCAGCTCAAGGGGGCCAAATATTTTAGCAAGATTGACTTGAAGTCTAGTTATCACCAAGTACCAATCGAACCCTCTGATGTGTGGAATACTGCTTTCAAATACAAGGAGGTCCTTTTCGAATGGACGATCATGCCTTTTAGGTTGACGAATTCCCCTGCAACCTTCATGAGCTTTATGGACGACATCATGTAATCCTTGACAAACTCATTCTGGTGGTATATTTGGATGACATCATAATCTTCAGCTAGATATGGGAAGAGCACCTCCACCACATTTGATAGGTCCTCCATACAGTGAAGCAACACAAGTTGTGCACCAATTTGGAGAAATTCAATTTTGGTATGACCCAAGTTCAATATCTTGGGTACATCTTTGATGAGAGGGGGTGCATGTGAACCTAGCCAAAATATAATTCATCCGGTATTGGCCAGCCCCAACCACTCTAACAGAGCTCCACTTATCTGAATATGGGAAAACTTATTATTGCTATGCAAGCTCCCTCACTAGTATTAAAAATGTGTGATTATGATTGTCTCATTTAACCATTTGTGAAGGGGTTTATGTGTGTAGTTTCATGTGTTTTTTAGGATCAAATTATGAGTTAATTAAAATTTAAAAACTCATATATAGCAAATTAAATGCAGAAACATAACTCACAACAATCACATAACACAATGTATGATGATGGATTTCACCCCTCCTGGGCTACATCTACATGGACCTACTTTAACTAGCTAGGACCTCTTGGAATTATGAGTAAAATTTCTGATTAAAAGCACCATTATTTCTCCAATGTATTTTCTTACTATTCCATTGGCTTCAGAACACTCAAATACCCCTAAAATGACTATTCAATCTTTGAATTTGGTTACCAGCTCCTTTAGGCTTGACCTCCAACCCCGGTGGCCATGGGCTTGTTTAATCTCCAAAGTGACAAAATCTACTTCAGATGTGCTCCAATGCCTCTATAAACTGTACAAATATGTTCAGAGCATAAAATACATCAAAAATTGACTATTCACTCACTAAAATTTGCCTTCAGCTGATCTGGGCATGGCATTCCCTGCTGGTGGCCCTAGGCTTCAAAATTCTTCAAGTGAACAAAAACACCTATAGATGAACTATATTTCCTCGGCGAGCTATTCCAATGGATTCATAGCATGCCAATTTTCTAATAGTTACTATCCTTGAGCAAACATTGGTCGAAAATTGACCAATATAGGCCTCATTAAATTTTTCCCTAGATTTTGCCTCTAAATCTGGAAAACTGCCAGTTAGCTCCACCAAATCTAGAAGTTCTGCTAAATTTGGGGTATATAATAAAAATCTTCCAACCGCTAACTGAAGATTAATGAATGGATAAACATGCTTAGTGCGCACTAAGCCACACTTAACTAGGCGCTTAAGCATGGGACACTTGTCGTGTTCCATTAGGAGGAGGGCAGGCCCACTACATTCTCACCCTCCGAAATTCGCACTGCATTTAAATAAAATTTCGCGGCATACATTTAAGTGAACTACTCTCATGGCGCATTGGTGGAAGGTGGTATTACTTGAGGGGAGGTCACGGGGTCGAACCCCGACCTCGTCCCCTCCATGCACGTTTTTGTTTGCAATAAACTCCGCATTTAAATCCGTTGAATACCCACTCCGCATTTAAATCCATTGAATACGCACTTTGCAATGTTTTAATGCCACCATATGCTCTAATGATTAATACGTATGCTCCATTAACGCTCCAACACTTAGGTTATATCTGCTCCATTCAAACCTTAATGCATTGTTTAAAATCGCTCCAATGTTAATATATGAACTATAGACTTAATCCATATGTGCCACAATAATGTTAAACCTCCACCATTTAATAATTCTTGTGCCATACGTATTATAATACTTGAAATTTGGGTTATTTTAAAATTATATATGTGTGTGTGGAATTAAAATATGAATAATATATAAAGTTTGAAAATTAATATTTTTATATATAAATATATTAATATAATATATGATTTTTTAAAACCTTATATTATATTATATATATATATATATATCTGACTTTAATATTTAAAAAAAAAAAAATCCCACATAAAAATCATGAATCCACATTCAACCTTGGAGGACATTGGGCAATTTTTTCCCTTCACAAACCAAATTGGTGAACCCAATAATGACACTTATCATAGTCCCATTGGGCTAAAAACTAAAGAAGATTCTATGCATGTTGATTGGACTGCCATGTCATCAATTGTACCTGTTCTGCAATATGTTCTTAAAAGTTTCCTTATTCTGAATGGCGATCAACAGACCATAACTCCATCATCCGAACTCGGTTTTCAACGAAACAATTTGCGTTGGAGTCCTTACGACGGGGCGATCACTATCATTCTAGTTTGGTGCAATTCTGGGCACTTTCAATTTTGAGCTAATTTTTTCCCCTGATCTAGATTCTAATCACTCCTTCCCACTAACATGCTTTTGGACCCACAAAAGTTGGTTATCTCATAAGAGATAAACTCTCTTCTGTTTCCCAAGTTCTATCATCTTGATTCTACTTGGAGAAATCGCTTTGACAACCTCTTGTCCACTGACATGCCTTGCCTTGCCTTGCAAATGACTTGGCTCTTCAACCAATGTTCTCCTTTTGTTGCTGACCTAATCCAACACTTGTTGGTTGCTTGCTGATATAACACTTTTGTTGTACCAAATCGATTCCTCAGTGCCTTCCCACTGAGAATCATGTTCCTTCTTTTCACATTGAGTGAACTACAACAAATAACTTCCAACATTAGTAAAAACAAGAAAATAAATGACCATTATTTTACCTCCACGGTTCCAAGTTCCACATCTATAAGAATGCATTCGGTATATCCTTCTTTTCTTGGCGTCAACACATAAAAATGGTCTACAATAGTTGCAATTTTTTTTCTCTTTCACATCTTGTCACAACAAACATATCATGCAAGAAACATAACTTGACGACATATCCTCTTGCTCCTTCAAAGAAAAAAATTTAACATCATGTGAACATCGCCATGTACTCTCACATATTGGTGTCAAAACTTATCGACCAAACACAAGTCGACAAAAACATGCCTCTTCAAAACACTGACTCTCAAGTCAAGCATAAGCATGTGAAATAATTTAACGATTCTTTTCCCAAAAAAATAATAATTTCACATCTCATGAAACACTTCATCAACATCTCCCTTTCATATTTGGAGACAAAATCAACTCTTCCAAGTCAATATGACATGCATGTAACACACAATCGACCAACACAAGCCGACACTCATACATGTGCAAATAACCAACGCTCTCAAGTTGACAACATACATATTCAACAAAGCAATTGAACAACACAAGTCAATTACTCATGCATGTTCAAGCACAACAAAACCATCCAAATTCCATTGTTCATATACACAAACTCTCATGCATGTATACAATTCTTCAACTCTATCACTAGTACAATCATAAGTACAAAAACTCCATTCATATGTACATGTACTTAAAGCTGAAATGAATAATTTTTTCCACAATAAAGTGAGTCAACATACTCCACTTTCAAACACCTTCTTGGCATAAACATGCAACATGCATTCCATTGGAAAATAAATGCATCAATAAAAATACATGCAAAGCCTTAATTGGATAATAACTCTAACCATCTCTTACCAAACCATTTCAATGGCGCTTCTTTCAGCTACACATCATCAATAAGTGAATCATTTTGACCGACATCAATTATGGAATCTTCTTTTCCATTCTTGTCATTCTCTTCCTCCAACTTCTTCATATGTCGTGGATGACTTGTTGGATACAAAGTCCAACAATTGTCTACAAGATGACCTTTCTTATGGAAACGAGTGCAAAAAAATTACATCTTCTTTTCAACATGGTTTGCTTTGTCTTTGGTTTTCTACCTCCTTTTCTCCAAAATTTTCATATGCATGGCTATCTTCTTCCAACACCTCGAAACATTATTGTTATCCAAACCACAGTAACATGCAACTTTTCTCCAAATCTTTTGTGAGAATTTTTCATGTTTATCATAATCAAAAGCAACTTGATTAAAAGAAGATTTATACCTTGAACATTCACCTTTGTTGCCTTCTTGAGGAGGTGAATTTGATGAGGTAGTGGCTCTCTTCGGAATACCAACAATGCATTCAACATCTTTAGAGCTTTCAACATCCTCTTGTTCGCCATTCTCATTAGCTACATGCTTATGAGCACCTTCTTTCAAACTGGGTGTAAAAATTTTGCATTCCTCATGAACACAATCTTCACAAGCTTGTGGTAATGAACATGAAATGAAATTCCTTCTTGGAACACCTTCATGTGCCTCCTTGGCTTTAGAGCTTTCTCCATCATGTTTTCCATAACGAAGACCCAAATACTTAGGCCTTTCCTAATCCTTTACCTTCATAGCCCATCTTCATCAATAATTTGTACCCTATTCCTCTAGTGTATCTTTCAAAAGCACCTACACATTCAGTTTGAGAGGAAATTGAAGATAAACTTGAATAGCATACATCTTTTTCAAGTACATACTTGGCTAAGGCTTCCTTGGCATCATGGAGTTGAGTCTCCATCTCATGCATCTTTTCAAGATTTTCATTTTCAACATGGAGCTGAGTCTCCATCTCATGCATCTTTTCAAGAAGTTCTTTCTTCTCCTCCTTTATGGAAATTAACTGCTCTTGAATTTTAATGTTCTTATCTTCATACTTTTCTTGCACCATATCAATCATGATGTAGAGTTTTTGCAACATCTATTTATCAAAGAGTTTTTGTAAGGAAGATAGACTAGAAGCATCACTTAGTGAACCTGCCATTACACATGCAATGCAAACAAAGCTTCTTTGTTATAATTTGAGAATCTGAAGTCTCAATCTTGACCTTCTCCTTCACACATAAACTTGGAAAATTGTTAAATTCTCCTTGCACAAATTCAACAACCAATATCTATAGAACCAATAGAAGAATTAGCTATCCTTGGCTAAAATGAGCTAAAATTTTTCTCTGATACCAACTTGATCTGAATATGGAAAAACTTGTTATTTCTATGCAAGCTCCCTCATCAATATTAAAAATGCGTGATTAGGATCATCTCATTTAACCATTTTTGAATGGGTTTATGTGTGTAGTTTCATGTGTTTTTGAGGATCAAATTATGAGTTAATTAACATTTAAAAACTCATATACAGAAAATGAAATGCAGAAACATAAATCACAGCAATCACATAACACAATGGATGATGATGGAGTTCACCCCTCTTGGGCTACATCTTCATGGACATGCTTTAACTAGCTAGGCCTTCTTTGGATTATGAGTAAAATGACTGATTACAGGCACTCGTATTGCTCCAATGGATTTTATAACTATCCATTGGCTTCAGAATACTCAAATACCCATAAAATGACTATTTAATCTATGAATTTGGTTACTAGCTCCTCTAGGATTTACCTCCAACCCAATGATCATGAGCTTGTTTAATCTCCAAAGTGACAAAATAACCTTCAATTGTGCTCCAACGCCTCTATAAACTGTAACACTATTTTCATAGCATCAAATACATCAAAAATTTACTATTCACTCATTGAAATTGGCCTTCAGCTGATCTGGGCATGGCCTTCCCTTCTAGTGGCCCTAGGCGTCAAAATTATTCAAGTGACCAAAAAAACTTGTAGATGAGCTCTATTGCCTCTGAAATTTGTTCCAATGGATTCAAAGCATTCCAAGTTGCTAAGAATGACTATCCTTGAGTAAAAATTGGTTGAATATTGACCAAGATAGGCCTCATTAAATTTTTCCCTAGATTCTACCTCTAAATCTGGAAAACTACCAGTTAGCTCCACCAAATCCGGAAGCTCCGCTAAATTTGGGGAATCTACTAAAAATTTTCCAAATGCTAACTGAATATTAATTAATGTATAAGCATGCTTAGTGCACACTAAGCCGTAATTAACAGGGCGCTTAAGAATGGGACACTTTTTGTGTTCCATTGGGAGGAGGGTGGGCCCGCTCCATTCCCGCCCTCCAAAGTCCGCACTACATTTAAATAAAATTTTGCGCCATACATTTCAATGAAATGCACTCTTTCCACATTGGGATAATGTGGTAGTGCTTGGGGGGTGGTCACAGGTTCAAACCCTGACCTCGCCCCCTCCATGCACGCTTTTTTTTGCAATAAACTCCACATTTCAATCAGTTGAATACACACTCTGCATTTCAATCCGTTTAATACACACTTTGAAATGTTTTAATGCCACCATATGCTGCAATGTTTAATTCACATACTCCATAGTGTTAATGCTCCAACAATTAGGTTATATATGCACTATTCAAACCTTATTGCATTGTTTAAAATTTCTCCAATCTTAATATATGAGCTATGGACTTAATCCATATGTGCCACCATAATGTTAAACCTCCACCATTTAATAATGCTTGTGCCATACATATTATAATACTTAAAATTTGTGTTATTTTAAAACGATATATATATATATATATATATATTAAAAAAAAAAATCCCACATAAAAATCATGAACCCACATTCAACCTTGGAGGACATTGGGCACTTTTTTTCCTTCACAAACCAAACTGGTGAATCCAACAATGACACTTGTCACAATCCCATTGGGCTAAAAACTAAAGAAGATTCGATGCATGCTTATTGGACTACCATGTCATCAGTTGTAGTTGTTCTGCAATATTTTTTTTTTTTAATTTGTATGTTATGAACGACAATCAGCAAACTATAACTCCTTCATCTGAACTCAATTTTCAATGAAACGAGTTGTGTTGGATTCCTTACGATGGGCAAGTCAATGTCATTCTGGTTTGGTGAAATTACAAGAACTTTCAATTTTGAGCTAATTTTTGTCCATGATCTAGATTCTGATCATCCACAACTTTCTGGGTCTTGCCAACTTCTACTGCAGATTTGTGTTGGGGTTCTCTTATATCACTTGGCCTTTGAGTCAAGTCACATAGGGAGGAGTGAAATAAAAGTTCATTTGGTATGAATCCCAATAGAATGCATTCACTGAGTTGAAGCATCGCCTCTACTCTGCACCAGTACACACATTACCAGACCTACAGCAACCATTTTAGATTGAGACATATGCCTCTGACTAGCGGCTCTTGGTGCAGTTCTTACTCAATAGGGGAATCTGGTGGCATATCACAGTGAGACACTTTTAGACACCGTCTGAAAGAGATGTATTCCATTTTGTAGGTCTGCTGACAATGAAAGCATTACATTCTTGGGAAGGAAACGATCATCCACATAGACCACCGACCCTTGTAGTTTATCTAGACACAAGGGAAGTTGCAAAATTATCACCATCATAAATGGTCCACATACCTGCAACAATTAAATTTGAACATTAAGTACAAGAAAGGCAGCACCAAAAATGTTTCGAACTACCTCAACTGACTGCCAGTCATGGCACTGACCACTATGCTCGACTCTTGTGGGAATGAGACTTAGGAATGGCTTCATCTCTACAAGAGGGGTCCTAAATTCGACAACACATACTAGACACCATTGGAAGGAAAGCAAGTTCCAAATTTTCACCTCTCAAACGCATTGTTATGCCACCTAAGACACCTCTATGTTCCTTCAAGTGAGCATGCCAAGATGATTTTGGAATCAAACTGCAGTCGGGTCGATGGAAATTTCAAGGTAGAGAAAATAGTGGCGGTGTTGCAGAAGTATTTTAATTGGTCGAACCTTCGATAGGATGTTGGGAAGTACATGATATCCTGCATTTCCTGTGTCATTTTCAAACTGACCATCAAGAAGCAAGGCCTATATAATCCTCTTCCTACTCCTAATCGACCTTGGGAATCCATTTCTATGGATTACATGTTGGACCTTCCTTTTAATAAGCATGGCAACGACTTTGTTTTTTTGGTCGTCGACAAATTCTCTAAGATGGCCATTTAGCGGCCTACAAGAAGAGAAACACCACAGAAGCCACTGTGAAAATATTCTTTGAACGAGTGTGGGTACACTTTGGGATTCCACAGTCCATTATCTCAGACTGAGATAGCAAGTTCCTAAGTACATTCTGGTCAAGTCTTTGGTTGATGTTGGATACCAAGATCACTAAGTCCACGACTTTCCACCCCAAAATTGATGGCCAAACAGAGGTTGTCAAAAGGATGATCATACACATTCCACGCATGTACAACTCGAATCATCCACACACATGTGATTAGAGCCTCCCCTATGTCCAGAAAAGCTATAATAGAGATCTCCATAGCTGAACTAGCCACAACCCCTTTCAAGTGGGGTAGGGATACCAACCACTATGTCCCATTGATGTGGCCATACCATTTGTAGCTACTCAGGTAGATTCAGCTCATGTCCAGTCCGAAGCTAACAAGGCCAAAAAATTCATTGAGTACATTCAACACATTCGCCACTATGTCCATAACATATTGGATAGAGCCAATGCTAAGTACAAGTACTGACATTATCAACGTCGGGTGCTACACAAGTTCCAAGTGGGCGACAAAGTTTGGCTACATTTGCATAAGGAGCACCTCGTTGGGCCATACTGCAAGATTCACCCACTCCAATATGGGGTTTACACCATCACCAAGGTTGTAGGGGACATTTCCTTCGAGCTCAACATTCCACCATTCCTTTGCCTTCACCTAGTGTTCAATGTGGACCACCTTCGGTCATACTTTCCACCACTATTGGACACATCCGACATTGTGGAACAACTCACTCCAACAGAGTTTAACGCAGACTACGTGCAAAATGCCACAATTGATTGGATCATGGACACGCATATCAAGAAAAATTTCTAGTAGAAGATCCAATTGTATCAAGCTGTCAAAGTCAGCCAACTCCTGCACCAAGGCAAGTGGCTCACCAAGGACCAAGTTCGAGGAAATTTTCCCCATCTCATGGAGGCACTCAACGCAATGGGGACCATTACTTCCTAAGGGGGGGGGAACTGATCCAAGTGGATATTTGGTGGCCACCCGCCTATTCCACTTGGACCCCCACCATTGTTTCTTTTAGTTTTTTAGTTTCCTTAATCGTAGCGCAATTTAATATTTTTGGCAGTTTTTCAGGTCATGAACTGCTGGAGTCATTTTGAGTCCTTAAATGAAGTTTTTTTGGAAAATGGTAAAACAAAAGTCTTTGATGATGTTTATAGTCGAAATTTGTAGTATTCAGATAGATATTTCTAACGAGATATTGTGCACATAAAACGAGGATCGTATGCCAAAGCTAGGACCCTAAGAAGTTGATGTATCAATTTACCCCAATGAGGCCCACAGATTTGGTGATTCATCACCTAGGGTTACGTTTTTGGATGTTTGTGGTTTTCCATTATTTTTCGACAATAAATAGGTCATTGAGCCTCATTTTAACACAATTCAAAGGTATGTAGCTGCCACATATCTTCTAATATATACGCTACCATCACTCGAGCTAGTTTATTTCCATTCTATATGTAAGAATATTTCAGTTCTTTGATATTAATGAAATGAAGCTTTATTTCTGCTGCATCTCTCGATTTATGTTTATATATATATTCTATTTTGTTACTTCGTAATTTTGGACCAGTCTTCCTTATATGGAGTTGGTCTGGAAAACATTTTCCATCCCAGCCAATCTTATATCTCCATTTTCGTCCTCCTTCCTTTTAAAAATTCAAGCTTGGAAAATTCACCACCTCAAAAATTCATCGTTTGTTTCAGATGTCATCGACATTTTATGACTCCTACTATTATAATAACAATGACATGGTGTAACGCATAGCTCCCCTCACACCTACCCAAGTAACCCACCAACCACGATAAACATGAGGTGAGGGGTAGTTATGAGCAGACTCAACCTGCTAGGTGACCTTAAGGAAATGGAGTCCAGAAGCAACCATTACTAACTTCCCTCGGAAGCCACAGACCATCCATGAGTAACCCAACCCTCCAGGTGTCCATACCTTGAGACAACCTAGATTTTCACTGAATTTTACCCCCAATTTCTCCCTTGCCAAGGCCTTGGTGATAATACACCTCCCGGTCACATGCATAAGCCTGCATCAGTGCGACTATGGATTAAAACCCAGTGTTGTGCCAACGACTATGGAATTTAAGGCTATATTCTAGGTTTGGGGCTAGACCTCTGCCCAAAAATCCCTGTAAGTTTTAGAAATCATAAAGTGCACAAGTACAATGCTTGTAAACCAAAAAATGACTCTAGAACTAGACCTAACCATCCCCAACCAGGACTGACATTCTGTCAAACACTTGGAAACAATGCAATCTCAAACTCATGAATACAAGACTGAACATAAGGGACTGGAAATTCATATGAAACTTATCAATAAGGATCACCACCCTCTCCCATTAGTTGTATTAAAATTAATTAGGTCTTTCATCCATTATTCTTTCAGTTACAAGTAAAAACATGAAATGAACCATGAATAGAACCAATCACATAACCATTCTTATAACCAACATATAAGCACATAAATAACCATAAGATAGCATCCATTAAAGCCACATAAATACAAGTACAAAAGCAAGAGAAATTAGCTTTCATTAAACATAGGCAAGAGCCAACCAGGTTTAGGAATTCCACGTACCACCCGACCATAGACATAGTTGAACCAAATATTTCTTTCAGCCATTCACCCCCGTGCCATATTCAAAGCATGAATGTGGGATCTCATGGTTAAACCAATTCGAAAAAAGCCAAGGGAATCCAGAGGTTAAACCACCTCCACCCTCACCATATTGTGATCTCACCTAAACTGACACTGAGATCACAAAATCAATCTGTGCTTGGAATGCCTTTGGATCTCATCAACATCCTTGAGGAATTTTATGTCTCCTTGTCTCTAGGATTTACCGCAATACAAGCCAAATCACTAGGCCCTTACCAGGACACCACCCTCGTGTTTTAACCTGTATCTCGCCTCAACCTCCTAGGTGACCTTAAGGAAATGGCTTCAAGAAACAACCATTACTAAATTCTCTCTGGATCCACAAGACCCTCCATGAGTAACCCACCCTTCCAGGTGTCCATACCTTGAGACAACCTGTCATTTCACTAAATTTTACCCCCAATTTCTCCCTTTCAAGGCCTCAGTGAGACTACACCTCCCAGTGACATGCATAAGCCTACATCAGTGCAAATGTTGACTAAAAAACCTAGTGTTGTGCCAGCAACTGCGGAATTTAAGGCTAGATTCCAGGTTTGGGGCTAGACCTCTCCCGATAAATCCTTGTAACTTTCAGAAATCATAAATTGCACAAGTACAATGCTTGTAAACCAAAAAATGACTCCATAACTAGACCTAACCATCCCCAACCTGGACTGACATTTTGTCAAACACTTGGAAACAATGCAATATACAAGTCATGAATACAAGATTGAATATAAGGGATTGGAAATTCATATGAAACATATCAATAAGGATCACCACCCTCTCCCATTAGTTGTATTAACATTAATTAGGCCTTACATCCATTATTCTTTTAGTTACAAGTAAAAACATGAAATGAGCCATGAATAAAACCAATCATATAACCATTATTATAACCAACATATAACCACGGAAATAAACATGAGATAACATCCATTAAAGCCACATAAATACAAGTACAAAGGTAAGAGAATTTAGCTTTCATTAAACATAGGCAAGAACCAACCAGGTTCATGACTTCTACGTACCACCCAACCATATACACGACTGAACCAAATAATTATTTTAAGCATTCACCCCCGTGCAAAATTCGAAGCATCAATTTTGGATCTCATGGATAAACCAATCCAAAAACAGCCAAGGGAATCTAGATTTTAAACCACCTCCACCCTCACCATACTGTGATCTCACCTAAACCGAAACCAAGATCACAAAATCAAAATGCGCTTGGAATGCCTCCAGATCTCATCGCCATCCTTGAGTAATTTTATGTCTCCTTGTCTCTACGATTTACCGTAATACAAACCGAATCACTAGGCCCTTAATGATACACCACCCTCATGTTTTATCATGTATTCCACCAAAATCGGTCAATAGATTCCTAGGTCTTTGGGAATGAACTCGAGACCACCTTTTCCTTGGATTTTGAAACCATCCAGCAATTCCAAAGCTCAAAACCCAGAATAATCCCATCACACCATGGCTATCTAGAAAAAGGAAAATTGAGGCTAAAAGCCACTATCAAACCCCAAAAAAACCATGCCGCCGACAACAAAAGAACCAATACCAACATGCACGTACCATGCATGTAAAAACTAGCTAGGAAATCATACATGAAATCTGTTACCTGCAAGTATTCACGTTGAAGTTTATTGATCCTACTCTTCCTTGCTTGATCTTTGTTTTTCTTTCCTTTCCTTTTCCTTCCTTTTCTTGCTTTTCCATTTCTTGATCTGATGTTGAAATGATCCAAGAAACTCTAAGTGTCGAAGAGAGAGAGAGAGAGAGAGAGAGAGAGAGAATAGAGAGAGAGCTCCAAAAATGAACTGACAAAAGGTATCAACTAATCCTCAGAAGCCTTTTTATCAATTAGGCCACTATTTTCTTCATTTTCCATTATTTTACTTCAATTTCCTCCTCACATGCAACCTGTGACCTATATCCTTCCTTTTATCCTAATTTCCTTTATTTTCATAAATAAATGTGCCAAAAATACTTGTTTTCCTTTCTAATGCCTTATCCATTTCCTTTTCCAATTTCCCTTTAGCCATAAACACAAATAGCGATTCCCACTAGGATATCTTACTGAACATTCATCTTGGAATAAGTGTCCCTTAACTGTAGTCTTATTTTTGTCTTTATTAAATTTTATTACATGAAATTTTAACCCGGGTCTATTACAGAACCCTCCCCCTTGGGGAACACCATCCTCGATGTTAAATCACACCTATATCACAGCAAAATTGTTGAAAATCAAACATACTTCCCATGGATATTTATAACTTAGCTCGATGCAGATTTACAATTAATGTCCTGCTCAAAATTATGAGTTAATTGGAGCTTTATAAGTTAAATCATCTTGGTATTTACATTAATAGAAACCATACATAAATATGTACAAATACAAAAATTTATTTTCCTTAACCGGAAAACAATGAAGGATACATAGCCTGCATCTGATCCGATATCTCCAATGTAACTTCTTTAGGCTTAAAGTGCTTCCACTACACTTTAACTTGCTCTATGGATCTGTTCCTGGGCATGAGTTGTTTCCACTGCAATATGCACTGAGGTTCTAGATGGAATTCTCCTTCTTGCTCCACCTGTAATACAAACCAATCAATAACATGATCAACATCCTTTACATACCTTTTAAGTAATTAAACATGAAAAGAATCATGGAATTTCACTATTGGAGGTAGTGAAAGTTGATAGGCCATTGTTTCAATCCTCTCAAGGATCTCAAAAGGCCCGAAATACTGTGGTTCCAACTTGGAACATGATCCAATTCTCAAGGATATCTTCTTGGGCTTGATGCACAAATAAACATGCTCTCCAACCTGAAACTCCTTGAATGCTTTGTGTTGATCTGTATAAGTCTTTTTGATGTATTTTTCTACCTTTATATTCTTCCTTATAACTTTCATTTCCTATTCCATGTCTACCAACATGTCTGGTCCAATAAGTACCATGTTCACTGGATCACTCCAGCTGATGGGAGTATTACAACTCCGCCTATACAATGCCTTAAAAGGACTCATCCGTAATGATTCCTCATAACTATTTTTACATGAAAACTCAACCAATAGAAGGTACTCATCCCATCTCTTATGTTGATGCATGACATACGTACTCAACATATCCTCCAAGATCCTATTGACCCTATTTGTCTTTCCATCTATCTGTGGGTGATAAGTTGTATTGAAGTCAAACTACGTACCTAATCCTACAAACAACTCCTTCCAAAAATTGGAAGTGAACTTCGCATCCCTGTTTGACAAAATATTCTTCGGAACACCATGTAATCTCACAATCTCCCTAATGAAGGCTTGTGCCACCACACTACTTAATATGTAGTCTTCACTGGAATGAAGTGAGAAAGCTTGCTTAACCTGTCGACCACAACCATGATAGAATCATGTTGCCTCACTTTCCTCAGAAGACCTATAATAAAATCCATGGAAATGACCTCCCATTTCCATTCTGAAATTAGAATAGGTTGTAGTAGACCACTTGGATGCCTAAATTTTTCCTTCACCTACTAAAAATCTAAACATCTAGCCATGAACTCTGCCATTTCCTTCCTCAAATTTTTCCAATAGTAGAACTTCTTCACCATCGCCAATGTCTTCTAATATCCTGGGTGAACCGAGTATGGATTTTCATGAAATTCTCTCAAGATACGCTTATTGAGTTCACTGTCATATGACACATAGATCATGTCCCTAAATCTCACCAAAATATCTGTCATGAGATGATTGTCTGCTTCTTGATCACCTATACCTGCACTGACACATGTACCAATACCTTCACATGTATATGTACCTGCATATGTACTTGTACTTCGTTGTAACCTGTGCTTGAGCTCCACATACCTATTATCATGTTTTCCTACCTGTAAGATCCGATCTTGTAAGTCTATCCCATAGGAGCTCATAGCTGCTATATGATTCACCTGTACTTTCCTTCCGAGAGCATTTGCAACCCTGTGCTCCTTTCCCTTGATGTATATGATCTCAAATCAAAATCACTAAGTGTGGCCAACCATATAGCTTTCTTGGCATTCAAATTCAGTTGGTCAAACAAGCATCTCAACCCACTGTGATCACTAAGCAATACAAACCTCCTTCCAAGAAGATAGTGCCTCCACATATTCAACGCATGAATAATAGCTACCAACTCAAGATCATGAGTCATGTAGTTCTGCTCGTGCTCATTTGATTTCCTAGATTCATAGCATACCACCTATCCCTCCTACATCAGGACTCCACGAAGTCCTCTTTTACTATCATATGTACACACCACGAATTATTTATCCATGTCTGCAATCTTAAGAATTGGAGCATTGCTCAACAACGACTTCAGTTTCTAAAAACTAGCTACAGATTCTTTTTTCCATTCATACTTCTTACATTTCCTCTGCAAATATGTAATAGGATATGAAATGCATGATAAGTTCGTGATGAACCTCTTGTAGTAACTTGCTATTAATCCCATAAATTATATTACTTTCTCCACATTCTTAGGAGCTGCCCACTCCATTATGGCTCTTATCTTTTCTGGATCTACTACTATGCCTTCCTTGGAAACAACATGTTCCAAGTAGTGTACCTCTATTTGGAAGAAACTACACTTGCTAAGCTTAGCATATAACTAATGCTCTCTTAGCAATATCAACACCGATGCTAAATTCTCGACATGCTCTTCCTAATTCTTAGAATATACCAAGATTTCATCAATGAATACAATAAAAAACTTGTCCAGATAAGCATGCAACACACTATTCATCAAACACATAAATGTATTTATGGAATTAATCAAACTGAATGGAACTAAAAAAAAATCATAATGTCCATACTTGGTCCTGAATGAGGCCTTGAATATTTCCTCTTCTTTGATGCATACCTAATGATACCCCAATCTGAAGTCGATCTTAGAGAACATTGGTTCTCACTTCATCAATCCGAAACAATGGATACATGTTCTTGATCGTCACTTTGTTCAGTTGCCTATAATTAATGCACAACCTGAGAGTACCATAATTCTTCTTCACGAACAACAATGGTGCACCCCAAGGCAATACACTCGACCTAATGTACCCCTTGTCAAGCATTTACTTCAGCTACAACTTCAACTCAGCTAACTCTGGCGTACTCATCATATAAGGTGCCTTTGATGTCAGTGTTTCTCCTGGTACTAACTCATTAGAAAATTCTACTTTCCTACGAGGAGGTAGCTCCAGAATTCCTACTGGAAACACATCCTGAAACTACTGCAATACAGGATACCTTTGGAATATTTCGCATCCTCAACATCCTTACCCTTGTCACTGGAAACATGCATTTCAAACATCACACAACCTTTCATGCAAATGTGCTTAACCTGCATAGTGGTGACCATCCTCATTCTCATAGGCTTATTATTTCCCTGTAGAATTCTCTTTTCTCTATTATCATCCAGGAACTCAATGGCCTTGTCATAAAAAACTATTTTGGTCTTGTGAAGGTACAACCAATCCATACCCAAAAGCATGTTATACTATCCCAATGGAGTTATATTCAAATGTGTTGTTGTAGGAATACCATTTAACACAAATGTGCAAGCTCTTAACCAATGGTGAACTCTCTTCTTTGTAGTTATAGGAAACTTAACCAACCAAGATTTTACATGCATTTCTTTCTCAAGCCACACTTATCCACGAGGTCAGGATTAACATAACTATAATTAGATTAAGGATCAATCAAAATATAAATAACTTGATCATAAAGCTTACCTTCCATCTTAATGATAGATTCCTGGTGATCCACCTTCCTGTTGTCCATAGCTACATAAATTTGGGGAATACAATGAACAACATACCCAACTATATGTGCCTCCTGTGCACTATCAATCTGGGGTCTACAACCTTGATACTATGAAAAATATCTCTTGTGAAGATATTTGCCACAGTGTTGGAGAGGTAAATCCCCTCTGCAGACAGAGGTGATCCCTACTAGCCTAGGTCGGATCTAGAAACAAACAGACACGCAGTGACGCAGGTCTATAGTTACAAAAATGATAAAACGCAACGAGTTGCCTACCTCAGGTCCTACGCAATGGTCGTCGAAGAAAGAGATGACGCTTCCCATCCTCCGCTTTGGCAGATCACGATCCTTCTGCTTAACACATCCGAACACTTGCACACATGCAAAGAAACACAATGATACACAACATAGAATCTAAATCTTGTAACCATACATCAATCAGAGAGGATGTAATTCATTGCATCAAAGACAAAGACACATGAGTGAAACCATAATCAAAGTCGCTTATCATTAATCATAATAAAATAAAGATACAACCCAAAGCTCTAACGTTGGATCTTCCTTCAGTGGGGTCGACAGCGAAGCACGTCTCAATGAATCTCGTTGGAAATGGGGCAAAGCTCTCTCTCTTCGGCTTGGCTCTCTAAGGCTGTCTGGTGATAGTCTCCTTGCTACAGATTCAACTCTTCTCTAGTGCTATTAGGAGTACTAGCTTGCTAAGGGAAAATGGCAAGCTTATATAGATGGTGGAAGGGGAGTTTGGATCCCTACAATTGTGGGATTGGCCCTATCCTCAAGGAAGCTTCCATGATAGGTGGAAAACCGCCTCCCCTATATGGAGATCCGGAGCCAAACTTCCCAACTGATTTTAGAGACTCGTTCAAGAGTTTGTTGGAATCAAAATTTCGCCAGTTATTTAAAAAAAAAAATCCTCATTAAGCTTGGTGCAAGTGAGACACTATGACAGAGCACCAGTTGGCGCACCCTCTTTGGTGGATTTTCCCCATTGGCGCGAGGGCTGAATTGGCTAGTCGCTTCAAGGCCAAAAGATCAGTTTTTAGGGTTTTGGCAAGGAAACTTTCTTCAGAGGAATGATTTTCCTTGTCAAGGGGGATGCCATGAAAGTGGTATCAGGTTATGTCACTGGTCACGGGTCACAGAAAAGGCCCTCCAATGTGCGGGACTGGGGATTGCAGGGACGGTGACAAATTACTGTGTAACAGATGCCCCATAAAGCATGCGGCCCGAGAGAGAGAGAGGGGTGAAATTCTTTATGAGAATGTGTCCAACTGAAAACACTGCCGTTGGAAACCTGTGTAGTCAAATACAACTGATATCTCAAATACATGATGTGTGGTATGGGTGCAGCCATCCATAACAGAGTATACAATAATCAGGATCCAAGGTATGGACACAGCCATCTAGAAAGGATCAACAAGCAGACTCAGGTATGGTCGCAACCATCCAATCAATGAGTCATGTAACAAATCATGATAATCCACAAAATCCGTAGCATGGATTCCATTAGACAAAACCTAGGGTCTTGCGCTCCATCTCGACCCGTACAGAGTACAAGTCCTAGCATGTGAATATGTGAGCTAAAGTCGAACATGCAAGAACATCGTCTGATTACCAGCCAATGATGAAAGTCGTTAACAGATGTGAGAGGAACCACCAATAATGACAATGGCCCTCAAGGTACTATAGGTACAATCCACGGAATGTGAACAGTGAGCTGGCGTCGAACACCCGCAGAATCATTCGATTGAAGGCCAAAGATGAAAACCTTGCGTCGAATGCGAATAACCTTCCATTGAGGCATGCAGAGTCCAAGGTACCATAAGGGAGTCTCTAGATCGGCTTCTTGGATAATAAGCTGAAGTCGACAGGAAGTGACCTTGATCGAAGGTGGGCCATAATGTTTCCCACATCATTGACACGAGACAAAGGAACATAATTTCTGTGAATCGGGATTAATAGAGAATCAGAGGAGGGTTGAAAACTGCAGAGGTCAACTTCTCTTGAACATATCGGTGGCACGACACTGGATTTGGCAGTATTTGACATTAACAGATCTGAGGTCACGATGACGAGGCAAAGAGCGGATGAGTGGTCAAAAAGGATTACCCAAACCCATGGGGGAAAGCAAATAGTGAGATGAGATGTCCCCAACCCGACACGAATGCAGAAAAGTGCCATGTTCAAGAGTGACATACTGCCGACATGACGATGATACTGGTTTCATTTTTCCCCACCATTTCTGGCGAGTACCCCAGTTATTTTTTAGAACAAGCTTGAAGGGGATAGCATATTCTTGTGATATAAGTGTGTCCTTCGAACAAATCCAACCTAGTAAATTTAATGAGCCCTAGGAAGGAGAAACTCGAGTATCATCATTATGACATAATCCAATGTCATCAGGTTTTAACAAGTCTAACAAAGGAAGAAATCGGCATCTTTTCATGTTTAGAGAGTTTGAAAAGACAATGGAAAAGAAAACTCCAACAATCCCTTTTCGTAGTTAGTCCCTCAGATCTGAAAAGGTAGAAAACTATGTCTGAGAAAACCTCCTAGTCGTGATAGGCTAGGGTATTCCTTTTTCATAAATAATCTATCCCGGTAAAAAGGGGTAAACGTATACTGGGTAGATGTCGTTTCGTAGCCAGTTTAACGAGATCAAAACGACAAGTGACTCGGCAATATTTTCATGTTCAGAGAGTCAGAAAAGAGCTGAAAGATGACTCTAATAGTGACTTTTTTGTGTTTTTACCGAGTCTGAAAAAGTATAAAATACAACTCATATCATCATCCCAGTCGTGTGAAAACCTGTCGCTGCACAAGAAAGCAAGCGTAAAACCCATTTTTGACAAAATATGATAAAATAATGGAAAAAAGAGCTTCAAAACCTAATTTGATCTTGAAAAGTTATAAATATGCCAAAAATAGTAAAAACATATTTACTTTTACTTTTTACCTCTTGTGGAGAGCAATAGTGAGTTTTTCCTGTGCGAACTTGTGATGACAATTACGGACGATCCAGAACGTCATTTCAGTTCTCATTTTTTCCAGGTAAGAGGTGCTTCCCTTAGCCATGTTTTAATCCATTTTTTATAGAATTCCACTGTGATTTTGGATCCCTGAGGGGATATTTTCAAATTTAGGGCTTGCCCAATCGGCATGGGTATGAGGCACGGACCCGCACCAATTGGCTCCTTTTTGCAAAGGGGTCACGCCAGTTGGTGCCACTGTCAACAAAACAGTCACGCCAATGGCACAACCTAAATTTCAGCTCAAATTTTACAAAAAATGAACCAATCAACTGGATTTTTGAGAGTTCAAAGGATCTAATGAAGTGTTTGTGGCCTTTTTGGTGCAGATACACAGTCACAATGGTGATCGAATGGAAAGAAAGGCATCATAGTGAAGAATATGAAATGGCCATGGAGAACGAGGCATGTATGAACACTCTTCGAGATTTTGAATTAAAAAATCTCTTCTTAACACCATGTCTCAGGGCACAACCTGAATTACTGCAGTACTTAATCAATATTTGGGACGAGAATGAAGAGAAGTTTAGGCTTCAGGACCAAGTATTGGAGCTCGAAGTATCTGATGTTTACTTCATAACTGGACTGTCTCACAGAGGTCCAGTCCCGATCTTGACAGGTACTAGGCCATCTAGTGAAAAAATGTCTATGGTGATGGAAAGAGTGTGCCCAGGGGCACGAACCAAATTAGGAAGCAGGAAAGTCGATATCCATACAGTTCTTGATCTAGCACTCAGGGTGGTGCTCCATACCATTATACAGGCTGCGGGGTCGCAAGCACCGCATGAGGCTACTAAAACATAGCTCCTCCTAGCATCAGAATGCATGAACCCGACACTATTTGATTGGGCCATTGTCGTGACAATGAATATCAAACGGCAGTTGACGAATTGTAAGAAGTCCAAACTGAAGCAGTTTGGGTACGAATATATCTTGGTATCGTTCATCCTCGAATCGTTACCAACCTTCCAGGGCCAGGGGGCGATAGTCGCCGAGCCACCATTGAGGGAGCCACGAATGGCTCAATGGGCAGCACTCATGCCCAGATCAGGAGGGAGCCAGCAAATGTCATGGAGGCTCGAGTTCTTTGTATGGCTTTGGCGACAACTGGTCATCGTAGAAGACTGGCCCTATGCCGGTACTAACTTCACAGGAGATGCAGATCTTCCACTCCCAGAGGGAGAAGACTGGGATGAGGAGCTGGGTAAGACTTTTTTTTATTTTGTGTATTTTATGATTTTTTTTTAGTATACATACACATTCTAACAAACAATCCTCTGTATATGCAGATGTTGGCCCAGAGAGGCCCGCCGGGATGTCGCCGATCGCACGGAGGACCCCGCTTACCTATGACCCTCAAGGCAAGGGTGGCGAGGGGAGTGAGCTAGTCCAGAACTTGGAGGGAATCCCCCGTGGGATCCCAGATTATGCTCGCCTAGCAAACATCCCATTGGATTCTCAGAGGCACACTATGGGGGTGCCTAGTCGCCTTCATCATTTATTGAGGCAATTGGTGCAGGCAGTGACATGCTACCATGAGCACCACACTGATTATTCATCTAGGCTTTTCATTTCCACATTTTTGAGAGACATGTTTTCTCTGGATATTATTAAAATAGACATGTATATTTTTTGAGATTTATGTGATGCACACAAACTGCAAACATTTTGACATATATATATATATATATATATATTTCTGGATGGATCTTTTCACATATGATGATTCTCTTTACAAGTTGCGTAAATGTCTATCTAAAACCATGTTAGCTACTGCATCTGTTAACGCATTCATGTGTCTGGGTATATGTTGATATGTTATGTAATCAAAATTTCTTTCCAGTAAACGAATATGTAGATACAGTCGTAAAATGGATGGGTTCCTAACTGAATAATGACCACTAAGTTGTAACACTACAAGCTATGAGTTCAAATATAAAAGTAATGCACGAATACCGAGGTTAACAACCTCGTTTAATAATTCCAAAACGGCACTATATTCTGCGACATTATTTGTGGTAGGCCCCAGACAAACACCTTGCAAATTGACTAACTCACCAGCAGGATCATAGATTACCCAGGTTGCGGAGGACAAATTCCTGGTACTGCGGGAGGCACCATCCGCGAAACCGACAAAAGGAGTAATAGACATTTGCACAATTAGGAAGACCCAATCAACAGAAAAACGCTTACAAAGCACACCACACCACACATGCACAAAAATGAAATCACTCACTTATGTACACACACCACACAAGAATAATTCAAGCATAGTATTTCTTGAGGTACAACCCATTTCTAGGTTGCGCGAGAGGAATACCTTCATAGTCGATTAGCTCATAGGCCCTATTTTTTAATACTTGTTTTACGATATAGGGCCCATACCACATGGGCTGGAATTTTCCCGCTCCAAGTTTATCGTGTGCTTGGTCATATAAGAGGACGAGGTCCCCTTCAATAAAAGAGCATGGAGAAACCGTTGAATTGAAATGAGCCTTAACTCGCTTTTTCTATGCTTCAATAACCAAAGAAGCCAAGCGGCGGGTTTCATCCAGTATTTCCAGATACAAGAGACGTTCTTCCTCCAGGGAAGTGCTAGGCAGTAATTCCACAGCAAACTTCAACAAAGGAATCTCACATTCAACTGGGAGAGTTTCTTCTAGACCATACACTAGCTGG
Source organism: Pinus albicaulis (assembly GCA_034641835.2). Lineage (NCBI taxonomy): Eukaryota > Viridiplantae > Streptophyta > Pinopsida > Pinales > Pinaceae > Pinus > Pinus albicaulis. Next base: position 692,486,761 of record CM076579.1, on the reverse strand, counting down.
AAAGGTGTGAATCTAGTTACGCTCTTTACAGACGTTCGATAGGCCCAGAGAGCAAAGAACAATTGGAGATTCCAATTGGATTTATGAATACCAGTCGTTCGTTGAAGCATCATGACCAGTACCTTGTTCACGACCTCAACCTGGCCATTCGCTTGAGGGTAGTATGGCGTCGAGCTGTCATGACACAAGCCCAACTTTGATGTCAGCTTTGCCATCATGTAATCCCGAAAATGAGTGCTATGATCGGTGACAGTGGCCTAGGGAACTCCGAAACATGTAATTACATGGTTGAAAATGAATTGAGTGGTTGTCTTACTGTCAGCAGCTAATGTAGGCATCGCCTCGGCCCACTTAGTTAAGTAGTCCACAGCAACGATTATATAAGCATGCCCCTCGGCCGAGTGAGGGTTACATGTCATAAAATCTATGCCCCATTTGGAAAAAGGGCCTACTATAATGACATGATGCAAAGGTAGGGGTGGTGCACGCATCTTGTGCTAAAAGACCTGGCACGCATGAAATTTTCGAACTGCAACAATACAGTCCTTGAATATAGACTGCCAAAAGTAACCCACACGCAGAATCTTCTGGGTGGTAGCATAACCGAACATGCGACCACCACAGGCGCCACTATGACAGTCATTCAGGACTTTCTCAGCCTCTTCCAGGGTCAAGCATCGGCGGAGCACAGAATCAACTCTGACATGATACAAGGTATCTCCGACAATGTGATATGGTTGATATTGATGTCGAACGCGACGTTGAGCATCCTTCGTCAACTCGGACCGGAAAGTCGATGTTTGAAGGTACATGATGATGTCACCATACCATGGATCATGAGTGCTGATAAGAAAGAGTGTTTAATTCGGGATGTGATCGTCAGATTGGGATGGAACAGAGTCTGTCGAGAGAGAGAAGATAATATCTGCAAAAATCAATGATTTCGTCGATTTGGCGATGGTGAACTCCAAATCAAACTCTTGAAGGATGACAATCCATTTGGAGTACTTTCCCCCCAGCAATTTTCGAGACAAGATGTATGTCATGGGGTTACAGTCAGAAATCACGGTTACCGTATGCAACAGGATGTAATGGTGGAACTGTTGAATGGCCTGGACCATGGCTAGTGCCAACTTCTCAACGTGGGCATATTGCGTTTCAGTGTCGAGAAAATTATGAGACAGATAGTAAAACATGTGTTCATTTCCGTCATCGTCATCCTGTACTAGAACCATAGCTATCGTGCTAAAAGTGGCAGCCAAATAAAGGGTGAAATCACGATGATAGTCAGGAGGACATATTAACGAAGCATTGACAAGCAACGTTTTAAGTTTATCAAAGGATTACTGAGAAATCTCGTCCCAATGGAAGGGAATTTCCTATTTCAAAAGTCTCAAAAACCCCTTGGCTACTTCCACATAGTTCAGAATAAAGCGACGTAAAAATTTGGCTTTCCCCTGAAGATTTTGAAGTTGATGCAATGAGGATGGGGATGGGAGGTTAACGATGGCCTCGACCTTGAGGGGGTCAAGGTGAATTCCATCTTTGGAGACGATGAATCCCAAAAGATGACCAAAATCTACGCAGAAGACGCACTTGTGAGGATTGAGCCTAATATTGTAATGTCTACAGCGGAGGAAAATCTGGCAGAGGTGTTCAAGATGGTCCTCACACCGAGTTCTAATGGATCAGGCGAATCTGTATCACCGAGCCAAGGGGATTGAGAATATACATCTAGAGCCATGCTCAAAGGAGCATGTTCAGAAGCAGGAGGATCTGATGCAGTGACAATCTCGCAATAATTGATCTCAACTGGAGTTAAAGGCATCGATTCTCCGAAAGAGGTCACCTGTTCAGGTGAAGGGATGATCCAAGGGTCAACTGACCAAGAGATCATGTTAACTTGAACAGTGTGCGGTGGTGGCGCGGGAAGAATACCCATGAGAACGGGGTCCTTGAAAATACCGGGTCCTACACTATCGGGGGGATTGGGGATCTGATCCACGTAAGGTACTTTGTTCTTGGAGGATGAGGTGAAGAAAGACAACTGATCAATATTGATAATTTTTCCCTCATGAGGAAACTTCAGAAGCTGGAAGAGGGTGGATGGAACGCATAGCATGGCGTGAGTCCAGCTGAGACCAAGAAGAAGATTGTAGTTAAGCTTGGAATCAACCACTTCTACTTCTACGTTGACTGTCTTACCCTGTAACGTGATCGATAAACTCTCGAGAACACCCAGGGGTTTTGATTCCCTACCATCAAATGCCTCTAGGGAATTGGGAGATGAAGTAAGAGCTGGAGAGTCAATGCCCTTCCAGCAGGTAGATGACATAACATAGGTGGAAGCACCTTCATCCACAACGACTCTGCGGATGTTGAGGCCATTGATACCGACTTGTATAACGAGAGAAATTTGATGTGGAAGTCGGGGGAAAATTTTTTCCAGGTCGAAGGTGAGAAGACTAGAATCAGCAGGATCAATTCCACCGATTGCGGACAACAGAGCTTTCCGTTGCGACAGGAAACTTTGAAGCACTTCCAACACGGACATTGCAAAAGGTGCCTGTGCCAAATCCTCAACAATGCTATAGTGTTGAGTGGCACGGGCATTTGGATTATAGGAATATTTTCACAGAACACCTTTAGAAGGTGGCCTTACAACAGTTTCAGCGCTGGGCTTCTCAATTTCTAAAGGACCAGAGATAGGTGGGGGAGGTGGGCCATCAATGACTTCCTCCCCAACTGCCTGGCGTCATCCAGCATAATCCTTCGAGCACATGGTAATCAAAACAGGTGCAGCACCATTCATCATGAAAACTTGGGACCCAAATGGTGCAGATGGTGAAGGCTGCTCAACCATCTGGGTCTACTGAGATGGGAACGGTTCTTTGAGAATGGCCGGAGTCCCTTTAGAGCCTTTTAGAAGTTGACTAAATTTAGATGGTCAGGGAAAACCTTTGGTATAATGCTCTCCTTCACAGATCAGGCAGGGGTACTTCGGTTTGCATTAGGAACCATCATTAGCACAAGGTTTAGAAGACTCTAGTTTTGGGGCATCAGGTTTGGATTTTCCTTTGCCCTTCTTCTTTCCTTTGGAGGCCTTTTCTGCAGGATTGGCCTGAATGACATTGACCTCCGCAGTCTTACGAGAATCTGGAGGGGTGGGAAGAGCAGAATTATTGGAAGAATTTGACTTATGTTTCCCATTAGAGGACTTCCGAGAAGTCTGAGAAACGGAACCAATAACACCATCCACCGATGGGGTAGCTAGTGCTTTAGAGGTCCCTGGCCGTGGGGCATCAGTCAAGATATCATATAGCGTTCCGGACTAAGAGTACACCAAATCAAGCTACTGGGCACGAGCAATGGCTTGTTCTTCGGTCACACATGCCCACATAGAAATATCTTGAGCGATCTTGTTAACAAAGGAGGTGGTGAACCAATGAGTTAGAAGCTGATCAGGTATATCAAACTTGATCAGTCTACGACGATGTCGCCACTCATGAATATGATCTGATATGTGAGTGGCTTTATCCTGCTTGAGAGAAGTCAGGAGATGTGTCCCGGCTTCATAACGAACCGGTAACTGGAAGTGTGTCAGAAAATCCATAGCTAATGTATTAAAGTCTTGAAAGATACCGCGAGGTAGTTCTATATACCACTTAGCAGCAGCACCGGTAAGAGTGCGCTGGAAAAGACGCAGGTGAATTGAATCATCCACCCAAGAGTTTGAAGAACACCATAGATGGTAGGTCATGACATGAGCTTGGGGATCCTCTCCAGCTTTACCTTCAAATTTAGGACAGTACCCAGGCACCTTGGTTGGAACCGGAGGCCAAGAAGGATTGTGAAGAATCGGATCATTGGTCAATTTAGATACATCCGGAAATTCCAAGGTGGCAAGGAAAGGTAACTGAGGATTGAAAGGCATGCCAGGCCCTCGATAAGGACATGTACCTGTACTCCACCCTGGTTGATGATAACTTTTCCCCCATTGGTTCTGTCCTGGAGGATTCTAACCATAGGGGGTATAAGCCATATAATTGGGCTGATATGGTTGCTGATAACCAATGTAAGGGGGTTGATAACCGGGGTGCTGACCCTGATTATATGTAGGACCTATTTGAGCAGTGTATGGATTTGACTGTTGAGTATAGGTATAGCTTGGTTTTTGAAGGTAAAAACCAAAACCTTGAGGTGGGTTGTAAATCGATCAAGACTGACCTTGAAGGTAATAACCGCCTTGGGGTTGATCGGGCTATTGTTAAGTGGGACCCTGCTGAGCCTGATAAGTTGGGCACACAGGCGGATTCGGCTGCGGCATAGAATAAATTGGCTGTCCATATTTGACCCTGCCACCAGATCTTCCAAAAGATGGCAGGGACTAGGAGGTATAACAGCAGCTAAGAAAGGCGATCCCGATGTAAGAGGAGGGAAATATTCCCCTACTCTAAATCCAAACCAAGCGTTGGATAAGGGCCAATTAAACTCAACTGGTCCACCAAAGGGAAGCTCAGATAGAACCGGTCCCCCGTCGGGAAACTCGGAGATAATAGGCTGCTGAGGTTCAGCAGAGGACTGAGAGACCTCTGACGAATCGTCTGTGTAAGGAATACCAGTAGACAAAACTGAGGGTTTCGCCACTGTGACAGTAACGAAAATAGGAAGAGATCAAAGAAAAAACATACGGGCAAAACCAAGGCAAACAATCAAATGGCCAAAAAACAATCTCTAAAAGGGCATGTGATCGTAGGTGATTAATTTTACCACATTGAAACTTGAAAATTTTACTGTTTCATGTTTTAAGAGTCGAGAAACAAGTAAAAGGTGACTCTATCTCTTTCAATTTGGAAACAAGCGTGAAAGGACAAGCGCTTGATGATCCTTTCAAGTTTAATGAGTCAGAAAAGATCGAAATGACTACTCTGGAACTCTAGGCAAAAGGGTGTACCAGATATCCGTGAACTGTAATATACACCTTCGTTAAAAAATGAAAGAGAAATCAACCAAGAACTTGATGTATGTGCAGGAAAACTCCCTGAATGTTGTGTCTGGTGTATCACGGGTATAAGGCGGTAGACTCAGCTTCCTATGGATAAAGGATAGCAACCTAGTGGGGTCTCCCTTTATATACGCGATGGTACGGGGAGCACAAGTCTGTACGCTGTCTAAAGCCAAGAGGCGAACAACAGCTACTAGGTTTAACGACGCTGGAACACGTCACTAGCCTAGACCTATAGATATTTCGTTAATGTTTCAATGCTTCCTTAAGGTTAATTGAATAAATTTTAGAGTTGATCTTCAACTATGTTTCAATTTCAGACCCTATTGAATGTTATCTCTCAAAAATCCTCTAAATGCAGACTACATGCCACTACAAATCACTTTGTTCGATGAATAGCTAACTACGGGAAGGTTGAGAGCTTTTCAAACAATAACAAAATGATCACAAAACAACCATTACTGTCTCTAATGCATGCTAATGAAACTAAAAGCTTTTCCTTTAGAGTTATATAACACTAATAATGCAGAAAAGTTTTCAATTTTTACTAACTAATCAAAAGAAAAAAGAATTGTTTTTTGTATTTTTCAATGTTTTAAGAGAAAAATGCACTAAACGAAATGAAAAAACTAATAAGAGACCAATTTGAGAAATGATAATGAAAGAGTAAAAACAAGAAAGTTCACTCAACACACAATCAGACCTCAAATTGACGGAGAAATCCTTTAAATCAAAGAGGAATCTCAACAAAAACTCATACAAACCGTGTGAACTAGGCTCGAAATGAGACAAAGAGAAACTTGAATGAGAAAGAGAATAATCACTCAAATAACACAATGATATGGTAAAAACAAACCGAGCGAATGCAAGGAAGCAAAACTGAAGTTGACTGAACAAGAAAAAACCAAAAACTCCTACGGGAGGCTCAGCACACAATAGCACCTAGATGCCCTAGGGCTAGAAAGTAGAACTGAAAGTAGAGGGAAAACAACGGGAGGATGAAGGTAAAACACAGTCAACAAGGAATTTAAGGCACTTAGACAGTCATAAAAACAACACCAAAACCAAAAATCAGACTCAGAGGGCTCAGAAACAAGTAAAGCCTAGCACCAAACAGGGTTGGCGTGACTTTTTAGTTGCATCTAGCGCCAAAACAGGGTTGGCGCGGGTGCCTAACTAGCAACAAGCGCCAACTGGCACAACTGTCAGGCTAAAAAGCACGCCAATCAAGTTTACTAATGACAGAAATGAAAAAGAGCAAGCAAATAGTAGATCAGGTATGGTGGGAGCTGAATAGAGGTTCTACACCATAAAGAGACAGACCAGAAGCTCTGACGCTGGATATTCCTTTGGCGGGTTCGACAGTGGAGCACATCTCAATGAAGCTTGTCGGAAATGGGACAGAGGTGATCCCTACTAGCCCAGATCGGGTCTAGAAACAATCAGACACGCAGTGACGCAGGTCTCTAGTTACAAAAATGACAAAATTCAACGAGTTTCCTACCTCAGGTCCTACGCAATGGTCGTCGAAGAAAGAGATGATGCTTCCCGTCCTCCTCTTTGGTAGATCACGATCCTTCCGCTTAACACGTCCAAACACCTGCACACATGCGAAGAGACACAATGATACATAGCATATAATCTAAATCTTGTAACCATACATCAGTCAGAGAGGATGTAATTCATTGCATCAAAGACAAAGACACATGAGTGAAACCATAATCAAAGTCGCTTATCATTAATCATAATAAAAGAAAGATACAACTCAATGCTCTAACGCTGGATCTTCCTTCAGCGGGGTCGACAGCGGAGCATGTCTCAACGAAGCTCGGCGGAAATGGGACAAAGCTCTCTCTCTTCGGCTTGGCTCTCTAAGGCTGTCTGGCGATAGTCTCCTTGCTACAGATTCAGCTCTTCTCTAGTGCTATTAGGACTACTAGCTTGCTAAGGGAAAATGGAAAGCTTATATAGATGGTGGAAGGGGAGTTGGGATCTCTACAATTGTGGGATTGGCCCTATCCTCAAGGAAGCTTCCATGATAGGTGGAAAACCACCTCCCCTACATGGATATCCGAAGCCAAACCTCCCAACTCATTTTAGAGACTCGTTCAAGAGTTTGTTGGAATCAAACTTCCGCCACTTATTTAAAAAAAAAAAATCCTTATTAAGCTTGGCGCGAGTGAGACACTGGGACAGAGTGCCAGTTGGTGCACCCTCTTTGGTGGATTTTCCCCATTGGTGCGAGGGCTGAACTAGCTAGTCGCGCCAAGGCCAAAAGATCAGTTTTTAGGGTTTTGGCAAGGAAACTTTCTTCAGAGGAATGATTGTCCTTGTCAAGGGGGGTGCCATGAAAGTGGTTTCAGGTTATGTCACTGCTCACAGGTCATGGAAAAGGCCCTCTAATGTGCAGGACGGGGGATTGCAGGGACAATGAAAAATTACTGTGTAACACACATATCCAACAATGCAACAGTGCTCTGCCATCACCTCTAGTCTATTGCTCTCCCAGCTATGATCCATATCCATTATAAACACTACTCAAATTATTATAAGGAAACACATTTTATTTCTCACCTGTATATTGAGGTATTCCCCTCTTTGGTGGCCATCTTCCTTTAGATTTCTCATTTCCTGTCAAATCACACTTAGGATCTTCTTTTTGCTCTGACTCCTCATAACAATGCTTCAGATTTTGAATGACCTCTTCTAGCAATAGAGGCTCAACGAACTCAATTTGGTACATGTATGCCACCAGAAGCCCATTGATGAATCTCTGAACCTTGGCCTTATCCTCCTTGAGGTAAGGCACATATCTCAACAACTAAAGAACCTACTAGTATACTCATTACCTATCATGGAACCCATCTGCTACTCATAAAACTCCTTATATTTGGCGTCATAGTACCTTTGTGATAGAAAATTATTCCGAAATAGCCTATCAAACTCACTCCAATTCAGTTCCTCCTCATCAATACCCCTGAAACTATTCACATCTTCCCACCAAATATTTTCTTTACCATTGAGGTTGGATTTAGTTATTCTAGCTTTAATGTTTTCTAAGTAATCATGCAACCTGAACAATTTACTCATACCAAGAAACCATGTTTTGGCTTCTTGTGATTTCTTCATCTCTCCATCAAATGTAGGCGCTTTTTCTTTCTTAAACTCATCCGAAAAATATCCCCTATCACTCCTTCTGTAAGGATGATAATGGTGACGATCATAGTATATGTTAGAACCAGAACTAGAATAGTACATGTGTTTGTCCCCTCTCTTATCCGGAGTATCCAAAAATATACCTTCTTTGATTGTGTCATCTCTATCTGACCTATAACTACCATGAGACCTACTTCCATATGCCTCGTTAGTCATATCCTCCTGTCCATAGCTGATCTGAAGTGGTCCATGTTTCTACAACTCCGACAGACTTTGAAGGAGTATTGCATTGACCTCTGCTTGTTTCTCCTATGCCCGTATGATTCTATCATTGTCTGCCTTATCACTCCTTATTTCTTACTTCAAGCTTCTCAATGTGTCTCCTAAATCAAAATATTTCCCAACACCATGCCGCTCATCTAATTCATAGTGACAATCTTTGTAGTCTACCATCTTACTAGTCATATTTGATTTCTTCCTGCAAGGCATCTCATGTCAGATAAACCAAATCACAATAAACCAACATACCTTAGCATAATTTAGGGATATCTCATCTGAAAGATCAACCAATCATTGTAATACATGTAGATATATAATCATAATAGCATACAAACTTATAACACATAGGTATACCAACACATAAACATCATTCTAGCTAGAGTCCAATCATTAATGCATGACCATGTCAACTACACACCATGACCTCATGCATGAAAACATCAACCATACTAATGTACACTTGACAAGCTATAAGCACCTAACTTTTATAACAAGTCATAGGCTCATGATGACACATTTAAAAGCAAAACCATCATCTCTCCCATGGCAACATCACTCCCACCATGACCAACACCATGCATGCAACACGTACATAGACAGAAATACATGAACAACACACTGCCCATCCAGTCTGAGGGGTGAACCATGCTCTAATACCACCTGTAATGCACACCTACCCAAGTAATCGACCAACCGAGGTAAACATGAGGTGAGGGGAAGTTATGAACACACTCAACCTCCTAGGTGACCTTAATGAAATGGAGTTGACAATCAACCGTTACTAACTTCCCTCAGGAGCCACAGGACCCTTCAAGTGTAACCCAACCCCTCCAGGTTTCCATCCCCTGAGAAAACCTAGCCTTTCACTGAATTTTACCTCCATTCGCTCCCTTTCCAAGGCCTCAGTGCAACTGGACCTCCCATTCGTGTGCATAAGCCTGCATCAATGCGACTATGGACTAAATTACCCAGTGTTGTGCTAGCAACAACGAAATTTAAGGCTAGATTCCAAGGTTGGGGCTATACCTCTACCCAAAAATCCATGTAACTTTCAGAAATCATAAACTACACAAGGACAATGCTTGTAAACCAAAAATTGACTCCATGACTAGGCCTGACCATCCCCAACCGGGACTGACATTCTGTCAAACACTTGGAAATAATTCAATCTACAGGTCATGAATACAAGACTGAACATAAGGGACTAAAACATCATATGAAAATTATTAAGAAGGATCACCACCCTCTTCCATTAGCTGGCTTAGCATTAATTAGTTCTTGCATCCATTATTCTTTCGGTTACAAGTAAAAACATGAAATGAACCATGACTAGAACCAATAACATAACCATGCTTATAACCAACATATAACCATACAAATAACCATAATATAATAGCCATTAAAGCCACATAAATACAAGTACAAAAGAAAGAGAACTTATCTTTCATTAAACATAGGCAAGAGCTAACCAGATTTGAGACATCCACGTACCACCTGACCATAAATATGGTTGAACCAAATATTTATTTTAGCCAGTCACCCCTTTTCCATATTCCAAGCATGAATGTGGGATCTCTTATGTAAACCAATCCAAAAAAAACCAAGGGAATCCATAGGTTAAACCACTTCCACCCTCACCATACCGTGATCTCACCTAAACTAGAACCGAGATCACAAAACCAAACCGAGCTTGGAATGCCTTTGTATCTCATCACCATCTTTAAGGAAGTTTTCGTCTCCTTGTCTCTAGGAATTACCGTAACCGAAACCAGATCATTAGGCCCTTACTGAGACACCACCCTCAGGGTTTACCATGTATCCCACCAAAATTGGTCAAGCAATTCCTAGGCCTTTTGGAATGACCCAGAGACCACCTTCTCCTTGGATTCTGAAACCATCTGACAATTCCAAAGCTCAAAACTGAGAATAATCCGATCACACCGTAGTTATCAGGAAAAAGGAAAGGAAAGGTTGAAAACCACTATCAAAACCTGACAAAACCATGCCACCAGCAGCATAAGAACCAAATATCAACATGCACATACCATGCATGTCAAAAACAAAAAGGATATCATACATGCAATAAGTTTCCTGCAAGTATTACTGCTCAAGCTACTTGATCCTACTCTTCCTTGCTTGATATTTTCTTTCCTTTCCTTTCCTTTCCTTGTCCTTCCTTATCTTGTTTTTCCCTTTCTTGATTTCATGCTAAAATGTTCTAAGAAACTCTAAGTGTCCAAGAGTGTGAGAGAGAGAGCTCAAAAACTGAACTAACAAAAGGTACCAACTGATCCTCATAAGCCTTTTATCAATTAGGCCTCTATTTTCTCTATTTTCCATTCTTTTTCTTCAATTTCCTCCTCACATGCAACCTGTGACCTTTCACTTCGTTTTTTCCTAATTTCCTTTATTTTCATAAATAAATGTGCCAAAATTAATTTTTTCCTTTCTAATGCCTAAACCATTTCCTTTCCAATTTACCTTTAGCCATAAAAACATCGAGTGATATCTACTAGGATATCTTTCCCAACATTTAGCTTGGAATAAGTGTCCCTTAATCGTGGTCTTATTTTTTCCTTCATTAAATTTTATTACATGAACTTTTAACCCGATTATGTTACACAAGTGATAGCTTAGTTTGCGTAGCCAATTAAGTAATGCGAGGTGAGCACCATCATCAGAGCCTGACAAGTCGCTTTTCCCATTTGTCACGTTTTGGTTCTTTTCCTCCACTCCAGTTTCTAATGGATTAGCACTCATGCTAACCTTAATCATGGTTTTAGGACCCTATCAGAAGCCATGGAAAATTACTGATTTCCTATAATGCTTGATGCCCAGTAATCATAATTTTGGTATATTTTAGTAGCCTTTGTTAAAATCAAACTTTTCCTCTCTTGCTGCTCAATAGCAAATTGGTTGGACGTAATTTTATCACTGCAGTTGTATAGATAGTGATCCAAATACATTGTCCAACTCGACTTACAGATCTCACCACCCCTGATGTTTATGTCTTCACTTTTCAAATATTGGAATTGAGCAACGTAAACATGCCTCGGCTCTTCACATGTTGGATACATGAACGATATCTGCAAAATTTCCTTCATGTTGTTGCTCAACATAGAGGAAAATAATCAGGAGTCTATATTTCGAAACTTAGAACCCATCATATTTTGAGAATGCATAGGAACAATTCATATGACCTAAATGGAGACATTGATCTGTTATGCTTTGTTTTTTTTAAATGCTTTTTAAATTTCTTTTTGGCGATCTGTTTTCTTGTATTTTGAATTAAAAATATTTATATATTTTAAGAAAATATTTTTTTTATTAAAATATACTTTGACTCTAACACTTGTCCTTAGTTTCATACACTAAATCAAATCTTAGACACCACCAAAACTAGATATTACTCCACTAAACCAAATCTCACACACCAAAACGAAATATTACTCATAATTTAAACTTAACTATTATTTTTAACCGGAAATGAAACATAGAGTATTGTACAATACACCAATTAATGAAAAATTTTTAGGATACGGTGCTTAGAGAAGATGGTTATTCAAATGAGATTTAGTATCAACATAATATGTATGAAATTATAAAGTATTGTACATTATTGTCACTTTGATGCTTAATCCCTTAAAATTTTTGCAATGGTTGATTCTTAATTTTTCCTTTTATCAATTTAAATGTATGGTAATATATACATTACATCCCCATAAAAAGGGGTAATATAATTATGAACTTGTGGAATAAAGAAATTGCTATTGATATGCATGATGAAATCAAAGGAATAACCTATACACAAGGTTAATCTGTCAAATTTAGTTATCCACAGTCACATAGCTTTGTCAAACTTATTTTGGAGGATAACAACTTTGCCACTCACTTCACATTGATTTGAAAGTATCAAAGTATGTTTTATTCACATTGGTCAATGTTAAACTAAAGTGGTAAACAAAGAGAGTCTTGCCTTGCCAAGGAGGAATAATAACAAAATAAAATATCACTAACCATTTATTATATAAAATGTAACTTAATCATTTTATAATATTTAAATTAATTTTATAATAAATATTATTCATTAACAAGTTCAAAATTAATTACGCCGAAGGTGTTCCCTCTATGAGAAACCAAGCCTCGATGAAACACTGACATTCACACCGGGACGTGAGAGTTCCATCAATCAATGTACTAGACGAGAAGCATGAGCCCGGTCCTAAGACCACTATTAAAATAAATGAAGTGGGAAAGCGAGGCTCCAAGTCCAAAGACGAAATTGAAATTGAATTTCCCCTCTAAATTCAAGATCAAGAAGCCATCACCCCTACCGATAGTGCAAATAGGGTGGAGACTAAACCGAAATCCAGGCAATCCACATCTTAACTCCACAACTACTTGTCAATAACATTTGATCCCGTTGTTCCTTGAGCTACTATAGGCTAACTTGTAGCTTCTCTTTCTGGCTTAGGATGCTAACATAAAAATTAAACAAATTGTTGAGTTATGGTGCATAGGCCTTTGCTTAATATGCAACATAATATTTCTAGTGGTGACTTCTCTCTCACACCAATCATTGGGGTCACTGGTTTAACAAGTGGCCTACTGCATCAAAAATAATCCATGCAGTGGTTGGTTAAGTTGACCAGGGCACTCCTTCTGGTACGTCTATAATGCAGATGAAGACCACATGGCCCGATGGTAAATACTTTTAAGACATTTAACACACCATGAAATTGGTCCCAAAGTCGTGGCGAAACTCCAGTATCGATGTTGGTCACATTGGTTAAATTTTCAACGTCATCATTATCATGATCCCCAGTCAAATTTTCAGGTCATGGATTCTCAACCTTTTTGTGGGAATTTTGACATTCTTTGAATTGAATCGGGATTTTTAAAAGCATTTTAACATTCTTTGAATTAAATCAGAATTTTCAAATGTTGGTCATGTAGAAATTTTCTGAATAATGAAGATTTATCCACCGAGATTATCCTGATCACATACTAATTCGAATTCATATGCAACACATAACCTCTTCTACAATCAATCATCAATTTGCGGAAATAGAAACAGTCGCATGCGCACATAAACACAATATGTAATGGGGAAATCTTATAGCTAAAAACCCTAGCTATTTGTATATTATAATATAAGAGAAACATGTAACAATCTCAGTACAATACTCCTCACAAGTACTCAGTACTATCTCCAAAAGTTACACACAAACTAGCTTGGTTTTGAACAAGTCACAGGTTCAAAACTCATCCACTAATTGCCTGCCTCTATTGCGCAATAAAGGCTGGTCTAATGAGAGATCCAAGTTCAAATCTCACTGGCTCCAACTGCGCAATCATCATTGGCAATCTCCTCCAATTCTTGTGCAAATCTCATGCACAACTGCTGTCGCAACTAATAGCAAACTCACCCTTTCATCTACCTCTTCCACTGGTCTCCACTGAACTGTCCATGCACTGTAGTGAACTGATGTGTTCTTGAGTTGAATAATGAGTTAATAATTAGTGAATTAAATAATATTTAATTCACTCCACTCATTACTAGTTGATTAGCTAGTTAAACTAATCACAGCTAGTTCAACTAAGTTAAACTGAACACAACTCCACCAACTGTCTCATCAACTCCACCAAACTTCTGCCACTGAAGTCCTAACTGAAGTCAACCATGCATGAGCTCACCAAACCCCAAGGAATAGCGTAATTCCTTCTGTCAGCTGCATGGGCCACATCTGTAGCTCCAACTAAAGTGCTCCAAGAGAATAAACTGAAGTTTATAGTCCAAATATTATTAAGGGCTAATAATATTTGACTGACCTATTTTTAGACAGGTAGTCTAAAAATAGACTTCGACCTATATGTCTAAAAATAGAGGTCCATCTATTTTTACCAACTCAACCAATCATCCAAGAATAGCATACTGCAACTCCTAGACCATGCTCCATATGTCTAAAAATAGACATAGTCTAAAAATAGACTTTGCGCCAAAAATAGCCTGCGGGCCCACTTAGTGAAGGCGACTTCATTTCACTAAGCTCCATAATCTTGTTGCATTTTCAACACTCCCTCTCAACAAGATATGGATTATCTGCAACCCCTATCCTGCCTCTATGGAATTCGAACTTGCTCCTGGTGAGCGCCTTCGTCAAGATGTCAGCATCCTGATCCTCCGTGGGAACATATGAAAGTAACATGATTCTCCGCTGAACACAATCTCTGATATGATGGTACCTGATGTCAATGTGTTTGGATCTATCATGAAATACTGGATTAGCCGAGAGCTTGATGCAGCTTTGGTTATCACAATAAATCACAGTAGGCTCCAAGTGCAACCCGAACAATCCAACGAGGATCTTCCTCATCCAAATAGCCTCGCATGCAGCCAAGCTTGCTGCCATGTACTCGGCCTCTGCTGAACTGAGTTCCACGGATCTCTGCTTCCTGCTGTACCAGGAAACTGCTGTCGACCCAATGCTGAAAACTCCTCCAGAAGTGCTCTTCCGGTCTGTTGGGCTCCCTGCCCAATCTGCATCAGTGAAACCAGAAAGCTTCACTCCATCCTCCTGTCTATACCATAGACCATATCCCGATGTGCCTCTGATATAGCGCAATACATGCTTGCCCGCCTTCCAAAAGAGCTTGGTAGGCTTAACCATAGCTTGCGAAAGCTGGTTAACTGCATAGCATATATCGGGTCGAGTATTGACCAGATACATCAACGACCCCACCAACTGTCGATAGACGGTGGCATCCACTACCTCCTCCGAAGTAGCATCTCCCTTCCTCCAACCTCCAGGAAGAGGGGTATCAACAGGCTTGCAGCCTTGCATGTTGAACCTCTCCAGAATCTCCCGGGCATACTTGCCCTGAGAAACAAACAGTCCTCCACTGTGCTGCCAAATCTCCAATCCCAGGAAATAATGAAGGAGGCCCAAGTCCTTCATCTCGAACTCTCTAGCAAGGTCCTCCTTGCATGAAAGTATCAACAACTCATCACCCGTCAAAATCAGATCATCTACATACAGTACAATGATCGGCGGCTTCCCCTCCACCACAATCTGGTACAGGTTAGGATCCGCCTCACTCTTGGAGAATCCAAGCCGGTCGTCTTGTCGTCGTGTGTACCAAGCATGGTGCTTGCCCGGCCGTCGTGCTCGCGAGGTCGGCGAAATGCGACTCAGCAGAATCTTGAAACCTTCTGGTTGCTGCATGTACACTTCTTCCTCAGCCGGCTGTTGAGGAACGCAGTCTTCACATCCATCTGATGAATGTGCCACCCCATCTGCGCTGAGAGAGCAAGGATCGTCCGTATGGAAGAGTACATTGCGACAGGTGAAAAGGTCTCCTCATAGTCAATCCCCTTGATCTGTGAGAAGCCACGGGCGACAAATCTCGCCTTGTACTTCTCCACACTCCCGTCAGCTGCCTGCTTCACTTTGTAGATCCATCGCGAACCCACCACTGATTTCCCCACCGGTCTTGGGACAATCTCCCATGCACTGTTCCTGACGATCAAATCATATTCTTCGATCATGGCATCAACCCATGCGGGTTCCTCCACATCTTCCTCAAAAGAGGATGGCTCCGTCACAACACATTGACTCACAAGAGCCATGTATCCAGTGTACCGATCCAGTGACTGCCTCTGTCTGCGCTGTGCTGTAGGTGGTCCTACAACCTTCTCTGCATCTCGAGCCAGTCGCTCAGCTTCTGTAGTGCGCTTGCGCCCTCTGATGGTTGGCGCTGCATGGGTGGTCTCTTCCACCTCATGAACTTCCTCTTGTGGCTGATCCACATCCGAAAGCTCCTCCTTAGGAACTAATAGCTCCTCATCTGCATGCAAGTGTGGCTCCTTCTCAAGCGAACACTGCATGGCTTTCTCCTCCTGAAATTTGATATCCCGTCGCACAACAGTCTTGCGACTGTCTGGAAAATACACACGATAGTTGTGGGGCGTATCAGTGTACCCCACAAATATTCCAACCTCTGCGGTCGGATCCAACTTCTTTCTGGCATCCTTCGTCACATGCATGTAGACAGGTGAGCCAAAAATTCTCAGATGAGAAATATCAGGCCTCTTGCCAGAAAACGCCTCCTCCGGTGTACTCATGCCAAGAATCTTGTGAGGACAACGGTTCTGCACATACACTGCTGTATTGCATGCCTCAGCCCACAAGTGAAGGGGTAGGCCCTAATCATGCAACATCGCCCGTCCAGCACCCACAATCGTTCTGTTCTTCCGCTCAGCCACCCTGTTCTGCTGTGGGTTATGGGGTGCGATGAGCTCTCTCTAAATCCCTTCTGCACTGCAAAAGTCTTTGAATTCAGTAGAGATGAATTCACCACCATTGTTGCTCCTGAGAGCCTTCACATGCTTCCCCGACTCCTTCTCAACCAGCGCCTTGAATTCACAGAACTTTGAAAATGTCTCGCTCTTCTTCTGCATGAAGAAGATCCAGCACTTCTGAGAGAAATCATCAACAAAGATCACATAGTACTTGTGCTTTGCTGTCAAAGCTACAGAGAAAGGACCACACACGTCTGTGTGAACTCTCTCAAGGATTGTCGTGGCGCGACTATCCTTCTCGTGAAAGGTGGCTTTCACATACTTCCCCAAGGTACACCCCTTGCACTGATCTTACTGCGCAAGAGTGCCCTTAGGAAGCCCAGTAGAAATCTGCTGCAGTATTTTCAAAGCTCCATGGTGAAGGTGGCCCAATCTCTTATGCCACAGTTCGCCCTCATCATCCCGGCTCACCACTTCTCCCACCTTGCATGCCATTGCTGCGCAGCCATCTACTTGCAGCTGATAAAGGTTCTTGACTCGAACCCCTACCTTCCGGGTCTCACCAGTAGTCTTACTGCGCAGGAAGGCTTTTCCTTCGCTGAAGACCACATCATACCCCTTGTCTTCCAACATCGCCACAGAGATCAGGTTCTTCATCAATCCTGGAACATGAAAAACTTCCTTCAATATGAAAGGTTTACCAGACTTCCTCTCAAAGGAAATGGTACCAATAACAGTTGCACTATATCTACCATCATCGCCCATCTCGATGTGCACTCCAAGATCTTTTTCCTCCAGATCTGAAAACAGATCTCGATCTCCGGTCATGTGAAATGACGCACCACTGTCCAAGAACCAAACTGATCCCATCACACTTGAAACAAAGCATGCGATCAGTGAAAAATCCAGTTCGAATTGAGAAGCCAATGCCTCTCCCACTGCAGATCCAGCAGCCTTCTTATTTTTCTTCTTCTGCGGACAATTTGTGGCATAGTGTCCGTGCTGGTGACAGTGAAAACACTTCACCTTGGACATGTCTTGCTTCTTTCCTTTCGCACCAGACTGAGAAGCTTTCTTGCTCTTCCCCTTCTTTGATTTGGTAGCCAAAGCGCAATTTTCTTCATCAGATACCTTTGATGAAGATCCGTCCCTGGTAGTCCTCCTTATCTCCTCTTGCATGAGATCCGCCCAAAGTCGCTCCCATCCCGACAACTTCTCCCGACCATTGACACTATCTTGATATGCATGCCAACTTTTCGGAAGACCAAGGAGAGCCAGGTCCACCATATCCTCTTCTTCGACAGTCACCCCCAAACTTCCCAGCTCATCTCTACATTGAGTGAACTTCGTGAGGTACTTGGCGATACTGTTGCCTTTCTCCATCTTAATGTTTCTGAGCTTATCCTTGAGCACCAGCTTCCTTTGGTCGCTCTTACTCTGGAATAGATCTATCAACGCTTTCCACATTAAATATGGAGAATCTTTTCCATGCAGGATGGATACAATGTGATCCTTCACGCCCTCCAACAGAATCCTTCGACATTTCGCCATCTTCTTTTGCCAAGCTTCGACTTCAGCAGGATCAGTGGGCTTTTGGACATCCGTATCTACGAACTCCTTCAATCCATTATCTTCTAATACTGCCTCCATGCGATCTTTCCATGCAACATAATTCGAACTGCCTTCAAGAGCATATTTGAGTCGCAAACCGTTGAAAGACATTTTCAACTCCGGCACCAAGAAAACAAACTGCTGCAAAATTTGAATTCCAAACTCAAAAACTCAACTGCTTCTGGATCTGTGAGAACAAATTATTTCTAGCACAGAGATCGACTGTAAGGGCATTTACTGGATATATCACCTTTTAGAGAAAGGATGGATCCAGAGGCTACCTGGCCCGTTACAGACTCTGTCTACCGAAATAATATTGTAATCACTGCAATAGATCCCGATGATTAATTTGCTCCGATACCATGTAGAAATTTGCTGAATAATGAAGATTTATCCACCGAGATTATCCTGATCACATACTAATTCGAATTCATATGCAACACATAACCTCTTCTACAATCAATCATCAATTTGCGGAAATAGAAACAGTCGCATGCGCACATAAACACAATATGTAATCGGGAAAGCTTATAGCTGAAAACCCCAGCTATTTGTATATTATAATAGAAGAGAAACATGTAACAATCTCAGTACAATACTCCTCACAAGTACTCAGTACTGTCTCCAAAAGTTACACACAAACTAGCTTGGTTTTGAACAAGTCACAGGTTCAAAACTCATCCACTAATTGCCTGCCTCTACTGCGCAATCAAGGTTGGTCTAATGAGAGATCCAAGTTCAAATCTCACTGGCTCCAATTGCGCAATCATCATTGGAAATCTCCTCCAATGCTTGTGCAAATCTCATGCACAACTGCTGTCGCAACTAATAGCAAACTCACCCTTTCATCTACCTCTTCCACTGGTCTCCACTGAACTGTCCATGCACTGTAGTGAACTGATGTGTTCTTGAGTTGAATAATGAGTTAATAATTGGTGAATTAAATAATATTTAATTCACTCCACTCATTACTAGTTGATTAGCTAGTTAAACTAATCACAACTAGTTCAACTAAGTTAAACCGAACACAACTTCACCAACTGTCTCATCAACTCCACCAAACTCTACCACTGAAGTCCTAACTGAAGTCAATCATGCATGAGCTCACCAAACCCCAAGGAATAGCGTAATTCCTTCTGCCAGATGCATGAGCCACATCCGTAGCTCCAACTGAAGTGCTGTAAGAGAATAAACTGAAGTTTAGAGTCCAAATATTACTAAGGGCTAATAATATTTCACTAACCTATTTTTAGACACGCAGTCTAAAAATAGACTTCAACCTGTATGTCTAAAAATAGAGGTCCATCTATTTTTACCAACTCGACCAATCATCCTAGAATAACATACTGCAACTCCCAGACCATGCTCCATATGTCTAAAAATAGACATAGTCTAAAAATAGACTTTGCGCCAAAAATAGCCTGCGGGCCCACTTAGTGAAGGCGACTTCATTTCACTAAGCTCCATCATCTTGTTGCATTTTCAACAGTCACACTAATTCCTTGCTCATTGTCATGATCTTGTATTCTCTTCAGCTATTTAGTAAGGAAATGTTCCTTCATTCATGCCTCCTTAGTAATAAAATACATATCCTTTGTCGATGGCCAACCTATATTGGTCCTTCCCTATAGCACCAAGTGGGTAGGAGGGATGCTTGATGGACTAGGAGGAATACATAGGCCTTACTAAGGAGCATGCTAATTGGATGGGATTCTATTATATACATATTAACATAACTTTAGAGAGAGAGCCAGAACTTGGACGAGGGCAGTGGAACCCTAAATTTTTGGACGTTAAGAGGCTCGTAATAAGGCTTGTGGGGTTGGACCCGAAAATGATCTCAATCGTTAGCTCTTTCAGATCTATATCTTTTCGCTGACGTCTGTGCAAGTCCAGGCCCGAAAAGAGTCCCCATTGTTTGATCTATTGACCTCCATTTTCGATTGAACTGCCCGATGGTTGTGGGATCAGATTTACTATTAAATTATGTTAAATTAAGCCCTTGTGATATTATTTTTATATAATACCCGGTCCAAAATATTATGAATGAACCAAATTTTACCCTTTATATTGAACCAAGGTCGAATCGATATTGTTTTGTAAGTTCACCTCTTGATTTTAGACCGCGTTGATTTTTCAAAGGTAGAATAGTGTATATAAAGCATAATAATAATAAAATGTTGTAGAGGTGAAAATATTTCTCTTTAGTTATTATTTATAAACGTTATTAGTCCCTGCCTATGGAAAACCAGGGACTATAGTGATTTCTTGGTATTTGATTCTATATTAATTTGAGTTGACTATTTGTGTTTAGATGCATTTAAACAAAGTTTTAAGAAATATTAGCTACCAAACAAAAAATTATCCAAAGTTTGGTCTTTGAACTTTTATTGCAAGTACATGTATACATTTCATTAAAACGTAAGATAATAACTTTTCAATTTCATTGAAATTGACATAATGTTAGGTTGGAGTTGGCATTAGGTGAAAGACATTTAATGATATTTTAATTCATTAAGACCACCCATTAATGACATTGAGTCCACTGCTTTTTTTCACCTACACTTGTCAATACCTTCTACAACAGTTGTACCACAATTGCAGCAATTGTATCACAATTGCTAGTGACAATGTTGTCAATGTTGGCTACAACCATTTCTTTTGGTGAGTAAGGGTCTTGGTTCTATTACACCTGGGTCCATTTCTGAGACAGTTGGTCGTGGTCATTGTCACTATTATTAATTCTGGAATTTCTGGAATTGTGTTTTTACATGCAAACAAATTCTTCACAGAGGCCTATGAACTTTCTTATTAAATCATCTCCCAGTGCTGAGAGCAGCTCCTACACAAGTCCCCCATCATAATTCCTCCATCATAATGGGGGCATGCGATTACAATCATTACCTAACAAGGAGGCAAGCATTAGTGATCAATCATCACCAAACACTCCAACAAGTGTTCTTTCTTAGAAGTAATGTATGAATTTCGGTTCGACAACTCGCGATTGATTTATTTCCGAGAAATGTAGCTTCCAATGCCAGAGAAAGCAATGCGATGAAGCCTCTGCGACCATGTTTTCACTCTATCATCTCGCAACGGGTTTATTGCTCTACTTTTTTGGGACGCAACACCCAAACCATAGTTGAGGATTGTTTTTCTTTCTAAATTTTGCAATAATAGGAACAACAGGCCAGGCGGGTGATAATCATTGCACCCAGGCAAGCTGGATCATGCACCAGGCACATAGGCTCTCAGGTTAGGTCAGTCAGGAAAGGGAGGTATGATGCTTGAAAGTTATTGATTGATTTCCTACAAATTGAGCCAGGAAAGGGAGGTATGATGCTTGAAAGTTATTGATTGATTTCCTACAAATTGAGCCCAGGAAACAATGCTTGGAACATATTTCACCAAACCTCAACACTCACATGTTATCTTCCACGGTCATGGTGGCACTTTGACACACAATCTTCCATGGACACTGGCACAAGACTTGTCTCTAATCTACTTAACCACTTGTCTCTAATCCACTTGCCCACTTTCTTCTAATCCAATTATTTTCTTTACGGTTTGATAGGAGTGCAAGAGAGAAAATAAATTTCCCATTCCATTGCTTTACTCTATGGTTTGGTTTGATAATTCAATAAGATTGTAACAAAGCAAAGAACCATTAATGAAATTGTACCAAATAATGGAAAAAATGACCTTGTACCAAAGAACGACTACTCGGAAGAAGAAATGATACCAGAAAATAAATAAGACCCTATCAAATTGTTTCACAAAAGAAAAATTGGTAAGTTATCATAGTTCATATATTATTCTGAAATAGAAATTGATTTTGTAAATTAACATAATTTATAAATTCTGATAAATTGATAAGTAAGTTAGGCATAGGTTTGGCATAGTTCATATATCTTCCTTCTATTTTGTACATATAATTCCTTTCTAAAATAATCTATTATAATATATTGATTCTGATTCAAAGACATTAGAGAAAAAATTGGTAAATTAGGCATCATGTTTTTTCCTTCTCATTTGTAGATATAATTTAGATAATTGTGAATAAATACATGCAAATTGAGACAAAGACAGGCACAAACAAGCACAACCATAGACATGCGAAAAATTGAGACAAAGACAAGCACAAAAAAACACATGCATAGACATGCGAAAAATTGAGACAAAGACAAGCACAAACCAGCGAGGGAAAATTTGAGAAATTGAGATAAGTCAGTGACCAAATTATATATAACAAAGTTTTTTTTACCCCTGTAATGAAATAAATATCCATTCCCCAAGTGTTTGCATCTAGATGTCAAGCAGTCTCCAAATGTTGTTGTAGCAGACCAGGTGATTGATTAATTGCAGAGCCAACATAATTGAAGCAGCCAATACGAGAGTCAAATTTTGGTCTACAATATATGGATGGTGAAAACATGGCATTAAAAAGTTAAGGTAAATGAGCTCATCTTCTTCAGCTAGTTCTCCATCGCCCGTTATTTCAATTATCAGAAAAATGGGGTTGATGAGCTTCCAACATCAAAAGGTGTCAAACTTTGTTCACCAAAGTTTCAGATTACTTAAAATGGAATCTAGATCTAGATTCGGGTTCGTGGTTGAAACCAAAGGCCAGTATACTGAAAAAGACTTCCTAGAAAATTGATGAGGGATAAAACCACTCAGAAAATATTACCAAATTTGGTAAAAAAAACCACCTAAAACAAACAAATTGCTCATTTGGGTAGGATGCATGCTATGGACTCCAAGTAGAGTGTGCACGTGGTGCATGCATGCAAGGCTACCCAAAATGTTCTTTATTTTTTTTTACCCAAAATACCCTTTTTCTTTTTTATATATTTTATTTCAATATGGTTATTCATTTATTGTTTTATTTAAATAAATAAGTAATTCAAATAAAAATAAGATGTAAATTTATATAAAAATAATATATATAAACATGTAATTGAATATGATGCATGTCAGCTCGTTGCATGCAAGACAGGTGCCTATGCCACTATCCTGCAAGGTATCTGCAAAATTTCAAGTTTGTATTTGCATATTTGCCATATTTTTGAGTGCTTAAACAATGTAAGCCCTTTGTATTGGGAGATAACATTAAACGTCAAATTTATGAGTTCTCGCTTTATTTGATTCGATCCCCGATTCTTAAGCCAGTTTGACACAACCTACCATCTGTTTGGATCTTCTATACATTAAATGATGGCATTAAATGCTTGGAAGGGATTCCTGGACGGCGAGCCTTATTTCAGCTGCCATAGGCCCATTAATGCGGCCCAGGCAGCGGATGCCCGCCGTTGGATTAAAGCACACGATCATCATGCGGCAGGGATCAGCTGCCTGGGCCGCATTAATGGGCCTATGGCAGCTGAAATAAGGCTCGCCTTCCTGGACAAGCAATTCACGCAACTATAGTGGCTGCAAGACGAGAGAAATCTTGAATTCGTGGTTGAAGTGGTCTCGCTCTTCTTTGAAGACGTCGAGAAACTTCTAGCCGATTGATCCAAAACGATGTATGTTTTAATTCTCGACTAATTTTCCCTGTTTTCTGTTAGACCTCTATGGAGGTTTGGGGTGGGGAGATTTCATTTGTATTTATTTTTAACAATTTTTTAAATCAATAGATATATGAGAACTGTGTGTATATTTTGTAGAGCTCAACACCCAATTGACTTCTAGAGAGTAGATGCCCATGTCCACCAGTTCAAGGGTAGCAGTTCCATGTGATTTCCATAACATGGAAGTTGGGTTGGCACTGCTAATTTTTATGTTGATATTTGAGTTCCAAGTTAATCTCCCATGGATTACAAGCGAATGGGGAAAAGGACTATTTTTTCACATTGCTACTTTTGTTACATCGATTAATTGTAACATTGCATCATATGAGATATATGGGGTGTTGTTATTCAAATTTTCTTTCGACTTCAGAGTTTCAGACTTTCAATAGTATTCGCGTTTCAGAAATTTTCAAGTTGGTTTTACTGAATGATGAGGAACAAAGAAATCAGACTCTGCACACTTTTCATTATTTTACCATTTTTATTTAGTTTAGGGCTAAAACATAACTCCATGCTTATGAGAAATGGGTGTTTCCATAGTGGCTTGGGATGCCAGCTTCTACCATCATGGTCTTTATTTCTTATATTTTTCATGGCAGTCCTGGCGATGTAGGGTGCTTCCCAAATCACCCTCCTTGAAGAATCCAACAAAAAAACTTGAAGGGGCTAGTTGTGTACATCAGGAAAATCGAAAAATGGCTGGATCACTATGGAGATTGGTTAAATAGTTTATCAATGCTTCTTCTTCCTTTATTTTTGTTTCCAATAGGATTCTTAATGTGACTATAGCAATCTGGATATGTGTTTTGTTTTACAATGGTCTTTGATAATTTTTTTGGACTTAGAAGGGTTATTTTCCTAATGATGGGGTCAATTTTATTGCTACTCAGGGGGTTGCTACTATTTTTATTTGTATATTATTTATTTGAACTTTGTACTTTGTAGATATGATACCCTACAAATTAGATCTAAGTGAATCATCTTTTATTGAACCCACCAAGCCTTTTTAAGTTTTGTTACTTAAGTTCAAGTCTAAGGATTTGCTCCTAGAGACTAAGAGCATTTATTCATTCCTTTCTGTTTTCATTTTTTTAGAAGTATTATTTGATTTTGATTAAATTTTAATTCACTGGTTCCTAGAGCATGTGGTAGCATGTAGATCCTCCACCCAAAAATCCATGAAGCCATTTTTGTTGTAAAAAATAATTTACTAATTTGGAGCTCAAGGAATATAATTTAGTTCAATGAAGAAAATATAATATATCTGGATAGGAATTTTAGCTTTGGTTTTGTCACTACCTATTTTTAGTCTCCTTATTAGTGATTATGTTTCAAATTAGCACTAAGCATGGTTTTTTTGTTCAGTAATATTTACTTGCCAAGATGATAGATGAACTGGATTTTCTTGTTTTGAATGGACAAAATAGGAGCACATCGAGTGAAAAATGAATGTATATCGTTTCGTGCATTTTGTGAACAGAGAAATGGAAAAAGGTAACTACATTTTCCTAGCATATGGTGGTTGGAGCATTTCTAAAAATTAATCTTGTAGATTTTCCAGTAGTCCCGAGTTTGATTGATATTTCTTTTGGTATGAACTTAATTCAGATAATGGTGGGAAATCTAGTTTTGAGGGTGAAAATGTGAAGCTGGGTTACACTTTTTGCCCTTTTTTGAGAAAAAATTTTCATTTTTTTGGGTTCTTCAACTTTCTGCAAACTATAACAATTTTTCCGTGTAGAATTTCATTTTGCGGTAAAAATAAAAGTTGTGAGAAATTTTGTTAGCTTTCTATTACTTATTTTTTGAAATTTTTTTATGTGGATTTGATATGTCAACTTAGCGTTTCTTTGAGTGTGTGTTTCTTAACAATCAAAGAATTCATAAGTAGTCATGTTATGTGGCAACGTTGTATTCATTGAAAATTCTTGTTTTTGAAAAAACAAATGTGTTACAACAATCTAGACAGAGTCTACTTTGGTTTCGTCATATTTACAAAGCTAATGGATGCATATCATAATTACTAGAATTTTCTGAACTGGTCTAATACGAAAAACTGCGTATTTGTTATATGTTTCGTGTGGCAACAAATTTCTTAACATACAAGTTATAAACTAAAAATCTAAAAGCTACCCATTACAGTCAACGGACCAATGTAATGCCCCATAATTTTTTCAATTTTTTTTACAATGTATTTTGGGAGATACAAAATTTTGATTTCACTGAATCACACTGACCCTCAGAAATTGTTTGCACCCATTTTATTAGAAAATAATTAAAATTATTAAACGCCACGTAACCTATAAAATTTACATTTTAAAGTAGATTCAATTTCTGAAAATGCTTGTCTTGTTCCGGCGCTTAATTAACAATGTTTCGCGAGTTTAATCATTCCAAAGCGGGTAACCGCTGGAGCTTGGCTCATGTAATCAAAGGACGCGACAGTCCGCTGTAACTATTAGCGGCGTTTTCACGTAACCATGTTTTCCGCCACGCCGCTAAACCACCCGCTTAATAGTTCGGCTTAACTTATTATCGTTCAATTTTAACTATTGTAATAATTTTCGGCTTTCACCGGATTTTTTGTGGAGCCCCCTACAAAACACATATTTCACGTCAATATAAATTGCCGCGAAATGATTCACAATTTTCGCACATTTTGCACTTCATTTAATTTTACAACTTGGTTTGAATTCAAAAAAATTTCTTCAAAGTTTGGGTTTAAAGAACTTTTTTAAACATATTTTCGAGTGCTATTGATTTTTTTTGAGGCATGTACGGTTTTGTGTTGGAACAAATCTTTCGAAAGCTTTTTCGCTCAAAAATTTTTCTTTACATTTTAAGATTTAAAGAATTTTTTTGGAAGACATTTCTTGGAGGCGGTGTGATTTTTCTTAGAGATATGTACGTGTTTTGGATTGGATTACGTATTTTTTAGAAAAGATTTTTTAAATTAAATCTTTTGTGATATTGTTTGTAATTGAGTTATTGTCTAATTTTTTAAAGGAAATTTTTTGAACCTCATACCCTATTATCATGGGAAATCGAAGAACTTGTGTGAGAAAATATGATCGAAAAAGAAAGCCCGAGGAACGTAGAGAAGAGACGAGACAATATCGCAAAAGAAAGTTAGAGGCTCTCTCAAATATTGAAGAGAAAAATCAACCTCAAGCAGAAATTGAAGCAGGTATGTAAATGTAAATATTACATGCTCTATTGATATATATTTAAAATTTCCCTAATGTAAAATGTAACGCTTAATTTTTATTTGATAAACTAGTTTGAAAAATATTTTGTTTGATGTACACAAACAGAGATATTCCTCAAAATATTGAAGAAGAAAATCAACCTCAAGCAGAAATTGAAGCAGGTATGTAAATGTAAATATTATGATCTATTGATATATTTTTAAAGTTTTCCCAATGTACAATGTGAAGCTTAATTTTTATTTGACGAACTAGTTTGAAAAATATTTTGTTTAATGTAAACAGACAGAGACACTCCTCAAAATATTGAAGAAGAAAATCAACCTCAAGCAGAAATTGAATCGGGTATGTAAATGTAGATATTATGATCTATTGATATATTTAAAATTTTCCTAATATTTATTGACATATTTATTAACTTAGTTATTTATTGAATATGTACTATTTTTTCGAATATGTACAGATGAAATCACTATCGATAATGAGATGTTAGAAAATGTCGACACTCACACATATGGAGATAAAAAAACTGACCATGTTATACGATATCGTGTCGATAAAATTTTTGAAATGTTTTTCAAAACTGAGCAAGTGACAGTTCAAGCTCAAATGTTGAAAGGTCTCCTATCATCAAAGAAATTAAGAGAAGCGACGACACTATTGGGTATTCGAAAATCAACCAAAGATAAAAAAATGAAAGAAGAGGTGATAAAAAATATGAGTAGTGCTATAGAGTCAATTAAGAGATCTAGAGATAAAAATGTTTCAAATATACGTAGAGGAATACAAATGGCAATGGTTTCACCAAGTACTCAAGAGAATCATTTGAATCTAACATCTATGGCACGAGCACAAACATCGAAGATTTCGACTGCAAATAGATGTAAATGATGAACTCGCTTGTTGGAGAGCTATTTGTAGGCAACCATACAAAGATAGACTTGGAGAAGATGTTAAAAAAAATAATATATGAATATTGGAAGAACAATTCGCGTGTTTCACCGACTGCAAGACATGTGATGCGAAGAAGAATAGCACGAAATCAATACGAAGAACATGAAAAACATCTCTTGGAAACCACTCAAATAGAGTTATTCAACAAGTTCAAAGAAGAGAATCGTCAAATTCATGTTTCACTCAGTGCTTTTTTTCAACAAAAACCATGGTATGTAAAACCTATCACCGTACGCGACACTTGTTGTTGCTGTTATCATGTGGAATTTGAGTTATATTATGACACATTCCTTGATTTCGGTAGAACATTATGGAAGGATTCACCTCCTCCTTCCACTATCCGTGATTTCATATCTCAAATTCTATGTGAAAGGGAAAGCGATGAACTATTTTACAAAAAGAAATGTGTTGGTGGTAAAAAATGCGATGATTGTGGAAATTTGACTAAATTTCAAAACAAATATCGTATTGATATAAATGATCAATCATTGTCCAACATGAAAGTGAAATGGAAGAGATATGAATATATCAGTACATTGATTCAAGGTGCAGATAGTGTTAAAAGAATCGAATTACGAGAAGACGAAATTTTTCTGATAGACTTTTTGAGAAAGTTTGAGGCGGAAATTTACAAATACACCAAGCATTCCCATAGAGCTCGATGGCAAGACTTGCAATTCAAAAAATCTCATGAAGTTTTTCCACCAGGGACCATTTTGTCAGTGATTGATTTTGCATAAAACTACACATTTGTTCCACAAAAAGAAATTCAGAGTGAATACTATCATTCTGACCAAGTCTCCATGCTCGTCCATATTCTATATAGACATGTTGAACAAAATGTCGATCATATAGAAAGCACGAGTGAAAATTGACATATCATTAAAGAATATCACTTTTATATCAGTGACGATCGTACACATGATACATGTTTTGTACAACATTGTTTTGGAAGAATTTATGATTCATTGAAAAATCGTGGAATAACATTCAATGAACATTGAATATGGTCAGACGGATGCGCAGGTCAATTCAAATCTGCACGATCATTTTTTTGGTTGTGTTGTCTTCATAAGAAAACCTACATTAAACATTGTTGTAATTTCTTTGAGACTGGCCATGGAAAAGGAGAACATGACGGTGCAGGAGCATGCATAAAATGAGTACTTCGAAGATATCAAATAAACCACTCTGCATGCTGACTTGTGAACGCTGAAGAAGTTGTTCAATGGTGCAACACTTCTCTAAGCCATGAGATTAACCCATCAAGAGAAGTGCAAAGGTACATTCAATTTAATGTATATTGGAAATCTAATTTTAAACACATTGTACATTTATCATGCAATGATTATTTTTAATTGTATTTTGATATCATATTTACAAATTATTTTTCTAATTTTCCATATAAAGGTTTTTCTGGCATATTGGAATCGGATACGTAGATAGATCAATTGGAAATGACGTTGAAACAATAAAAGGGACTCGAAAATTGCATTCAATTCAAACAAAGTTGTCCACAAATGTGTTTGCATTGGATAAAAGAAAATATTCTTGTTTTTGTGATGTTTGCATAGACAACACAAAATCCAATGGCGTTTGTGAAAACAAAATGTACATGAACGATTGGAAACATACAGAGCTAAATACAAAGGGAAAAATGTCTGTTGCAATGTTTGAAGAAATGCAATCAGAGGAAACTACAATATCATCCGATGGTGATCGAGTTTATGATCTTGTTAGAGAAGGTAACATTTGAATTACTTTCTAATGATTTAAAGATCTAGAAATAAATTTAAATATGCATAGTTAAATGTTAAATTTATTTTATTGTACAGGAGATGTTTTCGCTGTAATTGCACCTATTGAAAACGATGAAAATGTTAAGTATTATTTGATGCGTTGCACTGAACGAAAAATCAAATTATTACAAGACTATAATGATCACGAATTTCAGTATGACAGAGGGTCTATTATACTGAAAGGTTATTTTTTCAGACAAACTCATCAAAGTGGAGACTTTGTTTACTTTGAAGACTATGAACCTGATTCCATAAGTTGTCAATATAGTCACTTGGTGTGTGCAGCACGCATAAAATTGATAGAAGTTCAATCAAAGAAAAAATCAAAAATTAAGAAATGGAAAATGTCAAAATCCGATCATGAACGGATTATTGAAGATGGAATTCCATTAGAATTTTTTTGAGTGAAGTGTCCAACAATTTATTATCTTTGGATTAAATATGTTTTAGAACTTCCAGTACTCAACTAAAAATTGAGTTGCTTATGTTATTTGTGGTTTCCACATGTTACAAATTGTTTGGGTACAAGCACGTGCTCTAGTATCAACTGAAAGTAGTTTTTCTATACATGTGCATTGATTAAAAATTTTATATGTATTGGATATATATATATATATATATATATATATATATATATATTCTAGAATGAAATTAATTGTTCTTGTATATTAATTGTTCTTGTATATGTTTTCTGACCGTATGGTACAAATTATTTCACTTTATTTTGTAAGGTCAGATTCGGTCGCCATATGGCCTAGCCTCCAAGGGACGAGATAACAAGTGGTTTTCCCCACTTGCCCGAATCTCAGCTTTTAAGTACAATTTTACTGTTTATGTCAGGCATCTTACATGATGTCCTAGCCAAAGATAGATTCTCTTTGTTTCAAGTTTCCGGTAAAATTTGTCACCGAATGACCTGCTAGGATATTATAAATACTAGCTTTGTAAGATCATTTGGCATTCAGAAAAATTCAAAAGTCAATATAGTCACTTGGTGTGTGCAGCACGCAGAAAGTTGATAGAAGTTCAATCAAAGAAAAAATCGAAAATTAAGAAATTTGGAAAATGTCAAAATCCGATCATGAACGGATTATTGAGGATGGAATTCCATTAGAATTTTTTTGAGTGAAGTGTCCAACAATTTATTATCTTTGGATTAAATATGTTTTAGAACTTCCAGTACTCAACTAAAAATTGAGCTGCTTATGTTATTTGTGGTTTGAACATGTTATAAATTGTTTGGGTACAAGCACGTGCTCTAGTATCAACTGAAAGTAGTTTTTCTATACATGTGCATTGATGAAAAATGTTATATGTATTAGATATATATATATATTCTTGAATGAAATTAATTGTTCTTGTATATGTTTTCTGACCGTATGGTACAAATTATTTCACTTTATTTTGCAAGGTCAGATTCGGTCCCCATATGGCCTAGCCTCCAAGGGACGAGATAACAAGTGGTTGTCCCCACTTGCCCGAATCTCAGCTTTTAAGTACAATTTTACTGTTTATGGTGGACATCTTACATGATGTCCTAGCCAAGGATAGATTCTCTTTGTTTCAAGTTGCCGGTAAAAGTTGTCACCGAATGACCTACTAGGATATTATAAATACTAGCTTTGTAAGATCATTTGGCATTCGGGAAAATTCGAAAGTCTTAGAATGTCAATCAATTTAAAGTATATTCACCCTAGGGAGTGTAAAATATTCAATGTAGGTTGGTGACGATGCTCACTCCTAGCTTGAAGCAGCTCCAATGACCAATTCTTTAATTAATTCCAATGCACTAGACCAAAGTTGGTGACCCACTTTGTTTTTCACCCAAGAAATTCCAAGGTACTCTTCTTACCTTTGGCCCCCAAGGCTACAATGGAGTTATAGGAAGGTGAAGAAATTTTTTTTCACTGATAGGAATTTGGTCACATCCCTTATCTCCCCTTATCAAAAAGTTCCTATCTACTACATTATCTAGCATGTACTCAAGATCACTATTTCGTAATTAGAATATCACAATATCATAAGTTCTCACAAAAATACATGGAATGCCATTACGACACTCATCTAACAATGGGGAGCTCAAAACCTAGAAAGCTCCTCGTCCCATTAATAATAATGTGTTTAATTTAGTCTTTTAGGTGAGGATTAGGTGTGAATCTTGTTTTCACATACAAAAATAATTAATTGTTTAATTCCATAAATTTGATTATTCACCAAAATACATGTCATATCCACTATTTGTCTCTCCTACAAATGCCCATTATTTTATTAAAATATATGATTTTATCTCACCCAACTATCACATGTTCCTAAATTTACTCCTAATTGTTCCCTATGCCCTAAATCTACTCCTAATTGTTCCCTATGTGACATTTGTATTGAATCATCTATTTGTTGTGTTATATGAACATAATTGGTACGCATATCTAATTTTTATTACTAATATGTCATGTCATGCTTCTTTAATTTATCTTTTATAGATGACCAGAGCATCCCTTTTTAATCTATCCCTTTTGACTTCGAATATGTCGGTAATACTCATCCGAATATTTTTCTATCATAAAGCAATGAGTAAAATTGTATTCCATTTGTGTCAATGTTAAGGTTAAGCACATGGATTAAAGTTTTATATAAGATACATTGCCATGGTGTACATTTATATCTAAAGAGTCCAAAACCTCATTCAAGACCATATGTTCTATTGGTGTAGTTTGATTGGTTATATTGCATTGCTTTTGCAGTTGTTGTTGTGGGCCTCACCATCTAGTGATTTTAGGTATAAAAATTATTTACATGGAATTTTTATGTATCCTAGAATGTTTATTATTTATCACTACTAGCCTTGGTGATTTAGTTGTTTGTTTTCATGCTACTTGGTTACCCATATTTAATAGTTGTTCATGTTTAATTCATTGTTAAGGCTTTTTATTGGCCTATCAGGATGTATTTTTCTCAAATCCATAATGGCTAAAAGAATGAAATTTATCTATGAAAAAGAGACGTCATATGGAAAACAAATTGTTTGCAAGTGTTCTTTTGAACCCATAGAACTTGCAACCCCAATATGGATACAATACTAAGTAATACATAGCCTCCTCATCTAACTTAGTCAGGGATTTGCAATACTATATTTGAGTTGGCTAGCTCCATTTCAAGATATTATAATGTTAGATTATTATTTCTATAGATTTTGATTATGGTAGTAAGATGTTACAAAAAACCGGAAACTACAAATAATATTATTCTAGATATATGTAAAAAGGACATGGTAGAGAAAATAAAATAATATTAAACTTTTCATAAATAGTTTCTAGATATAAAAACATTTTCTAATTTTGATTGTAAATTCCAAGGCTTAAAGCAATAATTTTTATAATAATTTTTTTTAATTAATAAATAAAAAAGAAGCATTTTCAATCAAAATCACATCCAACATATAATAAAAATAATAAAAACAATTTAAAACTTCATACACTGACATTACTATATGGCAAAGAGCATAAAAATATACAAGCATAAAATCCTTTAATATAATAATGGAGAACTTCAAATATACAAGAAAAAAAATCTTTCAGTTTTAAACAATTAAAACTTGGAGAAAATCATCTATTCTTGAATTTCAATTATATAAAAAATTAGTCAAATATTTCAAATCTGTTTTTTGGCTAGTTGCAGAGTGTAGGTGCAGTTCTAGCTAGAGAGAGACTCCAAGAAGGGGTTTCAAGACAAAGCAGGTTTCCAACATTCCAGTCAAGAAGGAAGGAAAATATTTCCAACAAAAGATGATGTCTGTGTTTTCTTTAGTACTCAATTGAGCCTGTATTAACCTGCAAGCGAGCCTGATGTTTCTTATATAATCACAAGGATTATTAAAAATATTGCTGCAATTTCCTCAACGGACTTGACAGTCCTCAATATAAATGGTATCCACATGCTCTATTTTTGGACGTGGTAGATAGTAATGGTTCGGCCGAACTTGTAAAAATTTTCGGCCGAACTACTGTTGGAAAAAAATTTCGGGCCCCGATTCTCACAAAAGTGTAACCCAGCTTCACGTTTCCATCCCCCACCAAAAGAATCATTTTATTTTTATTATCATTAAGGATGCCTCAAAGCCATATGATTTATAGGATTTCCATTTACAATTAAGGGATTTTCTATTGGTACCTTTTTAGCTTCACGCCAAATAAACATATCCTATTTTTCATGAATTCACCTAGGATGTTGTCGATATCCTATCATGTCATAGGGTAACCCATTCTTCCCATCGAGGAGTCTGGTGACTTTCCCCCTATATGAATGATGCAATGGATGATGGAATGAACCTAGCACATTTGACTATCATTTGCATGTCCCTTCTTTGACAAAGGGCACTCTCTAAAGTCAATTTATGGAATTAGGATAAAACATTTGCAGCTTTTTAACTTGGGTTTATTTTAATAGTGGCTTGACCACTTAGAATTAAGGCTTCATCACGTATCCCATAGCTCCCATTTCACACTCATGGAGTTGTATCTCCTCATACTCTCTTTTCTCACTTGGTATGCAACAATGGTTTATTTTATTAATATGCATGTTATTTAATATTTACAAAACTAGGTTCTTTGGACTCAAAACATATAAACATAGGAACTCTAACATAAATCACATATGTACATGGGCTTGTCATCCCCATAATAGTTCGTACATGACTAGACTAAATGTGATATATACATCACACACACAAAGGCATCATATTAGGGTTGTTACATCACCCTCCCCCTTATTTTTGCATTATCCTCAGTGCATCATATACATATATACATACATACATATGTGTGTGTGTACAACTGAAATTGTTGAAAAATACGATGGTACTCTTCCCTCACGACATCTTTTTGTTCCCATGTGGCATCCTCAAGACTGAAATTTATCCACTGCACCTTCACTAGGGTGTTGGTTTGATTCCAAAGAGCCTTTGTTATAAACTTATTTGTCACTCCACCATAATCAGAGAAACCCAAGTTCAACTTAACTCAATTGTTGGCTAGAATGAATCTCCTTTCTCCTTCACTTTTACTTATGTGGGAGATATGTAATATCCCAAATTTTTAGTTCATTATGTTTTAGATTTTAAATTTTTGTAGGAATGAAAATTTACTATGTTCCACCAAAGAAACAATTATAATGTTTTAAGGATTATTTTATTTGAATAATATTAAAAAAATTTGAATACTAATCTGGAAAAGACAGAGTTATAGAGTTGCTAAATTCCAATCCATGTGAATAGGATGGAATTTTGACACTTTCCAAAAATCTCCTAGGAAAAACCCTTAGGGAGTAAGAAATTATTAAATTTAATTTAGATTGGAGAAATATATCAAAGAAAACCCTAGTGAGGAGGAAATTGCACTGGGAAGGGGTAGAAAAAGCAACATTGTGGAAAAAGCAAGCTTTAACGAAAAAAAACTATACTTTTGTGAAAAAAATGCCTAGGGTAAGGGGATCATCAACCTAGAATAACAGAACGTTGTTATAGATATATTCCTTGGGGAAAGTAGGCATAAACGTTCCTTCACCAGAATAAGAAGAGGTTGTTAGTTCTAGGGGTGGAGGTCTCTGCTCCGGGGAGAGATGGGAGGAAAAAGCTCGTGGATTGGAGGAAATTTTTTCTTTCCCAGTTAGTATGATTCTTTCATAGAATTCCAGTATTTATTCTTTGTGTGTTATATTGATGATGAATTGGTACTGTGAATTTATTAGCTACAAGTAGTGTGTTTGAATAGAAATGAACTATCATGAAATTATGATGAATTTATGTAGATTAATAGGTGGGTACAGACTGTATGTTAGCCTGGTTGAGAATATGTTACGATTTTACCCTTAGTGGGTATTACCTGCTACTTATAACTATTTTTATTTTTCATGATGATTAGTAGTATCCAGGTTATGCCAAAACATAAACACATGATAGGGTTATCATAGTAGGTAGACCCTGTCGGGACATAGTTGTCCAAGCATACATAAGACATGATTATGTTATTTTATTACAGTAAGTTAATTATGAAAATAATATGCTATCCTCACATGGATTTTTTTACCAAGTTATCAAATTAAATTCGAGGTGTAAACTGATGTAAATGGTGGTGCGATGGAGGTAAGCATGTGAGTAGAGTTTTACTTATGTTGAGTCTTATTATCCTAGTATGGTAGCTCTCTGTCCCAATTCTACCAGGAGACACTAAGATCAGAGGCTTCCTGTCCTTGCAAAGAGAACAAGTTAGGAGAAAAAGGACTATAGGAAAAAAGTAGTATAGTGTCATACGAAAATAGCACATGCATGCGATGAGTTACCAGGAACGACATTGACTAATAAAAGTAAGTTTAGAAATTGCAGGACAAATCTTGCGACAGAGGCTATCTAAAAGGATGAGGAGTTGATGTAGGATTTCCGAGTTGAACCCAGTCATAAAGTAAATGAGGAAAGTAATACACTAGGCCACTGTATAATTTGTATAGAAATAAATAATGTAGAGAAATAAGAAGTAACTAATCTATCCATTTTACATCATTTCTCTGCAAGAAAATTTCCTATTAAGCTTGAAAACTGAGACCAACTTATACCAGTTTTCCGTAAACACGTATTCTATGAAAATTGACAACTGGGACAACTTTTAGTGTCCAATAAATATCAAATGACTATATGAAAATACAAAGCAATGAGTTTCAGTTGTA